>JAVJAQ010004750.1:0-12063 GCA_032362365.1 Zygogramma bicolorata | reverse complement strand
AGAAGTATTGGACAAAGTTCATTTCCTGTACTGCAAGCATGTTCAGGTAACGTTCTCATTGTTTCAAATTTGATATTGATATCGCAATTTGTAGGGTCAACAAACTTCAGCAATGGATAGGTCGATAGTGGGTACCATCTTGGTTTCATCTTCTGAACTGTTTATGCAGTGCCATTCAAAAACGAAGATACCCAGTTTATCTCCTGAACAGGGCCCCCGCAAGGCTGAGCGGTGCCCGCGTGCCGGACAATATTGTAACGATACTTCCTTGGGTTCATTACTGTCACGACACTTCTTTGGGTTTGTTCATCAAAACTCCAAACAACACTAAACTACTTTTATTAAAACTCTCTATCAAAATACAATACAATTACTTGAATTGCTCAGCTGAACTATCCAACGCTCTGTACTAAAACTCTATACAACTCGACTTCTGCAGTTAGCTCTCTCTACTACAAACTCTGCCGTCGCGATGGAGTATCTTCCTATTTATACTTGCCTACGCCAACGTAGAATCTTCCATGCAGGTCTCGATGATGTGAATCGAATTTTTTATGCGAGTCTGGATTTCCGGGAAGGCTACATATTTTCTTCGACCCTTCATATTCTTTGGATCAAACAATATCTCATTATCCCTATTGAAACGCTTCAGTCTCGCTAGGTAAACCACTTTCATTTTTGTTCCAGGCCTTCTCTGAACCATGAACACCACATCACTAATCCTACGACGAGGGTTGTACAGCCACACTCGATTTCCTTCTTGAAATCTGCCAGTGCTTGCCTTCAAATCGTTTCGAGCATTCATCTTGTCAATGCGCTCTACCATCTCTTATCGTTTAGCGAATAGAACTCTTCTTGATGGTTGTTGAAACGAATGGACTTGGCCAATGTTGACTTTCTGCTTGCAAATTAGACCTTACTGTTGTTTCCAACTCAAAGATGTAACTTTCACTCCTGATACAACTCTTGGCGGCTCTCACAGGGGTGGCTTGTCTTTTCCTCACTTTGGCTCCTGGGAAAACCGAATTGGTTGGGTTGCTGGACACTGCATTCAGGATCATTATCCACTGTAACATGAACAACTTTCTTCGAAATTGTAGGAAATCCCACAGTTTTCAATATTCGCGGTTTCGCAGGCATCTCCCTCTGTCCTGGAGTTGTATAAATACATTTTTTTCCTTCAAACTTCTTAATCTTCTTTTCATTGGTATCGAATCCATTCCGAGTATAAATTCATCTTTTATATCTGCGACATACACTGTACCTGTGATTGTGAGTCGCCTAAGAATCAGTGTAATATCAACATTTCCTCGAATAGTTGCATTTTCACCAGTGACTGTTCGAAGCATGGAGTTGGAAAAAACAGGCTTCACGCTTTCTGGCAGAAGGATGTCACTGCGTACCAAAGAAATTGCAGCACCGGTGGTGTCTTTGGTACATGTGACGTATATTTCTTCCAATTTTTCAGAAATGGTTAGGCTATCGGTTGTTGTTCTTAGCCTGTTGACACAGATGACCCTCGGTGACCTTGACCTCGCGGGGGAATGCGAACTTGGCGGTGTCCTGGCAGGTGAGTTGGTTTTTGGTGATATTCTCATATGCAATCTTTCATGAAATGTCCTGATCATCCACATCTTTAACATTTTCTCTGTGGCATTATCTGCCTGCAGTCTTTTATAAGCTGTAGCAAATCCTTTGCGAAATTCTCATCCTGCAGTGCTTTATAAGATATCCATGTTTCCAACACCCGTAACATTTCCTCTTTTTCGTAGCGTTCATTCCGTTCATCATTGATTTGATTCCTTCCAGAACTTTTTAAAATGAACCATTCGCTACGCCAGATATCTGTTGGGGTTCCCCTATAGATACCGCTCGAGCTTTCGACCCCGAGGTGTTGAAGGCCGCGTCCACTTCTAGAGAGCGTACCAAGGCATCGCTACTCCTCTTGAAGTTTGTCAGTCGTAAAATTCTTTGGATCTCCGGGTCTCTTAGTCCATCTATAAATATCTATACTGCCAGCTGCTCCTTGAAAACCCGGCGCTTCTGGGTACGCTAACTGGATGAGGCGTCTAAAATCTGCCTCAAATTCTTGCAAAATCTCACCTCATTTCTGTGTGCCAGTCTTCATTTGAACCCGCTATTGGTATTCTCTGTGTTGATCGGCATACCTCATATCTAATGCAGAAATCAGGTCGTCATATTTCTTTTGCTGTTCCATGAGTTTCGTCTGCAATATACCCAAAGCTGCCCCTCTCAAGTGCCGTAGATTTTTTCTCTGCGCCCCATCCATTGGTCACTGCCGCAGCCTCATATTGTCGGCGATACATGGACCAAGACGACAGACCATCAAAATTCGGTGGTTTCACGGAAACACCTGATGTGGCAACTCTATCCCGGCGATCTTGGTTCTTGAGAAGAACCATCTGCTTTTCTAGGACTCTCATTTCATTTATCATCTCTCCTGGCACTGTATCACTTTCTTATTGAATCGATCGTCGATTTTCTTAACGTCTTCCTTCAGTTCTCCTTTCAGACCTTCTTACCTTCTTTTAGTTCTTCTCTCTGTTCTTCCATTCGTACTTCGGTTTTATTTGTCAAATGTTAAAAAAAGCTTTTTTGGTATTCTAGAACCTTCTGGAAGTCCGATTTCCGTACTTTTTCATCACTCTGTTCTCCTAGAATTTTCTGGAGTGTTTCTTCTCATTCTTTTTTTTCATCTTCTCGCTCTATTCTTCGATAATTTTCTGAAGCGCCTCTTCTCGTTTTTTTTTTCATTTTCCAGAAATTTTTGGAGTCCTCTTTTACGATTTTTCTTTTCATTTTTTTGTTCTGATCTTCGTTCTTTCTTCTCATTTTCAAGAATTTTCTGAAGTCCCTCTCCTCGTTCTTTCTTTTATTTTTTTTTTCCTCTTGTTCTTTATCCACTTGCCGTCGCTTTTCATCTTCCTGTCGTCGTCTTTCCAGATCCGCGAATTGGTTCTGGATAAATGTCAACATGTCCTCCATTATTATGATGTACTACTCGTATTTACCATAAATGGCTTTCATTTTCCACGAAAATCCCACTTCTGACACCACTGTTACGATATTTCCTTGGGTTTGTTTTTCGAAACTCCAAACAACACTAAACTACTTTTATCAAAACTCTTTATCACAATAAAATACAATCACTAAAATTGCTCAGCTAATTCATCCAACGCTCTGTACTAAAACTCTATACACTTCGACTTCTGCACTCAGCAATACCAAAGCTCTCTCCGATAAAAACTCTGTAAAACTCTGCCCTCCCGATAAAGTATCTCCCCACTTATTCTTGCGTACGAGAATCTTCCAGGCAGGTCTCGAACTTTATACTCGAGTCTGGATTCCGGGAAGGCTACATACTTTCTTCGATCCCTCATATTATTATGCGTTCAACGAGCGACAGGGCCGGCGCTCGGCGATTTCTTATTATCATTATTTTGGCGCTCTTCATCAATTAATTGCATAGTCAACAATAATTTTTTCTTCAATTTTATTCATATTGGAAATATTAATTGATGAATTATTGATGGATAACAAAATAATCTTAGATACTACTCGTGGTAAAACTCTTTCTCACATGACTTATTTTCAATATATCACACAAGTACCAAAAATAACTATCAATCCGTCTCTTGAAACTAGAACATTTATTACGTTATGTCGGTGTTTTCTTGATTTAACATCAGCAAATTCTTTTATGACTTCATCAAAATCGAGTTTGACAACCATCTCCTGCTCTATAGCGGATATTGCTAGCCCAGATAATCTCTCTTGATGCATAGTTGATGAAGGAATTTTTTAATTATTTTTCATTTCGAAAAAGACCTTTCCTCAGAAGCTACAGATACTGGTACAGTTGAGAATATTCCTGAGAAAATTGGCAGAGATGAGGTTAAATTCGAATATATATTGCAATATATCCAGAGAATTTGAAAAAAATGACTTTGAAGCTTATCTTATCTTATCAAACAAACTATCTGTCCATCTTACCGCATTAGTAAGCTTCTGTTGTAGAGCTTGGCAGTTCTATAGGAGATCATCGTCACATAATGTAAAATTATTACTTGAAAAAAAAAAGAAAAGTTGTCATAATCAGAGACCATATCAAATCTACTATTCGAAGAACTCAATACTCGATCAATCATTCTTAGAAAAAATTGACTTCACATGCGATTCTGGGATCTAGAGGTGCTTCATCCCTGTTTATAATGAAAAAACTTTGGTTTATATTATCGTCTAGTACTATTTGACGCTTTAAGAAATTATCATTTCTATAATTTTTGAAAAGATCGACTGAATCCTTCAAATACTTTTGACACACTTCAATGTGAATTGTCACAGGTTGCATCATTTTGCTTGCAATACTAATCTATAATAAAACATACCAAATAATTACACTACAAAGAAGTATATTTTTGGGATATTTATGACTGCTTCAAATGGGACATGAAATGATATTCTTTATTATTTTGTACTTTGATGAGTTTATAAACTATAATCAAACATATATTTCAACGGCCACTAAAATACTACTCATTTACATGTATGTACTTATTCGAGGTTTTAGCCGCCGCTCAACTCAGCCCATGCTCAGACTCACTTTATCCAGGTTTCTCTTTTTTCTATATTGCTTTCGTTCATAAACACTTTAATTTCGAATTGTTGATTACACTGACTCTTACTTCATTCCACATGGAATCATTTACAAAAGCTTCCTTTGAAAGCACGAATTCAAATAGTCTAACGACTTGGTAAAAATAATAGAATGGGGTAACATGAACTTGGTGAAATTTAATGCTACGAAAACCCAGGCATATCACTTCTCAAGAAAAACTATCATCATCTAATATTCAGATGTCAGGAGTAACTATTCCTACAAAATCAAGTATCCCGATGCTAAGAATTACGATCAGTTATAATCTCTCATGGGAAAACTATGTCAGATCGATCGCTGAAAGTGCTTTCCAGACACTAGGATTTTTATTTCGTGCAAAGAAATACTTCACTTCTCGTCAGCTTCTAATGATCTACAAGGCTCTGATACGACCTGTCATGGAATACAGTTCTCATGTGTGGAAGTCGGCACCAAAACATTCATTGACGCTTCTCGATTCTACTCAGAGAAAGGCAATTCGTCCTGTTGGTGATTCTTCGCTCACAGACTCGCTCACTTCATTGGAACATCGTAGAAGGCTCGGAAATTTGTCTCTCTTCTATAGATACTTTCACAGTCGATGCTCTTCCGGATTGTTATCAATCGTTTCCCCTTGGCAATATCTACACGGATGACTCGACGAGTACAGAATTTGAAAACCTGTCGAACCTCTCTTGCTCAGGGATCTCTTTTCAATAGAACAGCTGAGCTTTGGAACTCCTTGCCAAGGGAGGTTTTTCCTGAGTCTTACAAACTTCAGGAATTCAAAGTAAATGTTAATTCGTATCTCCTGTCCCTTGATTCACGCGGTGTTCTTCGAACATTACAGGACTTCCCTTTCGTGTGGAAAAAAACATGAAAACTAGAAATAACATTATATGAGCAATTCACAGCATACTCGAATATAAACAGAGTATACTTACTTCTACGAATCATTATTGAAAGTCTGGACAAAAGAAAACTCACACTTGAAATATATTTCAATTCAGCACATTTCTTCGAAATGATACCCTATATATTTTGAAATAGAGAATGAATCACTCGATACAAGAGAATTATGGCTTCTCTCATATAAATCAGATTGAACTCCAAGGGATGAGAAAATGTTGGAGTCTTTAGATGTTACACTAAGAACTCCACAAGGGGAAGTACTCGCATCACTGCTCTCTCTCTCTTTTCCTCAAATATCACTGACCTCAATCATCATACTCACGATGTCTCGATTCATGAAGACGATTCCACTTTTCCTATGATAGCAAGTACATGAGCTAATGCGAAAGGAAAATACAGTATATAAAATGCCATGCTCACTTACAATGGGTTAACAAAACTACGACACGGTAAGTTCGATACGATGATAAATCATCACCACGCCTTTAATCGATATGCTGCAATAATTTTTTATCGATGAGGAAAGAGATAGTCTCAAGTATCTTCAAAATTGAAAAAAAGGTTGTTCTGAGATATATTAAAAAATATTTTTATGAATAGCAGCTCACTGACCCTCACTTCCATATATTTGCACAAATTGATGATATAAACTCATATCATCTTGAAAAAAATTTAAAGAAACAAGATGTTCATTGCATCAGAGGTGGTAACATAACACTTCCGACAAAAATCAATCTCGTCCTTTCAAAAAAATCCCTACGCTGGAATCCCGCTTTTTAATCTCCTGACAAACCCAACAAAAATATCAATAGATGGAAGCAATTGCTGGAAAAAATATATAATCAGAAACACATTTTATTCCTCTAACAGAACGATAGCTTGTTATTGCTTTTTCTGTATTTTTTTAGAATATTTGAATTCGTTCTGTATACGTATGTATTGACTCACTCATGTCAACTTTCTGATCTACGAGATTCAAATGAATATCTTTTCATTTACCTGAATAACACTTAAAATTTATGGAAATAATTTGAAGCCACTTCAATTCCGAGGCAGGGGAGAATATACCTGGAATATAATTCATATATGTTAGTCACAAAAGTAAACTCTCCAAGCAACTTGTTGGAGAAAGACCCGTGAAATTTTAATTAGTTTACAGACATGATATGTCACATCTCACCACGAATAGGTATGAATCTGAGTTTAACCTTGATAATCTGACTACGGATTTACCCAACTCAAATTAATGGGTCTAATAAACTGCCTAATCCTCACCTGATGTTGATGCATCATCAAGTTTTGCTCAAAGACAAACAATTCAGTTTCAGATAATTCCTGGATGTACTCCATCCACTATGAAGTATCGGTTATCAGTGACGTACACCGTCAGTTGAAATTGGTATATTATTTTATTTCATACTGCATCGTAACAGCCATGTTTAAGTCAACGATTTTAGTCTGGTAAATGAGACTTTACGGTATTGAGTCCGGTAGAATTTTTACCGGACTCTAATGAAATGGGGCAAGAATCAAACAATTTATTGTGAAAACAATACAAAATTAATGAACATGTGATTAAACACAATCTAAACATTAAAAGTAACATGAATTGTGCAATCTGTATTCTCAGTTATTTCAACTTTCGGTGAACCATCGTGGAGAGTGGAACTCGAGCAAGCACTTGTACTAATAATTTCTTTAGATTTCTCAGTTAAGACTTGCACAAAACTTTCTCCTTCCTGGATCATTTTAGCCACTTTGTTCTCTCCTTCCAACGAATCCTCAATATACTTTTCTGCCACGGAGGAACTCTTCCATCCTCCATGTCTTTTGAGAACGGAAAATTCCGCTCCCGCATTTGCTAGTAAAGTCGCCGATGTGCGGCGAAAACTATGGCCGGTGTACAACTCGGGATTTGCTAATCCTAGAAATTCCGCTATTTTCTTGGGAACTCCACCGACTGTGTGAATTCCAACGCGCTGGGAAATGCACTTGCCATTACGGTATCCTACGAACAATTTGTTGTGACCTAAACCTTTTGGCCGCAAGGCAACGTATCTTCGGAACAGTTCCAACACACTTATGCCGTCCATTTTATCAATAACCGTAAATACTCTTCTTTGATTCGTTTTTGAGAAAGGGGTTGTGATTACCAATTGTGTAGAAGTTTCCTGGATGTCATCCAAAGACATTTAATATATCTCTTCGCGGCGACAACCACCAGCGACGGCGATTAAACCAACAATCTAACAAGAACACAAAATTATCAGTAAATATTGAAATGTACATCTAAAATTATTACCTTTGCCAAAAGATATTGTTGATCTGGTGCCTCTTTCGCAAATTTAACCAATTCTTTTCTGGTGAGTGTTTTGGCTTGTTTATGTTGATAGCCAACAGACTGATTTTTAGGGAAGGCTCGAAGTTTAGAGAATCTTGATAGGTATATCCACGTTTTCATTAAATTGTAGTAAGCCTTAAACCATCGAATACTTTGACCAGAGTGAAGAACTCGACATTTTCTTCGACTAGAAAATCACCAATAATGATTCCTTCAAAAGAATATTAAGTGCAACTTACCAGATCAAATAAATACGCCAGCATTATTTTCTCATTGATTTCACTGAGTGCGTTTACCCTTTTCCAGTCGCAAAACTGTTTATATTCGCTATGGTACCTTTCTGATGATTTTGTGGGAATCAGAGAGCCGGCAGCTTCATTATATTCATGCAAAACATCTTCGGGAATGTTATTGTTTGTTGACATTTTGTCTGTTGACATTTCGTTTCACAAAAGTCAACAAAACAAACACCAGAAACAGTAACCTTAGGAACTAGCGTTTCCATCATGGATGATCATATTTTCAATTTTTGTTTCATTAATGTAAGATTTAGTGTGGATTTATGCAGCCCAAAATAACAAATATCAAATAACAAATATCACGTAACAAATATCAAATAACAAGTGGCAAAAATGTATCCATTCATGCAGACCAAATAACCAAGTAGAAATAGATGGTGCGCAGGCGCACAAGTCAGTTTCAAAATATTGAAATTTGAAAATTCTAATAAACTTGAACCTAACCCTAATGTCACAATAAACAGCAACTCCAAAATGTTCAGTGAAATGGAAGAGGTTGAGACGTTTTTTGTATTGTTAATGCTAATGACAGCAAGTTTTTTTCTCGTGAAGAGAAAAAATAAAAGAAGATGGGCTGTATAGCCCATTAATAGGGATCGAAAAGAAAAGGGATTGTTCGCTTTGTCGTACAAACAAAGAAATTGCCGAACGAGGTCCACGAGGATATGGTCGTCAATTTCCAATATTTTTGTAGGTTGATAAATTTAAAATACGTTTCAAGAGAAGTTAGGTTAACTTTGGTCAATGTCATTGTCACAGTACTGTCACTGAATAGAACATTCCGCGGTCATCTGCGTATTAGATGCGCACAATAAGAAAATCTCGTTCAAATAACGTAGAACGATAAAAGTTGACCATCTTCTTATTTGTAATTTGTTAATTGATATTTGTTAATTGGCTGCATGAACAGTGTCATTGAAGAATAAGTACTTCAACTTATACGTGATATTTGGTATTTGATATTTGTTATTCTGGGCTGCATAAATCCACACTTAGTGTCTGCAGTATGAAATAAAACGCATTACGACATACGACCGGGGGCTCTATTCTTGACCCTTCGCAAAAGAAGTTCATGTTGGTATTTGCACATTCTAATGTCCAGCCATAGCTTCCAAATATTAGAATGTGATCATAAATGCGAATGCTCCGTTTTCGAACGGTCAAGAATAGCACCCCGGGAAACTTTTACAGTAACTCGTCTCAAAATTACATTTCGACTCGTACTGTAAAAATGTGTTTCCCGGACTTATGACGTAGATTACTATTCCGTTTTCCGTTGCAGATGAAAGAAATATGTAGATTTCCAATGGGAACCCATTCAGATTAGAATGTTCATTTTTGGTTCCCTAACCCGAAATCAATTTGAATAAAGATGATAATGGATATAAGCATACTCATAACGTCATCGGATCCCTACAATTGAAAAATGATACAGAACAGCTTATTTGTACGAGGCGTCTCAGAATTTAGTTAGCCGGCAATTTTCTCGTTATAAAAACAACATGTGAAAGGAAAAAATGTTTTTAACTTGTCCCAGATTCCATTTATGTTTTTGAAATCAGTTCTTCTCTCACAATCCCCAAGATATTCCTGATTTATCCTTCTTGAATAACCCTTATTCCTACCTATCTAGGAGTTTCTGTATACGATAGTGGGAACATTTCTGAGTTTCAGATAATTTTCACAAATTATGTTTTCGTGTGGGCATGCTAGTTTTCAAACCAGCGAATATATTGAATAATTGATCATCTAGTAGGTTACATCCGCAATATTATTGTTTATGAATTCAAGATAATTGGGATATCAAGTTCTAGCATAGTTCGAAATTTTCATATTATATGTGGTTGCACTCCAAGGAATCGTTTAAAATATCAAATCATTTTTCCTATTCTGAAGGACCTCTTATGTTCCGCATACCATTAAGAAAAATTTCGGCCGCACTGTTCGACATAAACGCATTCGCATTCCGAACATTAGAGCTCGAAGAGTCCAGATTTCTCATAACCCCCCGATGTGATCTGAAAGCCACTTAGACATTGTCTTTTTTCTCAAAAATCCCACAATAGTCTTCGTTCCTTTACCAAATTATATTGGGGGTAAAAAATTTTTAATTTCTGATTGTTTCATGTGGAAATGTATCACTCTGTAAGTTAATTTCCCAAATAGCACACGACGTCCTGATACGTTTACATTAACTCCTCTTCAGGTACGTACTTTTCGGAATGAATTAGGGACATACCAATGACGTGTTTTTTTCTGAATCCCATGTACGTACTGCTCAGACGTATCATTTACGTACATGTTTGGAAGAACTATGTTCGTACTATTTGGACCTTCCAGGTGCGTACATATTGAGTCCCTTTCAGATACGTATATTTCGAAACGTTTGCGGGACATAATAGTAATGACGTACATTTTTGGAAATCGTATGTACATACTATCTGGACGTCTCGTTGACGTACTTTTTTGTACATACTGTTTGGACCTCCCAAGTACGTACGGATTGGGTTCCTTTCATTTTCTACATTTCTGTTAGTATGTACATACTGTTTGGACCTCCCGAGAACGTACGTATTGGGTCCCTTTCGGTTCAAGGGGTATTGGGATTTTGAGAGTGATCACTTAGTGTATTCAAACATATATCAATATTGGTAATGCAATATTCATAATGAATTATTCCTAAAAAAATTTGGAAAAATTGAAACATCGACATGTGGTGAATTTAAATACCAGAAAATTACATACAGAATTTTTTGCACAGCAAGTTTGATATTCCAAAACCGCCATCACATGAGACAGTGATCCTTTAGTGTTTTTTCGAATATATTTTCATTGTTACTGAACTTTCTAAAATTTTAATATTATCTCGAACAAAACTAACTTGAAGTCATCACATCTATAGCACTCAACTCCTTCTTAAAAACAAGTCTCTCCGTGCCGTAGAGCGTAACAGTGGTCGACAATAATATCTCCATAGAAAAGGTCGAGAGTTCAAGCCCCGCAGCAGCCAGGTCTTTTTCCAGGTAAGTATTCGGTTAGATGGTTAGTACACGTGAATGAGTAAAATTTCCAACTTGACTATTTGGTAAAAAAGAAATGAATAATCCCGAATATGAAAACTTAGATTCATTAAGTGATATCAAATGATATATCATTACGTTGTTTTCGAATATTGATCTAATATCGCCGAATGTTCACATTTTTTTGTGGCCACTATTGATATCATCTACAATATAAGGTTAATATTCCCGTAATATTGAACCAATATTGGTCAAATATGTTTGTTCTACTTGGGATAGCGCATATAGAATGGAAAATGTACGTTTTCGGAATGTCCCAAACAGTTCCCCGTTCTGTACATTTCAGGTCCTGTGTGGACTAGAAAAGTACGTACCTGGGATTACCGACTATGCGGAAACGGTAAGTCGCAGGGAGGTCTTATGTACGTCTGTCGGAGACAAAAGTACGTCCTAAATACGTACAATGCATCCTCACCGTACATATGCAGTACGTCCACTGGACGTACTTGTGCTATTTGGGTTAGGGCTGTGTTTCCAAACTAGCTTCTGCATTATGCCTGCATTGAAACTATTATTCTGTCTCATCTGTATGATTGTTTTAATTCCTCTGTCTAGGTTGTGAGCAGACAAAATACCAGAAATATTATTGAGACTCATATAAATACTCTGATTACTGATTATTTCATGTCAAATGATGGGAAGGTTCCATGCAAAAATATTATGCCCTGAGGGGTGCAGTTCCTCAAGTTGGGATTCAGTTGACCATTTTTTTAATTCATGTAAAGTCATGTTACTATTTTCTCTGAGATACCTTTATTCCATATGTTTTTGACG
>JAVJAQ010004749.1:0-354216 GCA_032362365.1 Zygogramma bicolorata | reverse complement strand
TGTTCTATGGTAAGAGCAACACAAAGTTCAGGTTTTTGTTGAAAATAGGGAAATACTAAAAAAGGTTGCACTCTGTTTAGGCCAGATGTTTTTATTCGATCAGATATTTTTATTTGTAAATTACCTCCATTGTTGTTAATATTATCAAGGGAAATTTTGACAGAGTTTGGACTCTATGAGCCGTTGTGAGGGCTAATAGGGTGACCAATTTCAGTGTCAACTCTTTGAGAGAAAGGGATTCGAGTGGAAACATCGTTCCCAATTTTCGTAACAAGTTTGAAGGGTCCCATATGAAAGAATATTTGGGTTTAGCTGAATTCACATTATATGCTCCTTTCAAGAATTGTTTCAAGATAGCTTGCTCATATGATGTAAAATCAAAAATTAAAGAGAATATAGAACGCGTTGTATTCAATGTTGCATATGATAGTTTTGTGTTCAAAATTTTGGTTAAAAATTTGAGAATATTTCCTAAATTTTTCTCCAAAGGATTCAGTTGTTGACACTTACAGTATTCCCACCATTTCTTCAAAGAACTCGAATACTGGTCCAATGTTTTCTGACTCAATGAAGCCATCATAATGTCTACTGTTTCTTCTGGGACTTTACTTGCAAAAATTTTGCGGATAATTGTCCGGCCACCAGGGAAAGATCTTGGTGAAGCGGATGATATGTCCTGAAAGGGGAGATCAAAAGTTCTTTACTTGGCTTGAATTTTATTGGTTCTGATATGAGTAGTTCATGAAATCTAGGATACCAGGACTGAGTAGGCCAATCTGGTACTATAACAATACCTGTTGCTTTGTCTAATGAAATTTTTCCAATGTTCTATGTATCAGAGAAAATGGCGGGAAAGCATAAAAATAATATTCACTCCAGTTTATTGTGAAGGCATCTGTGGTGAAAGAATCTGGGTCTGGACCCCAAGAAACAAAAAGAGGGCATTTAGTGTTCAATGATGTTGCGAAAAGGTCAATATTTGGCGTTCCAAATTGTTCAATAATCTGAGCAAAGACTCTAGGATTCAGTTCATATTCAGTATCTACTAATTTCCACCTTGATAAGATATCAGCATGAACATTTTCCTTCGAACTAATATATGATGCAAAAACAAAAAGATGTTTTTCTTCACACCATAGCCACAATTTTCGTGTTATTTCATTGAGTTCTGTATATCTAGTACTGCCCATTTTGTTTATGCATGCTACTGCTGTAATACTGTCAATTCGCAATAAAATACTGCAGTTATTCAAATGTTTCCCAAAACTTTTGAGAGCATTTGCCGCCGCACATATTTCCAACCAGTTAATGTGTTTTTCTCTGAGCTCAGAGCTCCAATAACCGTTTGCTTTTAGGTCACCACAATATCCCCCCCAGCCGGTAGTAGAAGCATCGGAAAACATTTCTAATGCAAAACTGTTTTGTTTAATTGGTTTAGATGATTTGGAGATATTTCTCAACCACCATTCAAATTCGTCGTGGAGAAATGCAGGAAGTTCAACTTTTGCCAAAAAATTGCCTCTGTTTGCTTTCAATGCCCTGAGTTTGACTATTTCAAACAATTTTATGTGAAGCCAGCTATATAAAACAGTTGGAGCTATAGAAACGAGTTTTCCAATTAGAGACGCGAAACTCTTTATGTTACAGAGATGTTTCTTTTTGAACTTTGTTATGAGGTTAATTATATTCAAGATTTTCTCCTGAGGTAAGCTGATTGTCATTTTTTCACTATTAAAAATGAAACCTAAATATTTAATTTGCTTCAATGGAATGGAATTACTTTTTTCCTCATTTATTATGAACCCCAATTTTGTAAGTAGTTGTTTTGCCTCAATGAAATATAGTTTACAAAGGGAATATGTTTTTCCAATGAGGATTATATCATCCAGGTAAGTGACTAGAGTACAACCTCGTTTCCTCAGTTCTCTTTCAACTGGTTTCAATAATTTAGTAAACAAAAAAGGGGCGAAATTTATGCCAAAAGGAACACACGTGAATTCATATAAATTTTCCTGGAAATTAAATCTCAAATATTTCCTAAAATCAGGGCTAATTGAGATGAGAAAATATGCGTCCTTTAAATCAAGAGTACAAAAATAACAATCATCAGTTATAAGTCTCAAAACAGATTTATAATTATCTAGTTTGAAATGGGGAGCCTTGATGAAGGTATTCAATTTTTTCAAATTCAAAATAAATCTGTTGTCGCCATTCGGTTTCCTGATCAAAAAATAAGGGGATAAGTATTCTGCCCTGCAAGGTAGACATTTCTGAATGGAACCTTTCTCTAACAAACGCTCGATTTCAATCGTATATTTATAAAGTTCAGTGGAGGAAACTTTATTTTTAGGAGGGCAACTCTGATGAGGAGTTACTACAAAAGGAATTTCTACGCCTCGTATCCAATTCAAAATAACATAATTATTAGTTATTAGGGACCAAACGTCACTGAAAAGTTTCAGCCTACCAGCATAGTTCAGTAAGGTTACCTCAGTTAATATCTGGGTTTCGTGAACTTCCGGTTGCGGGATGGATGTGTCGAGACCTGGTTGAAACGGCTCGATGGTTTGTAGGTTTTCTTGTCTCGTCGCTCCTCTCCTTCTTCCTTTCTGTCTTTCATCTTGGATCTGTTGAACCCTCGCTTGGAGTTTAAATTTTTGATGAATGAAGTTTGTTTCTCCTTCGATGGAAGTCTTTTTATTTCTTGTCCAGTCTTGCGTAAAGTTTGACAAGCTTTCACTTTATCCACAAAATTTTTGCCAAAAAGATACTCATCGATCTTTGACTGTTGAGACGCTGCCTTCGTATCCAAATTCACAAAAGGAATGATGTTCGTTCGTCTTTTCATAGAAATGGCATGATGTACGTTTGTGAACATTTGGGCCGCCTCAGCCATTTTTTTTATGATTGCCGGTTCTCCAGTCTGAATATCCAACTGATATGTCATGACCCCACCAAGGGCCGTGAGGCCAACAGAAAGTTGTTCTTGAAGCGCTGTGAAAAACTTCTCATTTACAGCGACGGATTCAGGAATGAGTGACTTCAGCTCCTCATTGAGTTTAGGAGGAGTTAAACTCTGGCAATTTTGTGGTAATGGAAACTTTCGCTCTAATTCCTTTCTAACCTCAAGTTGCACCCCATCTTGCAGATACGAAGTCCACCGCATCACCAATTCATCGTTCAAGAGACTACCAGCCGTTTGTGGAATAGAGGGATTTTCCCCCAGCAGATTCGTCACTTTGTCAGCCTCCGTTTGAGCTTCGGTTACTGTTACAGAAGGTTCAGGGTTCGGTATGCTCGCATTATCAGGGTCTTTATGAACCTGAGCCACAGTTATCACATCTTGCGTTTGGGGTTCTGAAATTAATGACGAGTCACTATCCCCTGAGAAACTCGCCGAACCTGAAAATAAACCTTGGCTCAGTTCAGGCGAGTGGAAAAAAAGGTTCGTAAACATTCCATTAGGTATAAAAAAAATATGCGCCGCATCGGCTTGAAGTTTTTTTAGGTCCATGTTTACATGTCAGTGCTTCTGTGTCCAATGTCACAGGCCATGGCAGATAACATAATGCATGTAGATTTTTCACTCGAGCCCAATGTCACGAGGAAAATCAAGGTCACTATTACAAGTGTGCCCAACGTCACAGTTAACATATTCGTGCCCAATGTCACGTTGAGTTATTCAGTTCATAAGAAAACAAGTATCATGTTTAGGCATCATGCACTTACCCGTTGAGGAATGCTCGGTGAACATGTGTTCCAATTTAGCCAATTTCTTCCGCAGGGCTGTGAATTCATCAAACATTTTTCGTTTCTTGTTGCGATTATTCATTTTGCATGCACTATCACGTCAATACACTAAGACACAAAATAATAGACTGATTTATCAGTACGGGTCGGCGCACGATACCAGCTGGAGACAAAAAACTCTCATTCATTTAAACTGTGTACACTCGGACACCGAAATAATGGTATCTATCATAGACCAAAGGAGGACGAGATATGAAAAATAATTAGGCACACTTTCCGGTAACTCTAATTATTATTTGTTATTTTGTTGAAATCTACAGCATACTGAATATTCAGAATACCCCACACAATAACAACTGCTATTATTCTAAACGTTGCCACACACCTCTCTTCATACCAAGGAAAAAGTGATTGAGCTGTGCCATGCTCGACTGCATTTATTTTCTTTATATGAAGATCTCATGACATTAATACACACATATACCAATTAAAGCCAGTCAAGACGCCGTGCATATCCAATCTTTAATTGGCATCGAATTTTTCGCACGAACTAATGAATGGAGAAATGCGCATCCATGCAATATTTTTTCACCTCGCGATAGGTACCTCGCAGCGTTATCCGAGTACCTACGACATTTCCTTGGTAATTTATGTATTTATTTCGAATGCAAACCGTAACAAAATGAAGCAGAACGAGGCAACACATTCCGGAACAGTGCTGTGGATTTACGGCTTCGTGAGCGAAGACCATCACTCTGTCTAGGAGGCTCTGAAAAGATTCGCTGAGCTATGGACGATATTAAAATGACCAACAGCAGATATATTTCTCAATGACTTTTTATCTTCGTAAAGGTAGCCGTTATACTATACTATTTCGGTACGGAGGGTGGACAAAGAAATTAAGGAAAAAATACAAAATGTAACAGATCCAAAGGACATGTGATAATCATTCTACAGGTTGGAGGCACTCCGCGTGAAACATGTTCTGTTATTGATTCACTTACACAACATTTCAGATATGGATTCACTTTCTTTTCAGTCCATCGATTGGAATTTGGTTGTTTTCCAAGTTTCAGAAAATATTCCGAAAATATACAAGTTGATGAACTGCTAAATGAAGAACTGGTGTTTGTTCATGAGCATACACAGTAAGAATAATTGCTGGAACTCCAACAGACCCACTCAGAGCTCAACTGATATTTAGTTCTATGAATATACTTCTTATTACACAATTTTCGACAGGAGTGAAAATTGGGATTCATTTCACCTATAAATGTGTAGAATATGAAAAAATTATAAAGAAAATTAACTAATTGGACTCGAAATGTAATTAATTATTAATTAATGTTATTAATTATGACAAGTTGACAGATTTTGTTTTACAACATATCCACAAAGTGATAAATTTTTACCGACATTATTTTTGGAGTTATTTCAAACACACTTCTTTCTTGCAACTTTTAGGATTGCAAATATGAAACGACGCAAATTTTGAACTTTCACGAAGAATTCAAACTTTTCGAAACTTTCACTAGACGTCCGTATCTCGCTGTAATTGTTTTCTCTGGCCCCTTTCGTTGTGAGGCAGTTTCTGTTCCAATATCTTCAATGGTTTCACCTTGATTGAAGTGTTCCTGTACTTCTGCACTTATTTCTAGAGGAAACGAAGGCTGAATTGTCGAAGTAATTCACCTCCAGCCAATTTTGCTCTTGCAACTCTTGATATGCCATCTCGACCTGGATATGTGTCTATAACTTTTGCCAACGGTCAACTAACTAGTTTTTTGTTGTCAATCTCGACGGTCACGATATCTCCTGGTTGAATTTTTCTTGTACTCCTATAGCCATGATGAACTAGTTCCGCTAGCTATTCCTTCCTGAATCTTTCTCACAAATTATCCCTTACAGTTCGCAGATAACGATGTCTTTTCACTATATTCATTGAATCTAAATCAGGAACCTCGTTATTTGGTCTCTGCAGAAACTGTAACGTACTAAGAAGAATCAATTTTATCATCATTTGAAATGTCAGGGGCCTAGAATTTATAATCGTTTCACAGTCACAAAGTATCGTCATCAACTTTTTGTAAGTCATACTGGATTTTCATAAATTTCTTCTAAGGAGCTCTTTAGTGATTGTCACGAAACGCCCCCACCATCCACCCTACTATGCTATTGTAGGAACGTTAAATATCCATTAAATCTGTTTCACAGACGTTAATTTCAAAAATTTTCATTCCAATTTATTTCCTTCAAGTGATTGTTAGCACCAATGAAACTCGTCTCGTTATCAAAATAAATAGTGGACACTTATCTGCGTCGTGCTATAAATCTCCTTAGGGCTGAAAGAAATGCTTCTGTTGACAGAGAAATGACAAGTTTGACATGTACCGCTCTGTATACGGCACATGAGGATAAGAATATCCACGCCTTATCACCATTTTTCAGATAAAGTAAACCTGCGTAATCCATACCTGTTTTTTTGAAAGTAGAAGCATTTTTCACTCGATTTCTCGGTAAAGGTGCAAAAGGTGTTTCTACCGGTTTCTGGGTATATCTTTCACAGGCCTCATATTTGAAAATCACTTGTTCGATAAATTTTCTAGCTTTCGAATTAAAATATTTTTCTCTTAAATTATTCATAAGAGTTTGCAGCCCTGCATGACAAGAATTGCAGTGCTGGTGAAATATAATTATAGAAACGGTTTCATCAGAATAAGGTAAAATGATTGAGCAATTGAAATCCTCTGTATTTTCGATCAGGAGTAGTTTTGTCCTCACTCGCAAAAGACCTTTGGCATCCTTGAAAACTTGTAAGTTGTGTACGGTATTCGAACTCACTTTTCCAAAATGTTCACACCGAATCATTCTCAGAAGAACAATTTTTCCCATTTCAAATTCCTTGTAGTCAATTCTCCTGAAACTAAGCTATTTCCAATCCTTTGAGAACAATATTGAAACAACCACGCGATAGTTCTCACATTTTTTTTGTACCCAGAAGAGTATTGAAGATAATTAGAAAAAATAAGAATTAGTATTGGAACCTATACAAGTGTAGAAGGGCAGATTTTCAATCTACCCCGATAAGTCTGCGATGATTCAAAACTTTTCGTGTATCTCAAATTTGCCTAGCAAAAATATTCAAGAACAAATATTTATCAAAATACTAATCGTTGACGTTTCGGAAACCAAATCCGCTTCCGTTTTCAAAACTTTCCCAAATATTCTCTTCTAGTTTCGTTTTTTCAAAAAGGTCAGAATTTTGAGTTTCTGGCTAATTGAACGTTGGTTTTGATCCATGAAAGTGCCATCATTTTTTCATTTGGGTAAATATTTCGACTTGTTAGTTATGACTGACATAACCTAACTCGAATTATGGTAGCTGATAATTCCAACCTCTGTAATGTGATTGGTTTTATGGGAGCAATTCTTGTCTTTGCTTGTATCAAATAAAGAGTCAACTTATTGTTGGTCTCTGACCGTAAAAATATACAAGCCGCGCAAGCCGATTCACTGTCATCACAAAAGACATGCCAAGTATTTGTTCAACCTCTGTTTGACTTATTAGATAAAGTTCTAAGCATTGTACATAAACTCAACCATGAAATTTGTTTCAAACAATTTTCAAAGTCTATAACTATATCTTCAGGCAGTTCTTTATCCCAGCCAACATTAAACTAAGACAAAGCTAGTATTGAGCAAACGTTATCTTTGCAAGTAACCTCGTCATTAGCGTTACCAACCTCTCATTTCAAATTGTGCATTAGACAATATTAAACTCGATTTCTCCATGAATGTATGTAACTCAGAAATATTTTCCACGCTTGAGACACAATTATCGACATAAAATGATGTTTTTAGTTCATTTGCAGTTCGTTTCAAAATTTCTCGTACGTGATCTAAGTGATATAAAATAGTCGCTGTTAACAGAAATGGCCTCTAGGAGACTCCAAAAACTGCTTTTTCTACGATGACGATATATCTTTTTCGTAGATCTCTCTATATTTTTTCACCATAGAAATCGCAAAAAATCTCCTTCCTTTTTATTCAAACCGATCTGAAGGAAGGCCATTTCAATATCAGCTATAACACCTATCCGTCCCATTATGAATTGTCATAATATGTTTGCGATGAGTTCTATCAAATAAGGACCTTTTTCAAGATATTCATTTAACTAGTGAGCTCTTTTGTCTTCGACAGATATTCCCATTTTTGAAAGATATTTTCATATTCTATAAACAAATTCGATTCTGTTAGTCCTTTCGTGATATTCAGTAACATTTTCATTGCTATCTCAAAATTATTAGGCAGTTGTGGATGTCCTTGTTCTAAACCTTGTATCTATTATCGTCAAATATAATAGTTTCATTGAAACGTTGTTTTGTTTCATTATGTGATATTTCTTTGGTTTTCATTTGAGAAGATTTTTTTATACCTATGACTCCTGAATCCCATAAATCTGACAAATGTAAGATGCATATTGAAGAAACCAAGAGATAATTCGTTTTATTGCGATATTTCCCAATGAGTCCATCTTTAATAAGTTTCTATGGCAAAAAGTTCATCGTCAACCTTTTCAGTGACACCTGTGAAAAATAAGAAGAAGCAGGTTGATACGACAATACTATCAGGAAACGGAAACTTCAATCAGAAATTCAAGTTTATCCAATTTCTCACTCATGCATTGTTTGGACTTCATTCACCCATTGCATTCACAGTCAATTACGATAGGTATGGAATAACTACTTTATTTATTGTATCAGGGCACTGATAATGTTCCAAGGTAATTATCATTCACCATACGTATTGAATCAAATCGATTTTTTTGACTCACCACCATATTGAACAATGTTGACAGATAATCATTAGAAATTCTGAAATGAAAATGAAACAAATGAAAGTATCTTTATAACCATATATTCTGTGTGTTCTTTCTGTTGATACAATGATAACCAGTGTGAATATGGATGATGAAACATTTTTTGAACGAACAGCCTTACGGCACTGATGAATACTCCTAACTGCATCGCAATGCTCACAACTACCTGGTTTATAGATACCATTTACAAAGCAACGTGAACCATAACGCTTCCATTACTGATCTACCGTCTATAATATATTACGATTGTTTTCATCTGAAAACCATTTGTATATAACTTCCAACTCCGGCAGTCTAGCAGTGGATTTTCATGAATTTCCTTCTTTCCAGTAATTTGTGCGGAATATTGAAATGAATATTGAATAACTTTGACTGGTAAGAAAATTCTGTTTCATTTATACAAAGAGACGACGTTCGAATAAATATAAACGATAAGATTCAATGTTCTGGTGTAGAAGTTGAAATTGTTTGTAGGGGCCGATAACCTTAACAACAAGTTGATAATATTCGTACTCGATGCGCAAATATGAGTTTGGAGTTACGGTAATTGATATCTACAAGGAGTTTTAACGTAAAATCTGAAACTGAATTGATAGTCACGTCTTTTTCGTACTACTGGCCTCTCCTGCAACAAGAGCCAATAAAACCATTCATATATTTATGCGAATATGTGAAGCTTCAGTTTTCAGAATTCCGTACCACTATTATGTTGCTTTGGCACTCAAGTACATTAGCCGTAACCTCAATGAGTGTAGTGAATGCTGAGATTCCAATCTTCTACGACATCATCTCCAGGACTTCCAAGGAAGAATAATATACAAGTCCATAATATTCTTTCAGGGAGTCAAATGACCCAGCATGAGGCACGTCCTGATCAAGCTGAGTCAATTGGCCGCCTAAAAAGTATTATGGGCATGAGTCTACGAGCAACTTTGAAACATTGTTCTTTATAACAAATCCATCCAGTGGAAATATCAAAAAAAGATTAGCCTCAGCTTTAGCTGAAACAAAAGCATTCCGTCCTCGAAGGAAATCACAAATGGCATCTCTCATATATTCATTGAAGTGAAGAAAAAGCTATTTGCGACATTTATGGGTAAATATTCGTTTATCTTTGGAAAAAAATTTAGTAGCAACTTACATTACCTGAGCAAACGTGTATAGCGGCGCGATAGACATTTTTTCATTTATTGTAAGCATGAAATTATATTCAGATTCGTGTTTCATAGTGAGAAATGCTTATAGCTGAAGAAGGAATTATTTGACCAGAAGGTGTGGTCTGATCGTTATATTGTGCAAAGAAGAAGGCGAGAGTTGCTCCTTTTCCAAGCTCTGATGAGCCATATAACTCATGTCATCAGTTCATACTAAAATATACTGCCAAAGCAATATTACTTTGGTATTTCAATCTCCACACAATATGCTATTGATTAAATCACCAATTCATTAAATGATTGAATGTTATCTGGATTTAGCTGTCTGTTACCCTAACTCTACTCAAAATTTGTCGTAAATTCCTCTGCACAAATGATGTGGTGTGCAATTATCTGATTGAAAATGATATACTTTATGTTGATGATTCAAGATGTAATAATAGCAACAAAGCACTAGAAATTCATTGTACCCTATCAATCCACTAATTTTCAATCCGTACCACAATTTAGCAGTCATGTTGAAGTCGCAGTCGGTGCGAACACAGAAATCCCCTTCGGTTTCCACCCACACACCAGTTTTGAATCGCACGCCATTGGCTAGCGGTGACTGATAGCCATCCATTCCCTTTTAAAAACTGAACAGTATTTATAAGATCTTACTCGGAAGCAGGATAGGCATCCAGATATGTACACTAATCACAGTTTCTTCGCCTGCATTCTTGTACCGTGAGAATTTCACGTTAAATAAATTTTTATTTGTGGTCGAGCGTTTAATGATATACTCTAGTAATTCTGTGCTACCGTTTGCAAATTAAAACTGTTCTTATAGTACTATTATTCACTAGCTCACAAAAACACTTATGTGAGAGACTTCACACCTGATCAAATTGGTTTCTCGCTGTCAGCGGCAGAAAGCGATCCCGTTTTTCATGATTCTTACATGCGACTGTTCGCAAAAATGCAAGCGTGTGAACATGCAAGCGTGCCAATACGCTCGTGTATACAGGTATATCTTTCTACGTGTGTGCAGGTATACCAGGTCCAGCACCGTTTTGTAGACATTATCAAGTACTAGACGGGTGTCATTGACATAATTTATAGATGGAACGTTCACGGCTCGAAGTTGTGATAACTGATTATATCCATTCACACCATTCGAATATTATGGTGAAAACTAAAATTGCATGTACATAACACACTTTCCTCTGATCGTGTGTCAAGGGTGTACGTTTTCGAAATATCTGACATTAATATTTTGAAATACTCATCATCATTGCTCTCAGAAAAACTTGGGTAGAACACAATATCCCATCGGAACTGTTTCGCATGAAAACTCAAGAACACACAAATTAATTGACTGCAGAAGGTACAAATACTAACGTCACCATTCCCTCACGGTAAAAGAACAATAGGGCACGTATTAAGGAATGATATAAGTAATGCATCGCGATGTTATAAACAATGGCACCAGCCTATATGAACAATGTCCTGCATATGGACTACAGAAAAATCTGGACCAGGTCTTTAAGCGGATCTTTTGAGTCGGTACAAGAGGGCTTTTGTATCACGAAGACTATCAAGATTAGGTGTAATCTGAGTAACGAATGTCTCACAGACGTGCATAGGTCTGTGTAAACATTAACAGGAATTAGTGGTCTGCAACTAGAAGTCGAAAATTCTTGGAAACTATCAGAAAGCAGTGGTCCTTGGATTAATTTGGTGTTTACAAAACGACGTATTCATCGCAAACTGCAAAAACGGAATTATGTGTTTTCATGTGATGTGGTCAAAGAAACTTGATGAAGCTCAATCTTGAGAACGTAGTTGTTTCAATCGTATGTATAAAGAACGTTGAAAACAAAATCTTGCCCAAGTTCTGATGAAACCCAGGACCAGAAACAAGACTTGTAGAAAAAAAGCTTGAAAGAAATCACATCCACAAAACTTCCTTTTCCCCACAAAGTTAAAAACATTTCCTAGAACCAGAAAGCTTTGAAGCAAGGACAATAAGATGTACTATTCGATCAAATCTCATTGAATGTCACTCACTCATTTTGGTCTCTTATTCTGTTTTTTCTTCTTTTCTGAGTAAAGAGAATGATGGGACACAAGCCATCGCTGCTCACCAAAAAACTGGAAATTTATCTACAGATTCATTGAGAGAACAGCTTTCGGATCCCACTCCTGTCGATATTCGAATGTCTGAAATCCTGTTTCACCAACATGACGGAAGGAATCTCCTTATTATGATTAAGGATTATGACGATTATTTCCAAAATATGTGCTTTCGTACTTATACCAGTACTTAGTGCAACTCCTATCTCTTGTATATCTTGGGAATATTTTGTAATGCTGGGCATTAGAAATGGAATTCATATAAGTTTCGCACCCTGTATGCGAGCTTCATTCCAACGTATGGAAATTTCACTTGGAGTTTTGTCTAACAAATGGCTGGATATAATTGAGCAGTATTCCTCATTCTGAATGAAACATGATATTTGAAAGTTAGTTGGCGCGTGGCCCAAAGAAACTTGGTCCGCTGGGTGCCGGGTGCATAATCAAAGAAGTATGCAAGATTTGATGAGTGGTGGAATTTGGAGTTGGGCAGTTGAAGAAGTCGCGCTCGAAAGTTGAACGAAGAAGGTTTGAGAGAATCGCGCGTTTGGGGCGGGGGACTTGGTCCCTCGCCAAATCATGTGGTCGCGTCTATTACGAGGGTAGGTAACATACATTTACGGTCAAAGAGAACCGAACTGAATAAGTATAATAAGAATTTGTGTGCATGAGTTTCGTTTGATATTGAACATATTCGTATTTGGAAACTAAGAAAATATGAAATGGATGTTGCACAGGACGCTGAACTGCGAGGTAGACAGAGAACCAACGTTAGTATGTCAATTTTGATGTGTGTTAACATAATAACTTTTTCATTCATATAGTATAACTACTTCTCTTCGGGCTTGAAGGCCGTCGTTCTTTGGAATTTCTTCCTGACGTTTCGCTAGCGCGAGTGGCCAGCTTCTTCAGAGGCTTATTCATCTCCGATGACTAAACAGTTCGGAGATGAATAAGCCTCTGAAGAATTTGGCCACTCGCGCTAGCGAAACGTCAGGAAGAAATTCCAAAGAACGACGGCCTTCAAGCCCGAAGAGAAGTAGTTATACTAATAACCTCGGCCGCGAAAGTCTTAACCATTTTATTTCATTCATTTTTTGGTAATAAAAGCCGTTATTTTCCTTCTGAATATAGAAACATTGATCACATATTCATTACATATTTATAGTACCTAAAGGTTAGACCAAGGGCGGCCAATGATATGTATTTATATATACGATTCAGTTCTCATGAGAAGATCTTTTTGATCTCACTTCATTTTGTGTGCTTCCACTCCTTGCGTAGTTCATTAATTCAACGGTTGAGTTCAGAGTTGTTAATTACTTTAATACTTTTTATCTGAGGTTTTTTGTTCAGTTCCTATTTTTTATTTGTTGCTAATATGCTGCTAAGAATTATTATCAGGTTTCAATTACAAAAAGCTGCCCTATTTCAGAATACTTGCAAGCAAACAAATTCTGAGTTTATCACTAAAAACTTCTTAGGCGTGCAAGAGGCCGAGTTCAAGCTTTTTCGGAATTGCCTTGGCATCCAAATTTTGACGTGGAGAAATCTACGTATGGTCACAGCAGCTGCCATAAAGTAAATAAAGTAAGAGCCTAGCTCTCAGCAACTGTTACATCTGGTAACGTGTGGAGAGATTGTGATCTGTTTTGATTTGTTTTTGTAGAGGAGAGGTTCGTATAAAGAACTAAAATTCCGGAAAGTTCATACAGAATACAATAACCTCTCGCAGCTATCATTACACTAGTTACCTAGCGGTTGAATTGTAAAGTTGTCTGTTCTGGAAATGAGAACTGATACAGATAGGTTAAAATAGAGAAAAAACAACTCCTGAATTGAGCCGGCCCCTAAAAAGATAAGGAAACTATACCCAGTTATCAGACAAATCATCAACATCTAGCTTGTGATATATTTTATGAATTCAGGAATAATTAATGAAAGGCATCAGAGATCAGACATATCCAGTTGTGCGAAGATTATGCAATATAATATTACCACCTTCAACACACACAATATTGACATCATAAGAGACCGAATATTTGGCTCCGAAGAATAAATATTCTCGTGACAGATGGAATTGAGGTTTTTTGATTAATTTTTGATTCGGATAGCTCGTTCGAATGTCCCTATAATTTATTACCACTTCACATACAGCGTTTGTTGGGGAGTTTCAGGTGATTTATATTTCCCCAGACAAATTGAGCAATGCATAACATGTGCAAATGTTCATTCAGAACCCTCGACAGATAAATTATCAACGAATTTTCGGAAGGTAGAGGAGAATCTGATTCCTTTCTGTTTCGATAAAATGTCGTCACTATAAGTATGTAAAAAGTTCAGATATTTCTGACAGATTTTGATGAACGAGAAAAAGCGCCATCATCAGAGAATATTCTGGCCACAAAATAGAACACACGAAATGCAATCATCTCAACTCCATATGGTATCATATGGAACAGCTTAAGATCCATTTTTAGCTGTTAGATGTCTTCTTCAGTAAGCTAGGAATAATGAATCATCATATTCAGTAGCATCCCACTTAATAAAAAATGTCTTCTGAGTGGATGATTCATTACCAGGTTCCAATCCTATAGAGGAACTGTAATGTATTCAGAAGAATGTGTCTGATATATTATTCTCAGAAACTTTCGAATTGCGAAAATGACTGACTCACAAACCAGAAAGTATTGAACGATTTAGGTGATTTTCCAAAACTTACAAGTCTTCATGGCCTTTCAACAGTGGAACTCACCAAGAAGCCATCAGAGATCAGTATCCAAAAGAAGTATGAAAAACTCAGTTCTGTAGTGGTAGCAGTTGAAGTGGCGACTTAGATTCAAGCCATGGCGTTCTTATAGGCAGACTCGAGAGGAATGAGTTAGTTACAACTCACATGATTTCAACAAAGCAGAAAATAACAATTCATTGCAAATTCTCGAAAGAGTGAATTTCATCTACATTCAACTGATCCACCACTATTCAAAGTGGACGATCACATCCAAATTTAAAACAATGCACCTCTGGAAGTAGTGGATCTACGCAAGACTCAACACATTCGCTTTCATATTATTTCCAGGGTTATTAATATTAGTTCTTGTTGATGAAGTTTTTTCGAGGAAATGCAAAAAGGGTACCTAGAATGAAAATAACAAAATTCAGTATTCGATAACGCAACTTCCATAGGCAATATTGTGACAAAGCGAATGATAATATGTATCACTTCACAAATATTCAACTTATTGGGTCTACCAAGTTCATTCAATCATCATTCCATCAAAGTTGATTCTGCAACAATAATTTTGATATTCCACCATTTATTTTGTCAAAATCTGCAAATATTCAATACCAATATCAATCAATCAGTCGATGTCAAAATCAGGGAAAAAAGTGCACCTTTATCATTGAATCCTCATAGGGATGAAGACAAAATTGTTCGAGTTGTTCAATAAAAAACACGTAGGTCACAAACTGATCAAGTCATTCGTGTGTGTATTTATTTGCATGAGACATCGAAGACTGTTTACCTGGATGTCGTGACTGAGTTATCAACATCAAAAGAGTCGTTTATGTACGTTCAAAGACTTTTTATCGGCATGTCTTATCATATATATATATATATATATATACCATACGTTTGTTGGTGGCAACTCTCAGTTGAAGGATTCATATCAACACTGCTGGGATGGAGAGCCAAATTTCTAAGCTTACTCAAGATAGGAGCACTCGTTCTGGTTGAGGATGATGATTTGCCTTAAAAAAAATTTTCTGGCATTAATATCACAATCTTCAACATTTTGGATTCATTGTTAATATTCATCTCAGAAAAAGAGTTCATACTTCCTACATTTCAAATATATTTTGTTGTTTTCCTAAAAAGGAACCTATATGGAGAAACCATCATGTTGGAATGTAGCAATGTGTACTTTCTCATACCAAGGTAATGAATTTTGTACAACGAAAATACCAGTTATTTGAGTTTTTCGCGTCAGATTACATCAGCACTGGAATGTTGTGGTATTTATACTTGTCACTAAAATATTCTGGGACGTATGTTACGAACTGCAATTATTATTCTTAAATGTTATAATTAAACGAAGGTTTGAATAATAATAACTTGGATAACGATTATATCGTAATTACTGTTAGGAAAATTCATATTTTCTTATTCGCTGCTAAGTAATTCATAACAGTTTTTGCACTATCGTTGCCATTTGCAATTTGGGTCAGTCGAAATATTTACATAACGTTTTAGTGTGTTGCATTTCAAACATAAATGAACGGGAAGTAGAACTCTCACGCAATTATTTTAGTAGGGTTTAATGTTAATTTGGGAATGCAAGCGATATTTTTTTATTGTGAAGATTCTGTGATGTTATTCAACCAAATCAGGCGCGATTATGTGGGATTGCATTCTACGGTATAAACCCTCTAACCACAAGTATATTCCAATCCAAGCTTCAGTAATAGTGGAGTGCCGTGAGGCGTGAAAATTGTAAAATTTCGGAATCCAGGACAAGTCAATTAATTTTCGAGAAAACTATTGTACTGCATTGTTGAAAGTTCAAATAAACAAAAAAATAAGACAAAAAATGCCCAATCTTGATTACAACAATTTTCAACAATTTACTGAAAAATGATGATGACAAGGAAACAAATATTTGAAGCAAAGATTTATACCTCATAAATAATAATTGCATTCAATGTGAATCTATTTATATTTCGCAAAAAATAATGAGTTACAGCAAAACGATTATTCAGTAACTTCCTTTAAGCAGAGGTCGGCAAGACGTTTTAGGTGGGGTCCGGATACTGTCAGGAAAATTCTAACAGGGTCCAGAAAAAACAAATATTAATAATAAAGTGCCACATAATATTTTAGTTTCGAATCACATTCTGAATTATTGAAGAAATACAAGACCTCCAATTAATGTGAGAAACTACACAGACGGTCTTAAGCTAGTTTGTTATAGATTGGTTCTCGAGAGGAACAGCAAATTCGAAGTGTGTCTTCAAGGTGAGCGTCTGTTGATCTTGATCGATATTTGTTTTTCAAAAAATTCATCTTTGAGAAAGATGTTTTACATATGTATGTCGAGCCAAACATAGTGGCCAAATCGATAGCTATTCTTTTACAATTTTCATATTTTTCTGGGGCATGTTTGGTCCAAAATTTTTCACTGGTACCGTGCTATACATTTGCAAAGACACATCTTGCAAATCAGTTATCTCCATTTGAAGTGATGGCTTTGACAGATTGAACAGGTTAGCAGTCACTTCTAGCCATTTTGCCGCTGCATCAATTCAGAATGGAGATTTAAGAAACGGAGATAGCTTGCCTATCTCTGCAAAGACTTGGAATCTTGTAGCAAATTCGTTCTTGAGATCGGCCAGAAATTTCACAAACTCTGCAGTGTCTTCAGAGGTCCCCCTCAAATTCAAGAATTGCCAGAAAATGAATAAATTCTTGTTTAACGATATTTTTTCCCGAGATATCCAGCTTACGACGAAAAGCAGACACGCTTTGTATCAGATCACATATTAATTTTCCATTTCCTTGTTACTCTGTATCGTGCACATTCAAATATTTCAAAATATCTTGCAGATAAGCCACAACCAGCATATTGCGCTCGTTTTTTATTAACTCAAAGTGCTTTCTGGCTCACTGCGTATCCAAGTTTTGCAAGAAGGAGTATACTCGGTTTTTTATTAGCCAGAAACTTTCAATAACTTGACCTTCACTTAGCCAACGAACATTGTTGTTGTAGAAAGTCGGAAATCACATTCAGAAAGGAACTCTTTGAAATGTCGGTGCTGGAGAGATTTCATAAAATGAATCAACTTGACCAAGTTGTTCATCACATCCTTGAGTGCAGCACTAAGTTTTCCACAAAGGGCTGCCTGGTGAATTAGGCACTGATACGACATCTTTTTTTTTCAAAAAGTGAGGTAACTTTTGCCAACATACATTCCTTCACTATCTTAGAATTTTGAAATGGTTTCTGGTGTTTATTATTTATTCAAATCAGATTTGAATTATTTGACAAATGTTAATAACGAAGATTGCCAACAAGAGATATTTGCATTTGAACAGGAATTTGCGAAAGTTTCGAGAACGGAAACGGATTCAGTTTCTGAAACGTTAACGAAAAGTATTTTTATACATATGTTCGTTCTTATTATTTTTTTGATAATCAAAATTTCAGTTATACGTGAAGTTGCTGACTAATTGCACTTGTTCTATCCAGAAAGAACTGTTTTTCAATAGAGGCAGGAACTTTTCGAGCTAGATTAAAAATCTGCCATTCTACACTTGTGTAGATTCCGATATTATTTCACGATTTTTCAGATTGTGGTAGGTTACAAACCTAGAAAACTACGGAACAAATATTGATCCACCACAAAATAATGAGGTTCAAACAGTACTCTCAGGGTATATTCATGATTGGTAGAGTTACTAATCCGCCTCGGTCGATTGAAATGAATAACTTCATTCATTTCTGAATCTATTCAAGAATCTTTCATATTTATCGTATCCTGATATTGAATTAAATATATCGAAAATTTTTATCATGTGCAATAAATAATCCAAAATCACATCCAACCAGAAACAACTCGCTTTTTCGACAAAATATACAGCGGACTACAAAAAACAAAAAGTTTTCAGGAAATTGCTTCAAAATTGATGAGCATACTCATTAACACCACCAAACGTTTCAGTGTCAGAGAAACAAATCTTCTGTTCGTAAAAAAACCTTCTCTTTCGATTTCTTTCTATAATTCATGAAAACACTAAATTTTGATGAATCGGGTGATATTCGAAGTCAAAACTGTGATTAGTAAAAATAATGATGTATATCAATGTCATTCTATTTCGTTCAAATTCACCCCTAGTTTCGCCACTTCCAAACCTCATTGAAATTACAATAGTGCAATACACTACACATAATTCTTGAAAATCCTTTTCAATGATCACTCACCGCATGAATGGTTGAAGGATTACGCTCATCATTCAAGCAGACAGGTGGAGCTTTTGAAAAAAATATCGCATCAACAAAACACTTCAATAGGAAAAAGAGAGAAATTTATATTCCTAAAACGTTCATATAGTCGGTAAGTAATCATTGAAGAGGACTCTGTACCACTTCAAATCCCAGATTATCACTCGCTATCCGGTTGCCTCTCCGGCATACAACTTGTTGGAAAACTTGAACCCAAATCCCAGCTGTATATTTTGTCGAAGAAGCGAGGCGTCTTAGTGATAATACTATTTCGTGTTCAAAGTTTTTCGTTCACTGAATGTGATTTAATATTATTGGGCATGATTTAGTTTTGTATTTTATTCTACATTGATATCAGTGTACAATGATCATGAGAGATTGTTGAATAGCTCCAGAAACGGGCGAACCGAGGCGTATTTGTAACACTTCCAATCCTGAAAAAATCTAAAAAGTTTTTGGTGATGGGGTCGGTAACTGGTAGAAACTGAAAACATTCTTTTCATATAGGTTCTTTGTTAATCAACGATTGAATTGAAATCATCGGAATGAAAGTTGAAACTTTTTGTGAAAATCAGTCAATCTTTTTCAGACGTCGGCGTACTTAAAACTTTAGTATTTTGTCGCGGCGCCTTGCCCTAGTTAATCAACAATAATGGTAGTTACATAGGTAGATAGAAAAAATAAAATAAAATAGCTATTGCAGACAGTTTTTCAATACTAGGAATAAGACTTCACACTGCAACGTGCCGACGGCGATGCGACATATGTAAGTAGGTAACTGCAATGCGAGTCAAAAATATTGTTTACTTTATTAGTACTCACGAATACTTATGGTTTCGGCTAGTGATAGATAATTGACTCACGGCGCCCCTCTCTCCTTTCTACGGCGCACCGGGGTGCCGTGGCGCACATTTTGGGAATCCCTGCCCTAGCTAATTGATATAATTTGCACTTGACGCACGTTTCTCTCATTGGGCTAGCTTCTTCAGGATGAAATTTGGTACTGCAGTATCACTTTTCCTCTCCTGAGGATGCTAATCTTGTTCTCGACACGCGCGCCGAGTGCAAATAGAATCAATTGGTGTTAGGGTTATTGATCTCTATTCTATTGATTCTCTATCAGGTTCTTTGTCGAAAAACTTGTTTTCAAATCCCAGCTGTACATTTTATGGAAGAAGCGAGGCGTCTCGGTAAGAGAAAGAAGTTTTTTTCGTGTTTTTTGTTGATTGAATGTGATTCCGGTTTATTGGTCATGATTTAGATTTTTGAATCAAATCATAAACGCAATATCGTTTCGACAATATGTTGAAGTTAATATCTACTCATAGAAAATCTTCAGCAAACCGCTAAACACATTCATATGTGCATTTGCGCATAACTCGAATCATAGAAATGGAGTAATACATTGAAAGGTTGACGTATTGTGTAATCCAATATCACAAGAAATTATTGATCGTGTCTAGAGGATACTAAAAGAATTATTATGAAATATTGAATATGGTAAGAACAGGACAATAAATATTCAGTGCTTACTTGTTAACTGTCAATTTCATCAATATTCTACAGTTGTTCTTGAAAAAATTAATGAATATTGGAGAAATGCTCAAATGAAAAGATTGTAGCGTGTTACAATATGAGTTGTGCTATTCTGTTTTAACCTATTTTCTGGTGTTACTAAAAAAACATTTTATGTTCAGGAATGCGAGGGTGGAAATTGATGGAGGTACCGTGTAAGAGCCCACGAACCATGCAAGTCATGAGAAAACAATTTTTTTCGTGAAATACTGACTGGTACTGAAAGAAAACGGCCGGGTTTTTATTCGGATTCTGTATTTCCAGTTAGAAAAAAAAATACTCTGAAATAGGAAGTGTTGTGGCATTTTATTACTATTAATATTTGGGATGGGGCAAGGAATTTTATTTTGAAGATTTGGCAGCCTCGCTTTCTGTCGAATAACGAGAAAAAGAACTGCGACAGAGGCAGAATGAACGAAATTGAATTCGAGAACAGCGGGTGTTCGAATTGCGTGAGATTTAGATTGTAGATTGATTTGTAAACAATTAGTTTTGTAAAACCACGGTGTTTTCGGTTTTCTTTGAGTGGGACAATTTATTATTCTTATAATTTTCGTTATTAGAATATTTGTGCTTTGGTGTTCCTTGAAATCCTTTAACCTTCCTATATCGAAACCAATTTTTTCCTTCACCAAAATCTGAAGAAAGAAAAGACGAAATCCAGCGACGAAGGTAAGATATATTTTGATTTTACTTATTTCTTACAGAACACTAGCGGAGTGTTCTAGAAATAAAACTACAAAACATTTTGGTTCTTCGAGCGGGATTTTGGTGAACTGAGTTTCGAAGAAAATAGGAGTATAGTTAATAGTTAGTAGAATTTTCATACTCTTTCAAATGATATCATATCGCATTCAAAGTTTATTCGTTTGATTATCAGTGATTTGCTTCGACCAGTATTTTGTGACGGTGAAAAAAACTTTATCAGCAGTAGCAACGGATTTACAGTTTTTTTGGGTCTGTTATTGTTTGCTTCAAATTTCCTCGGTTCGTGGAAGCGGTGTTGCCAAACTTATCGAAAGTATTTCATTTTGAAACATACTCAACATATTTCAATATTTAGATCATCAATATTTTGTAAAATGGGAGGTACGGTGGCAGAGCGACAGTTGAAGGTGCTCACAGCAAAAAAAGAGTCATTATTTTCGATGTTGCAAAAACTTCTAGATTTATCTAAATCACTTAACACTCAGGAAGAAAAATCTAGATTTTCGACCTTATACAGTACGATTAATTCAACTAAGGCTGACTTGTTGATGGTTGTTGAGAGTATTATGCATCTTAATTTAGAAATGGATGATAAGTTCGTGCCGAGCTTTGCGATAATTCAAACAATCGATGAAATGTGTTGTCATATTCAAATGGCGGCGGTGAAATTGGAACGAGAGCAACAGCAAGTACCTAATACGTCTCAAGGAAATGTAGGAAATATACACGGTAATTCGATTTCGGTGGGAAATCATAATTTTATGAGAAACCTTCCTAGCCTTCCTAAAATTGAACTCCCAGAATTTTCTGGTGATATTCGAGAATGGGAGACATTTTATCCAATTTTCAAGAGTTTGATTCATGAGAGTCCATTACTTACGGATGTTGACAAAATGAATTATTTAGTAGGGCGTTTGAAAGGTACGGCTTTAAGTATATGTACGGGGGTAGCTCCTACGGGAGATAATTATGAGATTATTTGGAATTCACTTGTCGAAAAATATCAGGATACTCGTTCACTCGCCACTAGTTATCTAAATCAAATATTAGATTTCAAGCCAATACAAGGTGAGTCATCGAAATATCTCAACTTATTTTTGGAAAAATATGATACTGCGGTACAAGCGTTGAAAAAACTCAAATTAAATGACTTGACGGATTTCATTTTAATGCAACTTGCTGTTTCCAAACTTGATTCAGAAACAGGTAAATCATTTGAAATGTATGTTCGGGGTACAGGGATACCTACTTATGATACTGTTATTAAATTCGTTAAAGAACAGTCAAAAATATTAGATCTGAACAAGAAGACCACTGGTAAGAGCGGGCAATGTGATAGTTTGAGATCGCGTCCATCAAGGTCTTTCTTTGTGGGTCAGGACAATAAAGTTGATAATAAAACTAAATCAAACACTTGTACTTTTTGTCATAAGGGAGGGCATTTTTTAAGCCGGTGTGAAAAATTTAAACGTTTATCTCCTTCCAAGCGGTATGGAATAGTGAGGGATAATAATTGGTGTTACAATTGTTTGTCACCAAGCCATGGGGTAAGATCTTGTCCTTCCGAAAGAGTGTGTTCTGAATGTTCCAAAAAACACCACTTTTTGTTGCATTTGGGAAAATCAACATCAATTCTACAGCCTGAACAAGGCGTTGGAAATGCGGTTGTGAACGAAAGTAGTACAAATACGGACACTAACACTATTGAGTCGACAAGTAGTAATCTTTGTGCAACGACTATAAGGTCACGGAATAATTGTGCCGTTCTGTTATCAACAGTGGTAGTTAATGTTTTAGACAGTTCAGGTAAAATGCAAACAGCCAGATTTTTGTTAGACTGCGGTAGTCAGGTTAATCTTATTACCTATAGCTGTACTAGAAGATTGGGTTTGAAAATTTCGAAATGTTGGACATCGGTTACTGGAATCGGTTCAAATTTCAACTCGCTCAAAGGTATGACGAATTTGATGGTTTCATCTAGGTATGATTCAACAAAGAAATATTATATTGAGGCTTTCTTGGTTGATAAAATCTCTAACAAACTTCCGGCAACAAAGGTTGATAGAAGTAAACTGAAGCATTTTGAGGGTATTCAGTTAGCAGATGATGAATTTGATGTGCCAGCTGAGGTCGACGGGATCATAGGTGCTGAGCTTTTTACGGTTATCATGGGTAATACTAAATTATCTACTTCGACAGGCTCTCCAGTGGCCATACAAACGGCGTTTGGGTACGTTGTGATGGGAAATGTTCCGAAGTTGGATAGGATATCTGATTGTAACGTATTTTTCAGTTTGAAAGAGGAATCGAGCTTGAATGAACTTGTGAGTAGGTTTTGGGAAATGGAACAGGTTCCAAAAATGGCATTACCAGATCCAGAAGAGAAAGAATGTGAAAGACTATTTTCCAGTACGGTTCTTAGGGATCACGAAGGACGATTTACGGTTGCACTTCCTTTCAAAAATTCACCGAAGACATTGGGCGATTCTAAATCAGGGGCTTTAACTCGATTGTATTCTTTAGAGAGGAAGTTAGGAAAAATTCCGGAACTACGGGTAGATTACAATAATGTTATGAAAGAATCTATTGAAAATGGTTACATGCACTTGGTGAAGAACGACTTTCTTGATAATACAGAGCCTTGTTATTATATACCTCACCACGCTATTTTCAAGCCAGATAGTTTGAGTACGCCAATTCGCATTGTTTTGGATGCTAGTGCATCATCAGACACTGATGTTTCATTGAACGATATTTTGTATAGCGGTCCAAAATTACAGACAGATATTTGTTCATTATTATTGAATTTTAGGTTATTTCGAATAGCGATTACTGCGGATATTCGTAAGTACTATCATCAGATCAAAATAACGGATTCTCATTGGCGATTTCAGAGATTACTTTGGCGATTTAGTCCCGAAGAACCAGTCAGGGTTTATGAATTTAATCGATTAGCTTTCGGTGTCAAATCTAGTCCTTATTTAGCTCTTCGTACTGCAAAACAGTTAATCAAAGAAGAAGGTAATAAATATCCTTTAGCCGCCGAGGTAATGTCGACGGGTTTGTATATGGACGATTTAGTATACAGTATCTCATCCAAAGAGGAAGCTCAGAGATTGTATTTAGAATTGGTGGAAATATTTGCGAAAGGTAAATTTGATTTGGTCAAATGGTCTTCAAATTCCTCAGAGTTATTGGAGAAAATTCCTAGTGAAAAACGGTTGTCAAAACCTGTTACCTTCAAGACTGATACAAAAATTCTGGGAATGGTTTGGAATCCAGAAATAGATTGTTTGAGATTTTGCTTTCAGGTTCCAGGTTCGGAGTGCACTAAACGGATAATTTTGTCTACAGTAGCCAGATGTTATGATCCGATAGGATTGGTGGCACCATTCATTTTATATTTGAAACTTTTGATTAAGGAGTTGTGGAAACTTCAATTAGGTTGGGATGAAGAAGTTCCCAAAGAAATATCTCAAAAATGGTTGATGTTGAGGAATGAATGGCCGAAAATTGAGGAGATTCGGTTTTTTCGTTATTTAGGTACAGTCAACTTATCCCCGGTGATGTTGATAGCTTTTGCAGATGCCAGTAAGGATGCGTATGGCTCGGTAGTTTATACCAGAATCGTTGGACGTGATGGAGAAGTTATAGTGAGTTTGTTATGTGCTAAGTCTAAGGTCTCTCCCTCCAAACTAGTTACGATTCCAAGATTGGAGCTGGCTGCTGCGGTTCTTTTGTCTAGATTGGTTAAACATGTTTCGGAAGTTTTTGGAAATCGTGTTTGCATTTCCAAAATACTGGCCTTTTCAGATTCTACGATAGTTCTTCAGTGGTTGAATTCAGTTTCGCAGAAAGATATTTATGTAGCGAATAGGGTAACCCAAATAAAGGAAAATATTCCTAGTGCTCGGTGGTGTCATATATCTGGGATCTCAAATCCGGCAGATATTCTATCTAGGGGATCACTTCCCTCCCAATTGATTAATAATCTCTTATGGACGTCGGGTCCAACTTGGTTGAAGTCACCGATTGAAGAATGGCCAATCAGTGAATATTCTTATACAAACAATTTTCTTGAAGAGGCAGACCAAAATCAGTGCCTTGCTTCCATTGAAGAATCGGAAGATAACCCGGTTTATAATATGTTGTTGAGGAATTCATCATGGAATTCCATTTTACGAATAACGGTATGGGTACTTCGTTTTGTAAAATTACTCCCGATAAGAGATTACATAACTGCAAGTGATTTGAAAAAGGCTGAATCTGTTTTAGTGAAAATTGTCCAGGATAAGAGTTTCAGTTCAGAAATCAAACTTCTGAATTTAGGAAGAACTGTCTCGAATAAAATGCGTAAATTGTATCCCTTCATTCAAGATGGAATTCTCAGGGTGGGGGGTCGATTAGAAAATGCCTCATTATCTTTCGGTGGTCAGCATCCTATCATATTACCAGGTAAAGATCCTTTTACTATGAAACTAATTGATTATTACCACAAAATAAATCTTCATTCGGGGTCTTATCTATTAGAAGCCATTTTGAGGCAAAAATATTGGATACTAGGGGGTCGAAATGTAATTCGACAACGGATCCATGCTTGTAACCGGTGTTTTAGATTGAAACCGAAAGCTAATACTCCATTGATGGCAAGTTTGCCAGCTCCTCGAGTACATGAGGCGAAGGTTTTTTCCCAAACAGGTGTGGACTATTTCGGTCCATTTAATATAACCCTTGCCAGGCGAAAGGGGGCGCATGTATCAAAAGGTTATGTATGTTTATTCATATGTATGAGTGTCAAGGCAGTTCACTTAGAACTGGTCAGTTCATTATCGACTGATCATTTTTTGCAGGCTTTAAAAAGATTCTTGGCTCGAAGAGGTCCTTGTGCTACTCTGTATTCGGATAGGGGTACGAATTTTGTAGGTGCAAAATCGATACTTCACGATATAAATGTTTTCGTCAATTCTGATCAATATAAATCGGCGTTTCAAACAGAATTAGCTATAAACGGTATAGAATGGAAATTTAATACGGCATCAGCTCCTCACATGGGCGGGCTCTGGGAAGGTAATATAAAATCAGCCAAAAACCTTATTTACAAAGTAATGGGTACTCAAATTTTAACATTTGAAGAATTCAATACCCTTTTAGTTCAAGTAGAGGCTATGTTGAACTCTCGCCCTCTCTGTGGATTATCTTCTGATCCATCAGCCCCAGAAGCGTTGACTCCTTCACATTTTTTGACTTTGACTCCATTGAGAAGTTTACCATCAGAAAATGTTTCGAATATCAGTTTAAATAGACTCGATCGGTTTCAACTGATAGATAGGATGGTGCAAGATTTTTGGAAACGTTGGAAGCTAGAGTATCTCACAACATTGCAGGTCAGAGAAAAATGGAATTCAGAATGTACTAATATAAAGGTTGGAACTATAGTGATTCTGAAAAATGACAATTCGCCACCACTTCATTGGCCTTTAGCCTTAATTACTGAGGTTCATCCCGGAAAGGATGGCATTATTCGTAATGTTACCGTTCGGACGAATAAAGGGACTTATACTAGGCCGGTGGTTAAAGTGTGTCCTTTACCGACACAATAAATTGAGGTAACAAACTAAATACTAACTATTATATATATTTTTTTTTTGTCTTTTCTTTTCGCAAGTCAGTTTAAGTTCAATTATTTACGTGTTCTAATAGTTTAATCAGGGGAAATATTACAATATATTAGGCTACCGTATCTCTCACATTTACAATTTCATTCAGCTAGAGAGCTGAAAAATATTTTTTCAGGGTGGGGGGTATGTTGTGGCATTTTATTACTATTAATATTTGGGATGGGGCAAGGAATTTTATTTTGAAGATTTGGCAGCCTCGCTTTCTGTCGAATAACGAGAAAAAGAACTGCGACAGAGGCAGAATGAACGAAATTGAATTCGAGAACAGCGGGTGTTCGAATTGCGTGAGATTTAGATTGTAGATTGATTTGTAAACAATTAGTTTTGTAAAACCACGGTGTTTTCGGTTTTCTTTGAGTGGGACAATTTATTATTCTTATAATTTTCGTTATTAGAATATTTGTGCTTTGGTGTTCCTTGAAATCCTTTAACCTTCCTATATCGAAACCAATTTTTTCCTTCACCAAAATCTGAAGAAAGAAAAGACGAAATCCAGCGACGAAGGTAAGATATATTTTGATTTTACTTATTTCTTACAGAACACTAGCGGAGTGTTCTAGAAATAAAACTACAAAACAGGAAGGTAAATGAAGAAGTTGCCAGAGCTGTACCGTTCCCGACGCACAAGTTTTCGATATTGTCTCTGATATTCATTTTCACTCATTGTGGCTCTAATGAGATAGGGTAGTCGCAGTCTTCAATGAAAAAGTAGAATTTAAAAAGAAAATTATAATCAACATCATCCCCAGAAGATTTAACATTGTTCGAAGAATCGAAGAAGCTAGGGAAGAAATAAAGGATAAAGCCGAACTCGAACGTTGAACTAACAGAAGCTATAGTAGTAGTAAATGTTATTCATGGTATTTTCATACTATACACAATCGACCTCGATGGAGGTCCTTCAGCAGAAGAGCTTGAAAAGGGAAATCTTTCCTACGCCATTCCTAAGGAGCAGCAGCAATTTGAGAGTGAAATTTGAGGATTTCACTCTGAAAAGTTATCGTCCCAAACACGATGTATTGCAAGTGTGGTGATGAGATAGATTTTTATAGATAAATTGGTTCGATTCGGTCGATATTCTGCAGTCGCAATGGTGTCACTTGCGTTAACGTCAGTGTTGATGCCTGTGTCAAAATGCGCCTTTTGGATACTGTAGCCAACATAGATTCAAAGCACTAACACCAAAAAAGTTGAACTATCACAACTCATCGATCTGCCAAATAACCAACACCCGCCACATCCCAATTTTTGTGTTAAACAGGACTAAATCTGTGAAATGTCATAGTTGACGCCTCTACTCACGAGTTACGACCCTGGTAAAGCAGTAGCACACGACTTCCTATAATTCGTGGAACATACACAATTTTGATGCTCTCCGCCATCTGATGAAAATCTACCAGAAGATATATTTTTATCACTCTTCCACCAGATGATTTGATGATATCTTTGCTACTGCTGCCGCCATGAATTCAACATAATTACCCACTTATTTTGAAAAAATTTAGATTTTGAAGAAGTAACGTCAAAGAATTACTCTGTTGACATGTAGAAGTGAGTTTTTTCTCTGTATAGAAAATATATAATATTGAATCATTTGTTTAGTTCAAATCAAAATGAAAATTAGGAAGGACAGTTTCTGCGTTTATCAAAAACAGTTTTTTCTAAACGAAATACGTTCTTTCAATCAGCAACCCAATCTCAACTTCAATTTGTCCATCACGAAAATACAATAGCAAATAAAAATACATATCTCCGTTGACGTTTCGGAAAACAAATCCGTTTTTTTTAACTTTCTCGCAATACTTTATTTCTATAAAGCTTTTCAAGAAGGAAATGTTTTCAATTAACGCACTAACTTTCGAATTAGAAATATACCTTTCTACACTTGTATGGATTCCAAAATTTTTTTTAATTTTTTGTCAGATTGGTAATCACCCACAGTACTATGAAGAGAACGTTTATTATCCATAAAATAATGACTTCAAAACAGTACATAAGAAAAGTGACATAAACATATCAGTTAAAACTCTATGTTGATTTGAAAAAAGTAATTGAATTGGCCTATGATAGATGAAAATACAAATTTCCATCAGCAGAAACATCACGTGTTTCGCTATACAATAGCTTTCCTGCGTAGGATATTTTGTTGGAAAATTACCTTCTGTGTGATACACCACCTAGTACGTCATTGGGTCAGGGGAGCAGTCGGTTTTGATAGATTCTTCATTTCTGTATGTTTGATATGAACATTCAACAGAGTAAGTTTACTAATATGTTCTTGTTCCGTTCGTCTGATATCAGTTTTTCAAATGGAAATCCAAAACAATTTCCATCAACCTCCTCTTCAATTCGTATGAACCTATCAATTTAAGATATTAATTGCTTCCAGCAGAAAGGGTTTGGTCCAACCAATATGAGATATCATCTTGAACTGTTCGGTGGATTAATTACAAGTAATCTTGGTGCGACAACACCGGCAGTTGGAATCATATATCTCGAAGAGTAATGATCTACTAACACTGATTTCATATTCAGGAAGTCCATCTAATTCCAAATAATGACCACAGCAGTAGATCGTTTGCCTCTGGTGTCTACAATATATAACTCAGCCTACAAAAACGACCACCTGCAAAATCCATTAGGAAAAAAATTGGTTGATTGATTAGTGACTATGTGTGCAGTCGATTCATCTTTTTCTCAGAACTGATACAAAGGTGTCTATACCGTTACATAAACCTTCGAAACTCGTAGCTGTATTTCGAAGATTACTTTATTCAATGCTATTAGGAAAGTAATCTAGGAAGATTCAATTTGGAGATCTCCAATTTGATTATCGAATCTAATAATAGTATTCGGAATAGCTATTTCTGTTGGATTCGAATGTTACCGAAGCTGCTACATGAGAAGAAAGGAATATGTGCAGAAAATACACGGATATTGCTATAACGGGTGTTATCCATAAATTGCCACTTATCGAATTATTTGATAAGTGCACATGACTGATGTTACTGCTTCAATCCTTTTCAACTTCATAGCAGTGAGTTACAACACACATACCCACTGTGAAACTCAACTATTTGTATGATAGATAATACCTCGCCTAGTAAAGGATAAAACAACGCTTGTGTATTTATGTATTAAATTTGTTTTGTTCAAAGTGGAATTACGAAATTGGGTGGATGATATCATTCATCTTTGTTCGAAATTCTTGTTTTTGTTATAAAGCCTCTTCTTTACCCAATTACGATATTTGACATGTACACTATATTTCTTGGACTCAACTAAACGATAATATCCGAATTCTTTGTTTTTTTGAAATATTGGTGGTGAACAATATCACCTACACATTTCATTATAACTCTTAGTCACAACACAATACAATACGATCACTTAAACTGCTCCGCTTACTTATCAACGCTCTATACTAAACACTCGTTAAACTCTCTCTAATACAAACTCTCTGTTATACAAATTCTGCTTCACGAATAAACTCTGCTCCACTTAGCTTTCAATACCTCTCGCCACCTAGCTCTGAATAAAACTGTCTGTCTGAATAACTAACTCCGCTCTGAAAGAAAACTTGTCTCCGCCGCGATGTCCCGCTGCTCATATATCGGCGTAAACCTATGGATAATCTCCTAGAGAAGCCTCGATGAGGTGTCTCAAATTCTCCAAGCGAATTACGGTTCCTGAAAAAAATTACGTCGCTGTTCGACCCCTGTGTTTACGATCTCGTCAGGGCCGGCGCTAGGATATTCGTAACAGTAATATCAAACGAAGTTGATATTCTTTGTCAAACCTTCTACTCAAGCACTAAAAATGTGACTTCAAACAAATTTGTAGAGAATACCCCATTGAAAAAGAAATGCTAAGTCAGATATTGTTCAAAAAATATCAAAGGAGAATTACAGAAACGAGTTCTGTACATATTTATGTATGTATTCTTAATTTCATTCTCGGGATAATTTTATTTGAAAACTGCATGACACGGATCCATCACTTCATTGCACTAATGCCAAGAATTGTGCATCGAGAGCTATTTGAATTCTAGTCAATGCCTAGGGGTTTAGGAAACGGTGGAAGAAGTTATTCATTTTGTTATTGTTATTCTGAATTCTTTTGTGAAATTGTTCGTTCTGTTAAACAGCTGGCGAACGTCAACCATCAGAAGTCGAAATTTGTGCGAGAATTGTCATATTTCTTTTTATGTTAGTTCATCAGAGAATACTCCATTTTTACTTGAATGGAAATATACCTAGTGCCCAGGAATCATTATATCAACAGTGACTCATCATTCATTGATTTGTTGATTTCAGAGCAATTTTTGAATAAAATTTTTCATAAACTTACATGGAAACTTTATATTTCTTATGAATCCAATGTATATATTATAGACTAAAAGATATCGGGAGGACAGTGAATATTTCATGTAGGTCGTCTATAAATGAATGTGCGAATTAAGATTCCCACATGTTGGAATTGATTCAGAAGGAACGATGTACGCCACAGTGTATGCGAACAAAGTGTTAAATCGGAAGTTACAGCGGAGGTTTTCACGGATTATTGAGTATGCGAAGTTGTTATTTTGGAAGTTTATCCATTGGCTTGTCGGTATTCAGAAATACTTCTGGCAAGTATTGCAAACCACAGTTGCTAGCACCAAGTAGGAGCAGTAACATCCTTGAAAATGCTAACTGAGATGTTGGCTCTCTCAGAAATTCTGTCAGTCACTGTCCGTCAGCATTCAGTAAGGGATGTTTTCTATTTTATGTATTATGTTGAGTTTATCTATTCAACTCGTTTCACCACCTTGATAAAGATAATAAAAATTATCGAAAGCTTGGTAAAGTAAAGAAGAGTTTTTTTTCCAGTTGAACGACTGAACACCCGATTAAACTCACCTTCGTTAAATAAGCAATTTTAATGTGATTATAGTCAAATATTTCCAAACCTATGATAACGAAATATGTTACATTCATCATTACAAAATGAAGTTGAACATTCAAAAATTGTAACAAAAAGCAGGTCCGTATTTGAAATATGAAAATTTGAGGGTAGCCGTTGTCGGCTGATATCCTTTATTAAAGTTATCTAGACATATCGAAAGTCCGTCAGAATTGACTACGATAAAGTATGAGAACAAGAAGATGAAGGCAAAAATACAATTTAAAATTTTTTGGGTTCTACTGCACATCTTCGGAATCAAAAAAGCTGGAGTGGATTTTTTCATCAATCAATGGGACACTAGAATGATCAGTTTTACCCAAATTCAGTCGACCCTTTATTTGTTACTGATTTCGAGATTCCCTTGAGTCGCATTCGAATAGCCTTTGGTATCACATTGTTATTTTATTGTGATACAGGCATATAAAATAATACATTGAAGCTGCTGGTACAAGGATCTACACACATTTTTATCTTATTGTTGATTATATATCACCCGCAGTGATCAAAAAAAAAATAATAAAATTTTCATACCAAAACAATACCAGATACGTTTTGTTTTCGGGAGAAAAAATTGAATGTTTTATGTGTAAAGATTCTATTATAGCGTAAAATTCACTCATAAGTTCTCACCGCCCAATCATAACGGCGAAAAATAATATTGCACCAATTTATTGCAAAATGCATTTTTCGGCATTCGTCCGGAAAGTACCCACTTCCCGGACGCTTTTTCTTTGAGAAAGTAGCATTTTCCCGGCCTAGTCCGGGAAGTACGTACGTCCGGGAAGTGGGTCGGTTGCCGAAAAAATAGTGTACGCAACACGACCAAAAACAGTTTTTTCAGACTCGCAGAATTCCAGGACTCGCCTACGGCTCGCCCTAGAATTTTGTCTACTCGTCCAAAAAAACAGTATTTTCCGGACTTGTTACGTAAATTACTATTACCGCGCAGTGTAATTTTTGCAGTAGTTATTTCATTCAACCAATGAAACTTTTCCTATTCTTGAGCAGAGGTTACCTGAGCTAACCTGATTCGACATAACAGAACCCAAATCAAATATCTTCAAATTAATTTCATTTCACAATTCGCGGATTTTTTACGTATGTGGATTAGCTCTGAATTTTTTGCTACGAAGGGTTTTTTCCAAGCACGGACAATGACATACGATCCATAGGAAAGATCACTCTCTGAGCCCAACAGATTATTTTTTCTCTGAATCTACAAACAAGAAAAATACAAATATTCAAAATAGCAGTACAATCAGAACTTTGTACAATCAGAACTTTGCATAAACATTCCAAGAAAAATGAGTTTTCTCGAAATAAAGAAAATCACATCGACTGCCCTTTTCCTCTTGATTTGAATTCAGCAAACTTAGATTTTTTTGTCCTCCACCACTGATTTCATTGATTGTATCGATCTTGCCAACCGCACGGTGTCCCAAGGCGTAATAAAGGAGCACCTTCAATCTTTCACAATGGAAACGTGGACCCGCTGTTCTTACAGCACGGCTGATACCTAGGACTAATTAATTCCGATATCTCTTGCATTCCGATAGGGGCATCGAATACAATACACACGCGCTCGAGGAATACCGGGCGGTAATCATCGAGGGGTCTTCCATCGTTTCCGATCCGATAGCCGTACAACAGAAGTCGTGCCGTTCGAGATACCTCTGGAAGTATATTGTATCAACCATTTTTTAAACATGTCGGAAACAAAATATGATATCAGAAGTCATTCTGCTTTGGAAATGATTGCCTTATATATATATATATATATATATATATATATATATATATATATATATATATATATATATATATATATATATATATATATATATATATATATATATATATATGAAACTCAAAGAAACGTCATGTGAAAGCTAGATGACACTATGCTTGAAGCAGATTCGTATTCTTCACTGTGTTTGTGGAAATCTATTATCTTGGGGAAGGTGAGCTTTGATCCAGTTGAATATGTACAGTTTTTCTCCGCATGTATTACATACAACTTTCAGATAATGCGAGGGCCTAATAATTCATCAAAGAGATTAACATAACCAGTTCCCTCAATGTGAATGAGTTGAAGGGACTTCAAAACCAGAGATGTTATGGATATGAAATTTCTGATCTGGATGAAAATGAAAATGGTGTCTTATAATTTGGTTTTATTTCTAGGTACTACCTAGTCTAAAGTATCACGATCAGTCACATAGTTAAGTTTATAAAACCTGTCAACATGTTTTTTCCGGAACTTTTGTAACGGATACGGTTACGGATATATTTATATTTCGATTATCCGATAGTTCGGTTTCGGTATATGTTCACTTGAACTTCTGGTTGAACCACGTCTGGAATAGTTATTTTGTCAACGTTTCGGCTTCCACTCTGGAGCAATTATCAAGACATGACGCCGGTGTCTGAGTCCCTTCAATCTCCAACTCTCATGAGAACAAGTGATGACTTAGGCTGTATGGATGGAGGTATGGTGTCCGATGGTGTGGAAATTTCTATTGCATTGCTAATTATTCTGGAGTGTAGGGTTGTTTTGTGGTGATGTTTGAGGAGGGTCGAGCTCATATCCGAATTACGTACTGCAAGTTCGTATGTCCTGTTCGGTACTCGTCTGCTCGTATCAATCTGTATACAATCCATCTTGGCAAAGAACTAATGATGTATATGCCCTGCGATCTCGATGGAGTTCAATAAGATAAAAAACCACCTACTATATGTGTTCACTGTGTTGAAATTAAATCTATTCATAGTAGGTGTTTTTTCTTCCGTCATGGTCTGCACTACCAGTGTGCAACTGGAAATATAGCTGAGTTTTGACAAGACGAATTGGATGAGCTGTTCTACCCAGGTCTCGTCACGAGCTCTAAGATCTCAAACTACCTAGGTACTCTTCCTAAGGAGGAGGCAGATTAAGACCTTAGAGAGAACTCGTGACTACATCTTGGGGTTAGGCAGATTCAGGCCCAGGTGTGAAGTCACGAATCATTCTCCCTGTTACAATACCTGAGGAGTAGGCAGATTGAGTCCTCAGTGTGAAGTCACCTCAACTCCTTGAAAATGGCTCCAAACTTGGAGCCGAAACGTCTAAAACACTAACTTACCCCGTGGCAAGGCAAGGAATTTTGGACCTACGTACTGTGTGTCTGTTTAAGGATGATTCAGAACAGGAAATTCATAGTTACCCTCTGGTCATAAATTTCGTGTATTGGTATAGGTATGTGGAAGACATTTTACCATGTTTCACAGGAACGAATAGGCAACTGGATGAGTTCTTTGATAACATCATTTCCATTCACCCTTTTATCGAATTCACCATGGAAATGGAAGAAAATAATACAATGATTTTTTTTTATTTGACTTCAACAAAAATCAAGGTTAAACATGGTTTTTCATTTTTTCGAAAACCTTCACATACAGATATTGTAATTCACCATTCATCTACCCATCAACATGAAGCGGAAGCATTCAACAGTATAATTCATAGACTGGTGAATGTTTCCTTATCGGATATAAATTTCAAAGAAGAACTGAATGTTATAAAACACATCGCTATTAAGAACGGTTGTAATAGTAAGTTAGTAGACACTTTTTCGTTCACCAATCTATATAGTCAAGTCTTGAAAGAAATATACCCAGTTACAACAAATGATGATAAGAATTACAGAACGTTGATCTATTCAGGCCAACCCAGTGAGAAATTCTCTATTTTCTTGAAACAAAAAGATTCGAGGATTGCATATAGAACAAAGAATAATTTGAGGTCATATATCAAAAACAATCAACATAAAAAAACGTTGTCAGATAGATCAGGAGTTTATAGATTATTGTGTTTCATGTGCCAAGCTTTACGTCGGTCAAACGGGAAGAACATTTGATATACAAAAATAGTTTCTGAAATGGTGAAACGAATTTACATATGCATCTCACCTCGTTACACAGGGACATGGGTTCAACAAAGGAAGTTTAAATCCTTCATTTCCAGGAGAAGAGTTTTAAACTCAAGCTCTTGGAAAGGTCGGAAAACAATAAGTGTAAACATTCACAGTACCATATGGATGATCAGACTGAGTTTAATGATTTGCCTCTGTTGAATTTCCAGGAAATTATGCTAAACAAGGTGATCCGATCGCATTATAATTACCGTCGGATATAATTTACTGTATATATTTGGAATGAAATAGTGTTAAAATTAGTTTAATGTTCCTGCTTGAAGAATCTATTATACAGCGGAACACGTGTCTCAGATTAGTAAACTGTAATATATTTGAAAATCGTACAGGAAACTGTATATTATTTGATAAATATGGATTTTCGTCAAGTATCGGCGAGTTTTATGCAATTACTCAGGTAACCTCGATTATCAGACATTCCTAGTTGATCTCGCAATCTTTGCAAATTTGTAATGTAATCTATAGTATTATACCAGACATCATCTTCTCGCACGAAGTTCTTTATTGAGTAGGCCTTGGTAATGACTCCCTACGCAAAACCTCAGGAGCAGCATGGTTAATCGCGGACCATTCAACCATGAAACGTAGCAGAATCATTTCCTAATACGACAGAGAGCAATCCTCAAAAAAAACTCTGTCCCGTTGGGAAATCGAACACGAGCCCTGGCGCTAACTCCCTCACTATATCATTGCAAAAATAAGTTATTGAATGATGGAAGTGAAAGTTCAGATAATAAAATTTTTAGATACTATTGTGAAACATTTTGGAACAACTTTCTGATCTATCAGACTCAATGTCTAATAGCTCTGCTTTCCACCATCGCATCGCCAGTATCAAGCGGTACTACGCCAACTACTGTCACAGTTACTGAAATGATTAAACGGGTAGGGGCCGTCGGGGGTGTGAGGAATGTTCGGAGAACGCGGCCCTCTGGACATGAAGGGATACGCGGTGTGGGCGAAAACAGAATGTAAGATGCACAAGATAAAGCCGCATAATCATTTTGCTGCTAAAGGCCGATGGCTCTGATAGCGAAAAGTACTAATGCCGTGCGGTACGAGCACCAACGCTGTAAATACTTGATTTACGAGGCTGTATTTCATGGAAGTTAAATTTACAGTTTTATTATTGAATGATTAAATTGAATAGTGCAAGTCTTAGACAAGTAAATCGCGAGGTGTTTACTCAAGGCGATTATAGTAAATGCTGGTTGTGTAGTTCTTTGTTAGGTGAAACGATTAATCATGAAACTATTATGTTTCTTCTCCCAGTTCTTATCGGCACACTCTTACGTTTTAAGATTTTTTCAGAAACTCCCATGCAGCGTTTCCATTAACTTCTTTATTTTTTACTGTCGATTCGAAATCTGATGATGGATAATTGAAATGTTAAGTGTTCAATTGTTCATTCTGTGATTATCTATCCTATGATCATATAGTGAAAAGTTCTTTTGGCACCTGGAAACATGAAGTTCCATTCAAACTCAATATATTCAATTCTCAGTACCTTCCTAACCGACAGAAATGAGTGAACCTCTATTAATGGGAATGTTTTTACCATATGGGCCATCGACAGCTGTCAGCCTCACGATAACTATTCTCGCCTCGTCTATTGGCAATCTAACACTTATTGAATTTTTTTACTATTTGAATTCTCAGAAGATATTTCTTTTCGTTTTACCAACTGGAAGATACTGTATTGGAGATGCCCTGTACCGTTAGCACACTTTTATGAAATAATACTAATACTATCTATTAATAAAAATGCTTCACGAAATCGTAACACCCAGTCATCGGAGTCAAACTCAAGATGTATGAGCCTCTGAAGAAGATAGCCACTCGCGCCAGCGAAACGTCAGGAAGAAATTCCAAAAACCGAAGGCCTTCAAACCCGAACAAAAGTAGTGATACTGGAAACCTCGACCGCGAAAGCCTTTAGCATTTTGTCAAAAACCTCTACAGGCAGAGGTAAGGAGTTTATGAATTGACATGTGCATCATGTCCGATGTTTTATATGCGTCACATGTGTGAAGGAATACAGGAGCAGTTTTCAAAATGGAAAAACATGCTCTAAATTATGCATCCCATCTCATTATAGAGGGTCGCGAGTTCAGCCATGATAATTCATGATACGGCATTTTGAGTGAAAAGGTTGGAAACTTGACACGTGAACATTCGGAATATTTATTGAATGACCGGATCGAATCAAATAACTCACCGTTGTTGAATATGTTCCTGTCTAATTGATCGAGTCTAGCCCGTTCCTAGCAATAATCAACCTATGTATCTACAGGAAATGAATGAAGTAAATATATTTCAACTTCCTCAACTCTCTTTTCAATAATCGATATCCATTTTCGAACACTATACACGACATCCTTTACTCTTACTAAGTTCAATGATGGAGATATTTACTTTTCTGACGAATCGGATCCTATCAACAATGAAGTCATAAAAAGAACACTAAATAATTATGCCTTTTCTTCAATTCTTTTTCTCCAAACATTTTTCTTGATTGCCCAGTCTTTTCATTCATCAATTGATTTTCTTTATTTCTTCGAACTTTGACAAAATACCATGAAAATATCATCGAACCATATACATCTCGACTTATTCAAACAACATACCACGACAATCAACTTGATCTATCTACTATTGGTCACATTATCATACATACCAACAAATTTTCAAAGCCACCATTATAGATACTCTTTTTTTCTGTCATCAGCTCGAAATAATAGATGTCAATTTCTATAATGGACACATGAACGCCAGAGCAAAGTTTCACACAGAATTTATATACTCAATTCGAGTTTCCAAAAATGCAGAATAAGCCATTTTGCTCGTGTAAGAAATACTCCACGGGTAATAGATTTATGAATAACTTTCTGGAGAGATCTCTAGTCGCGAATCATTGATCCTATCATGTTTCAAATTTGTTCTTTCTGAAACTGATTTCAAATAGAAATGAATCTTTGAGAAATCAGTAGCTGGGGATTGAGTCCTAACTAGGGTTTTTGCGTACCCGACTTTTTTTTAATCCTCGGGTATTATTTTTTCATATACTTGTGTATACTCGAGCACACAGGTATTAACAACTATTCAGTAAATGAAATAACTTTTTATCACACATATTTCGTAACGAAATGAAAAAAACTATAACTAAATAACTTTCTTTCCAGAATCAACAAAAGAAAAATGAAAATAGAATACAGTTCAATAGTCTCTAGTTCCAAGAACTGATTAGGAACTGAAATGACTTCTCAATACAATAATTCTGTTATGAAAAAATAAAAACATAACCAAATGAACTTCCATGTCAAAATCAGTTGAAAATAAATAATCACACTACAGGATTTTTCTCATAAACTTATTGGTAATTGAAACAATGTTTCATTACAAAAACTCTCTGCTATGTTATAAAATGAAAAAATATTACAAAAACTTCATTTTCAGAATGGATAATTTTGAATAAAATCAACTTAACATAAGCCACAAAATTTAAGTTAAACTCATCATAGATTTGATTCAATTACTTCATAGAATAACATTAAACTTGCCAACCAAACTTTTTCGACGCCCCTATGAAAATAATAGAAATAAAACTTCTTGAATCGCCAATCACCAAAACGAAATACGGCGACATAAGTGACTTAACCAAACATAACTTCAAATTCTCTGCATTTTTCTGAATGGCCTTGAAATTGTTTGTAGTGCCTATCTGCTTATATTATTTTCAAGGCGCTATTAAGTGATTATTTTCCGATGATTTGAATAAATTTGATCAAAGTGGGTATACCCAGGTTCCCGGGACTGACAATGAAAAAATACCCGGGAACTGAAAATTTCATATACCCGGGTATATCCGAAATCGGGTACCCGGATAAAAAACCCTAGTTATAACTCGAAAGAATTGATTAATTATATGTTATCTGAATAACTGTCCCTCTTCAATACGTTCACTCGAACATCAGTATTCATTACATATAGGTACATTTTATCTTTACCACTGTGAAGTATCAAGAAAAATATTCAACTCATTGCGGTCATTTTTCATATTCTTCTCAAAATGACTATCAATATTTCTCTCAACATTGACTCACACCATTATTCCAAGAATTCCTCTCCGTAATCGACAGTTGAGACACGAACTGCCTTCAGTATTTCCAACTCTTCGGGTGACACTAGCACCTGTTCAACATTTGAACTCGTTCCTCAAAAAACACTTGTTATTCATAATCAACTTCAGACTAGTAACGATAAACTGAGATGCAATGATATTTCACAATGAATTCTGAAAAATTTTGTGGGAATGGAAACTTATAATGAATAAAATCAATGTTGTGAACTACTACTTTCATTTCGTATTCACATCATCAAAGATATCATTTTCTCAGCTCTCTTTGAGAGAGCTGTTGCAAATAGCTGATTCACCACTTTCGGCTAGGCAGGGCTCTGTAGACAAATTTCGTAATTTCTAAAGTATGATTCGTAAAATAACATTTTTCAATAAAATTTTATTTGTTCAAATTCACCTCGGAGCAACAAACAAATAATTTTACCAATAAACACAATTACCTAACTCATTGACATAGTATAATTATTATTATCTGATTCACTAACAGAAAATATCCCTTCATTTATACGTACTTCATTTTCGTTTCACCAATTTTGAATTGAATAATTCTTGGAAATATTTTCCTGAATTATTTCGAACTCAGGAACTCCATGAAAAGACTCAAATAGTCGAAAGTTTCAATCATATACAAAATGCACACGAACTCATTCATACAAAGCTACCCACGTCAAGTAGGTTCAGAAGAAATGTTTTACCTATCAGTATTTTTCACACCTAACAAAGTTACGAGAAGCTGAAATTTCCAGTCAATAATGATCAACTGAAGGATGAATGGAACTTATGATTGAAAATATATTATTTTTCATACGGACCTTGAAAAACTACCAAAAAATGTACCATACACACATTGTACTCGAAAAAATAATCAACCAGACAATGCATGCAGTCACACGAACAAATAGCCTTAAAACAACTGTTCATCTGGTTATCTCCGAATTCAAAAATAAAAACAATATGTGAAAAATTACGAAGGTACTTCATTAGGATTCATTATGAAGACTACACCTTCGATATTGAAATGAGTCGCCTCCACTTTGTCGTAAAGGAAGAAAATAGGTAGTACCCTCCAGGGTAAAAGGCTCAGATAATCTTGTGATAACCAGGATAAAATCAGTTAGTGAAAACACAAATATAAAATTCATTGAATTCCACATTCACTCGATTACGACAATTATTCATCAAATAAACACTCAACAACAATGAATTGCCCGAGGGCAGAATGGGTTTACAGACTACAACATTCTTATGATTCTAATTTCGAAACAACATCTTGAAAATTCGAATATTTAATGTCAATGCATACTTATATTCAGAGCTACCACTTTCTCAGAATAGTCTGGGTGGAACCTACGGTGTTCCCAAAGCAAATCTTGATATTTTGTCCGTTTTTCCTTATCGGGCTTGTTGAATGATCCAAAAAATTCGGCACCTTCCATTATCCACAACGGACTAAATATCTCCTGGGGCCTATTTCATGAACGTAGAAGTCTTGTAGCTGTTGAGAACTTTAGGTTCTTTGCTCTTGGTGGAACTTTTGCTTCCTAGTGGACTGTAGTATTTCGTATTGCTCGTAGAATAATAACTCGAATTGTGGTCAGAATTGTGGAATAAAGTTCTCTTTTTATTGACAGTCAAATTCAATTCCTTGACAAGCTATTTCTAACATATTCATATTCAAGCAAGTATCATTGATATCGGTTATCCTCCTGAACAGATGATTTCTCGAAAAAATTTTTTTTTTATATTTTCGTGTTCGAATAAAACTTTTCGGAAGAAGGTGGGGGGAACTATTTTTGTATATTTCTGATATTTCAATGGTGTAGATACGCACTGTACGACAAATTATTCAGATTTGTATATCGGGTTCAAAAGGTTGAAACTCACTACTCCATGTTCAGGAACATGTTCATATTCAAGCAACAAGCATCTCAACGAATATATAGGATGATTATGAACAAAACACCTATGAAAGTCTCTAACAGTAGCTACAAGAGAAAGACAAAGAAACACGGTGATAAATAATTGTTTTCTACTCGTTTTTTTACCTGTACCTGCATTGTCTTTCTCTTGTAGCTACAAGACTTGTAATTTTATGAAACAGGCCCATGGAGATAAGGCAGTATCATTGATACCGGTTATCCTCCTGAACAGATGATTTCTCGAATTTTTTTTTTATATTTTCGTGTTCGAATAAAACTTTTCGGAAGAAGGTGGGGGGAACTATTTTTGTATATTTCTGATATTTCAATGGTGTAGATACGCACTGTACGACAAATTATTCAGATTTGTATATCGGGTTCAAAAGGTTGAAACTCACTAAGTACTCCATGTTCAGGAACGGCAACCCAATTTCAATATCAAAGGAAAATCAATTCCAGCGTGTCACTAAAGGTTGAGGAATATGTTCTTTCCACGCTTTCAACTTTCCCTTCTTCAATTGCGGTTTCCGAAAAAAAATTGTGGAAATTGGTTCGATGCATGCTCAATAAGAATATAAGAAATTTTGATTATTTGTTCTGGACATAATGGGCCATATTACCCCCATGAAACAGTACGTCGATGTAAATATATTTGCATATCCACCAACTTCCTAGAGTTGGCCAAATTCACATTTTAACTACTGAAATATCAGTATAGGTTAATAAGTAGCAGGGCATACTGGATACTTTTTTAAATGTCATTTCGATTATTATTCAACCACAACGTCACTTCAAATTAGAATGGTTGTAACGGCGATTTGAACCTCACTTCACAACTTGATCCTTCAAAGTGATTTATTATAGGGGAGGAGTGGTATGGAAGAAACATGTTTTGAGCCTTCTTCAGTTCCTCGATAGTTTTCGAGCGTCTTTCTATGAAATTATAAGTTTAATGTGGTACAATCTGCATTATATTTCAGAGTTTTGTTCTCTAAGGGACAAACAGTTTTGAATACATAATTATCGCAAGTACAGCCTAGTGCACTAAAGAGATCTATGGTGCGCCGAAACAACTGTCTCGCATTGGCTTCTGTCTGGGATTGCACCTTTAATCAAGTAACGATTCTCAATCGAAACGGCCCAATAATGACATCTTGGCGATTCGATGTATCCGTTGTTAAAGATGGTGATACACATGGTGTATTCGAAGTTCACCCAAGTGCAACTGTGGTATTCAAGAAACACCGCGTTAATCACGGGACAGAAGATAGGCATTGACATTCACTTTAAATTTTTGAAGTGTGTGTGCCTCAAGAAAAATCTCTGTATGCTTGTTTATCGTGCTGATTTGGAGACTCTGGAATGGAAACTAGTATGAAAAGCACTGTCGCTCGCAAAACTATGATATTTTCTCCAGCAAATCATTGATATGAGGCAGAAATAAAGTGGGTGCCAGAATTGAACCCTGTAGAACACCAACAATTATATATAGAGACCTATCAGAAAAGAAACTTTTCAACAGAGCACACAATTTTTGTAAAATTGTTGCTGTTCAATTGTTCGCTCCGTCAACCAGCTGCACTCGTCAACCCTCAGGAGTCGAAACTTGTGCGAGCAATAGATTAACGAGGCCTCACCTCTCAACGTGTGATTACCCAGCACGGTGGCCTGGTGGGGATTTGAACCCTGGTCTTGCCCTTGAAAGGCGGACGTACTAACCTCTACACTACCGAGACCACTATTAAGAAGGTAAACGATGAGACAGCAGTTCAGGAGACCCCGATGCCAAATCCGATCAAACACTTTCGAAATGTCTAGTGGAACAACTTTTATTAGTCGGCAACTTTTTGAATAACTCGAATTTGCCTATCAAAAAAATACAAGAAATATTAATTATAGAATACTTATCGTTGTTAACGTTTCGGAAGGAACTGTTTTTTGATTAACGTAGCAATTTTTCGGGGTAGTGACTTCCAAACTGTACTTGATAATATATCTTTTTGAAAGGTAGAATTTGGTACTTGAACCATTCGATAATGAATGAGTATCCTTACCATCTAACACCTCAGTCAGTCGAAAACCGCCGAAGGTTCTAGATTAATAGCAACTAACACTAAAACTCAAGATGACTTTCGAAATTACGATGGAGAACTCACAGTCCTCGATAGCTTAGTGGTATGGTATCAGCCTAGAGAGTGAAAACGTGGGTTCGAATTCCATTTGAGGAAGTTTATCTTCCTTTGATTCTAATTGGTCTGAATGCTGCTATCATATCACCATCTTCTCAACAATACAAACACGATTTCAGAGATACATGATTCCTTCTCATTATTTTACACCATTGTTATCGTACTTTCGCATCGCTTGAAATAGGAAGAAACAATCATTTATCAGTTGTATCTCTACTTTTGCACTTCGATACCATGCAATACTCAGGTGAGAAGTTGTTATAGTGTCTCTCATTATCTGTATAGCAACTGAAACGCTTAGAGTGAACAAACCCGGGAAACGTCATATGAAATCATCCAAAGCGTGCGCTAATGGTGGCATTTGAACGGCTCAGATTCATTCAATGTTTTGAATTTTACAAAAGCCCATGCATATTTCCTATAAGGTACTCATGACCACGTACCTTATGGGCACATAAACTTTGTTTGGCTGCCATTACTGTGAATTATATCGATCTTCTAGCTGTGTTACACCGTACACAACTTTCGACTTCCGAGGGTTGACGTTCGTCAGCTGATTAACGAAAAGAACAATCTTTGTTTCAGAATGAGAGTCGAAATCTCAGACGATGACACCGTAAATGACACGTAGTCAATAGGCTTTTTCTCGGCATCTTCACAGAGTTCACGCGCTACCCATTGTGTTTTCCATCTGGTCGTTACAAGAATTATGTCCAGTTTGCCCTTTTGTTCGCCGCTCATGCCAGTAATCAATTGTCCTCAGACCTTGTTACCGGCTCACGGGATCGTGGTGGTTAATGGGGTACACACGCCAACGAACCATGTCATCCCTAATCAGTGCTTCTTGCCGCCTATTGTTTTCTTCTGATATTTTAATAGCAGAATAACATTCGAAGATTCCTGTTCACTTCATAAGTTCTCTCGATAGCGTAAAAATCGATTCGGAATGATGCCTGGAAAAATGTGCAGAAAGGTTTTGTCCACCAGTGAACTAATTCGATAGTTATGAAGAAATTGAACTGTTGAAAAAAGGAGGTCTTTCGTGAATAACATGAAACCGTTGACTTTAGTCAAATACTTCGAATAGATTCTTGAAGAAGATGAAAGTTGTAGTAAAAAAGTTTTAATCGCCAAAACTCCACCACTTGTATTAACCATATTAATTTCTTGGAGACAATGGAGTTCCGCACAGCGCTTGCTAGGCCATTGCACCGCCATGCAAATGATCGTAACACGTAACACCAGAACGAACAAAATGTCATTTGAAAAAAAAATCCATCGATTTTGAATAATTTGACAAAATCAAAGGCTTTCAAGTTATCGACGAAAGATTGAACACCATTTTCCGACAGTTTAATTTGTTAATAACTATCGAATTAGTTCACTGGTGGATAAAACCTCATGCACATTGTTCTAGGCATCATTCCGAATCGAATGAGCCTTAGATTATATTTTCAGGACCACTATCAGAAGATTTCTTAATTTTCAACTTGTGTGAGCCAGACTAAAATATGGCTAAATGATTTTATCATGCGAATGACTAATGTTTTCGAAACCCCAATAAATTTTTTGAATTTTATTGGTGATCAGTGTCACAAATAGAAATGATATAATATAATCCCCTCGAAAGTGAGTGTTTGATGAAAAAAATATGATGCTGAAATCATTCCGACAATCGAAGTACAATATATGTATGTTGTCAAGAAAATGTTGTATACCCTGCTAATATGTATTCATCGATTTCCCGTGGGAAGGTCTCGACATGAGCAACTATGCGGCAGCCAATGTAACCCCCTGCCGCTACAACCTGTACGCGCTCTCCACCCATAGGGGCACCACGTACAGCGGTCACTACACGGCTTACTGTCGACACCCTTACGCGGGAACGTGGCACGAATATAACGATTACCGTGTGTCACCGATTTCCTCGAAATCTCTAGTAAGCGGAGAGGCGTACGTTCTGTTTTATGAACGGGAAGACACTAAAGCACACCTTTGAGACGAGCCTGATTTACCAAAGATTAGTGTAATACATATCTTTTTTACAAACATTTCAAACATTTTAAAATCAGATACTACTCAGATACTATCAACAATAGCTTATTTTTTGAATCAAACCCAATTGAATATAGATAATTACCAAATTTCAGATACTTTATCTAAATGTATTTTCTAAATGATTTACATTGCCAATGTTTGTTTGAAAGTAGTTGACAATGTTCCTTGCTGAATGGTAATGGTTCGGACTTCCATTGTCTATATTTTTAACTCTATTGAAACCTGTTGCTAGGAACGGAAAGATTAAAATACAAATCAAGTGAGAAAAAAATCAAATCGAAAATCAGATTTTTGGTCAATGATGAAATTAGGGATTGATTGATCAAAGAAAATACTGTTGTTACAAAAAATCGAGATTTCGAATATGAAATATAAGTCAAAAAAAATTATTTAAATAACGAAATGAATGAAATAATATTGTGACAAGAAAATTGAGGTATCGAATATGAAATACTAGTCAAAAAATGTAAATAAAGAAATTGAATGGAATATTTTGAAAAAATGTTGAAACATTGGCCCGGACGAATCAAAGGAACACTAAGGAGATACTGGAACAGCGAATTCTTACCATCTCCTACGTGAGAGGACTTTCAGAGAGGATCAAGAGGATAGGAGGGAAATACAACGTCAGAGTCTGTTTTCGATCAGGGAACACAATACGCAGCCAGCTCACAAAAATTCGACCACCGAATAAAAACAGCGACACCAACAACTGCGTTTACCGGATACCATGCGAGTGCGGCAAATCCTACATCGGAGAAACCAAAAGACCATTGGAAGTAAGAATAAGCGAACACAAGAAAAACACTCAACGAGGAGAAACAACGAAATCAGGAATAGCGGAGCATATTTGGACAAACCATCACAGCATCAAATGGTCTGAAGCCGAGGTCATACACAAGGAGGAGCACTGGTTCAAGAGGAAATTCAAGGAAGCCGCCTACATCCTCAACAACGACGCATTCAGTCATGACAGCGTGGAGATCCGGAATGTGTGAAGGCCGCTTATCCAAGGCATGGACCGGCTGATGAGAGAGAATCTCGCGCCAATACATCCATTTCTCGCTGAAGATCGATCGGCACACTTCTAGTAGTAGCACCCGCTGGCCTCCTTGGTAGTAGCACCCTTTCCCCCACCATAGGGAAATCGGAGGGCTTTATAACCGACCACAACTCGAAATATTGCCAGTAATCACCCGAAGACGATTGCGGATACCAGCAATCGAAACGTCGTGAAGAAACTCAACTTGAAACTTGGTTTCAACATTTTTTCAAAATATTCCATTCAATTTCTTTATTTACATTTTTTGACTAGTATTTCATATTCGATACCTCAATTTTCTTGTCACAATATTATTTCATTCATTTCGTTATTTAAATAATTTTTTTTTGACTTATATTTCATATTCGAAATCTTGATTTTTTGTAACAACAGTATTTTCTTTGATCAGTCAATCCCTAATTTCATCATTGACCAAAAATTTGATTTTTTGATTTGATTTTTTTCTCACTTGATTTGTATTTTAATCTTTCCGTTCCTAGCAACAGGTTTCAATAGAGTTAAAAATATAGACAATGGAAGTCCGAACCATTACCATTCTACATTGCCAATGTTACATTCAAAATAAAATTTCTAGATATAAATGAATTCAGGGAGGATGTGGAATACTATGATAAGATCTTGGTAGTTATTTTGGCCTCTTAATGTACCAAACTCTGGAAAAATAAGAAACAATATTGGAATCTATACAAGTGTGGAAGGGCAGATTTATAATCTGCCCCAAAAAGTTGCTGCGTCGAAAAAAACAGAGTTCTATTAGTCAGCATCTTCTCGTAATACTCAAATTCACCTATCAAAAACGTACTTGAACTGATATTTCTCAAAATACTTATCATTAACGTTTCGGAAAACAAATTCGCTTGCGTTTTCGAAACTCCTTCACAAATATTCCCATCTAGGTTCGTTTTCGTAGAATCAAAAAAATTGAAATTGGATATATGTGTGTCCTTCTACACTTGTATTCATTCCAATATTGAATCTTATTTTTTCAGATTGTGGTTGGTTGGGAACCAACCAAAAAAACTACGAAGAAAGTATCTATCCACCACAAAAAATGACATTTGAACAATAATTATGATTAGATATTCTTAGATAAAGATTCTACACTAGATGAATTCTATGATACGAACGCTTTTCAGTATCCCTCGTGGTGGCAACCTGGCGAGTAATAGCTTTCTGACAAATCACTAGATTATTGCTTACAAACTGGAAAGTTTCACATGCGTGTTAATTGGTCGAATGAGAAACCGCGACTTATGAAACTGGAGGGGATATTGGATTTATCACACAGAAAAGCATTGAATCAAAAACTATATTATCCAATAATATCGACATAATGAGTGAATGTTCTCTAGAATACTACCAACAGTGACTCTACGTTGTTCGAATCTCCAAGCAGTTTTCTTGTTTTTCTGAAGTAGTTCACTCTGCTAGTCAAGGCCACACAAACATTTTCAGGGGGGGCGGACCGGGAGCATCTAGGCCTACCTTTTTAAGTGTGATACTTAAATACTCCTGATTTATGATTTCCTTGTGTGACTCGGTTTAATATAGTTCAAACACAAGTGAGTTTCAACTTCCGATTGTAAACTTCACGAAGTTTTGTTTCAATGAATGATATCTTTCAAAGGCTTGGGGTGCCCTACCCCCCTCCCCCCTGTCCAAATGTATGGGCGCCCATGCTGCTAGTTGTAAATCAACTCATGTTACACATTTGGTGACGACCGCGGCCCGAAGAATCAACTTTCTAGATATTATCTGACATTCGCGACGGTCGGCGGACGACCATTTCATAAGCGCAATAAAATATGGTGAAGGAAACGGGAAGCAATATTTTATGTATTTGAGATTCACTTCCTGGTATAAATATATAATAATACTCTTATACACAGGGATATTGAAGGCGAAGATTACCGGAAATATTACCTATATAAGTATTCCACTTTATTCCTCCGTTGTCAACCATTTCGTGTTCATCCGAAACGATTTCTTTCATACCGAGAGGTATAAAAGTTCATTGCACTTTTATTTTGAACGGGGCGAAATATCGAAGTAGAAAAAAATTGTATTTATGTGGAGAGGAAAGGGTGTCATTTCTAATACGTTTGATGTCAGGTTATTGTTTTGAGCTCTACACTACTACTAGTCTGAGAGAATAGAGGTCGACCTTCACCCATCTGTTTACGGGATGAAACATACTTTTGATAGAGTTTTATAAATTGACGAATACGACTATAATGGCTTGCCTAATAAAAATTTGGTCCAGACCATATACAGTGAGATTCAAAAATTTCCACCATATGGAAAACTTTCTTACTATCGATTTGTCAGAAAATTTTATTTATAAAAATTGGTGTAATGTAGAATACTTGCATACAACAGCATACAACATTGAACAGGGGAGAACGAAAAATAGGAGTTTTGGTCGGCTGAAAATAACATCTCAAATTCGACATAATCAAAAAGTTCATTCAAAGTAGTTGTTTACAATTAAAAATCGATATTCAAATGTGGAATCACATCCAGGGTAGTTGACTTTTGATCAAAATTCTATTTTTCGTTCTGCCTCGTACAGCTTATCCAATCCATCTTGGCACAATCTCAGATACTTTTCCAGTTGCAGACTGGTAGTGTAGATCACGACGAAAAAAAAACACCTTCTAGGAATGAATTTCAACACAGGAAACACATATAACAGGTGTTTTTTCATCTCAATATACTTCCCAGAGATTGCTGGACATATATGTTGTTAGTTATGTGCCAAGATGGATTGGGCAAGCTATATACTGTTGTATGCAAGTATTCTACAATACACCAATTTTTATAAAGAATAAAATTTTCTGACAAATCGATAATGAGAAAGTTTTCCATGTGGTGGAAATTTTTGAATCTCACTGTGTATATACTAGGCCACATTTTGATAGGCAAGCATTTTAGGCGTATTCGTCTATTTATGAAATCCTATAGAAAATATGTTTCATCCGGTAAACAGATGGGTGGAGGTCGACCTCTATTTCATCTCTAGGACTCTTGTGTCGAGGGTGGATAAATGAGTTTAGTCAAATCCGATAGACATGGTGTGTCAGAATGGACTGCTGTCACCTGATGGAACTCCCTTTGGCATTTTCGTAGGAAAACGAAAAAAAAATTTACATTACACTGCCTGAATCAATCGCAGAGCTCATTTATAGAGTACTAATGACTCTTTAAGGAATTGATTTTTGGCGTTCTGTTCCCCAAATCAATAAAAAAAAAATTTCAAGACGTAACATCAAAAAACCAACATATGTTGATATGGGTGGAGTTGAATTATACTGGGGTAACTTTTTCATGTTCGCTTCTTTTTTCGAGCACACGAAACAAATTGTTAATTCAACAGATATAATATGTTTTTAATAGACTCTTCATATTTTATGACATTTCTTTCAATTTTTTTATTGAAAGATCTCGAAGTTCTCCCGCTTTTTCTTAACGAATGATTTCCTTACGCTATCTCTTATAGTTTCTCAGTTACCTCAAGGATCGTACTGAGTCAGTACATGGTGTTCATTATAACCGAATCAAATTCGAGTTGCTTTTGAACAATATTCTTTTTCAACAATGAAATCGATTTCGCAATTCTTTTCAAGATTGATGCATGTCTGCTTCTAATGATCTACAAGGCTCAGATACGACCTGTCATGGAATACAGTTCTCGTGTGTGGAGTTCGGCACCAACACATTCATTGAGGCTTTTCGATTCTATTCAGAGAAAGGCAATTCGTCTTGTTGATGATTCTTTTTTCACAGACTCGCTCACTTCATTGGAACATCGTAGAAGGGTCGGAGACTTGTCTCTCTTCTATGGATACTTTCACGGTCGATGCTCTTCCGAATTGTTATCAATTGGCAATATCTACACGGATGACTCGACGAGTACAGAATTTCCACCCCTTTGTTGTGATATTGGAAACCTGTCGAACCTCTCTTGCTCAGGGATCTTTTGTCAATAGCACAGTTGAACTTTGGAACTCCTTGCCAAAAGAGGTTTTTCCTGAGGCTTACAAACTTCAGAAATTCAAAGTAAAGTTAATTCGTATTTTCTGTCCCTTGATTCACGCGGTGTTCTTTGAATATTACAGGGCTTCCTTTTCGTGCATATAAAAAAAATACCAATAAATAGCAAACTGTGTTTTGAAATATGCCAACGGGACTTTTGATGACTAGGGATGATTATCGAATAGGAAAGTAATTTTTTTTTCCTAAAAAATTATATCATATTTTGAATATTAGTACGATCGAATGATTGTTCACTTTTGTTCGTTTGAACTCGAATATGTCAGAGTAGTATAACCCAGTGGCGTGTTTAGAATTCTGTTTTGGGGGGCGGAGCATAAATAAAAAATATTGCCACAAATTGTGTTCGTGGTTCACCTCGCCAAAATAAAAAAAAGAACGAAAAATGGAACCAAACAACAGAATGACTAATCTTTTTGATGTTTTTCATTCAATCATCAGACCCTGACCAGTCTTTGAGGTTCATTCGTCTAGGTCTAGGTTAGCAAATCTATAAATCTATTTATTACATTTTCGATATCAATATCAACTTCTCTATGAATGTTGAATAGGGTTAAACCATTCAAACGCTCTGCCATGGTTGACCTCGAATGAGTTTTATGGTAATAGTCGAAGAGCTTCTTTCCGCTGTTGCCGTTGATACTGATAGAGTCGTAATTATCTGCAATAAAATATTTATTGTGGGAAACAAACTCGTCCCAAAACAAAGTGCTTCTAATGCCGTGGAAAGCAAATCTGGTTTATTTTCCAATCTTTTTTGCCACATCATTATTTCAGCTCTCAGTTCTTGTTCTGATATATCAATGTCTGCTTTATAAACCACGCCACTGGTGAAACCCGAAAAATATTTATCGAATATGCCGTTTTCACAGAAAAATAATTCAATCGATGACTAGATATTCCGAATAAAAAGCAAAATTATTATGAGAGTTCACCCGAAGGCATGCTTTCTTGCTCTTTCCAGCGATGAATAAATTTCAATACTCCAGATATTTTCAAAACTCATTTCTCATTTACATATCTTTCATCGCAATATATTTGAGCTATAATTTATAATTTCATCATCGTTAAATTGTCCTTTTATATTCAAATTATTACTGAATGATTAATATGAGGAGCTATTACAGATTGATACGGTGATAAATAACGAGTTTGCGCGCCTCAATCATTTTCTTGTTCCGTCTCGTTCGATAAAATATGAATATCATGTTTAGATTTAATGATTCGAGTGAACAAAAGATAAATGGCGGTGTGGAGATTGGACCTCCTACTACCTTAATAACGCGTAACTAACCTAGTTGTATATAGAAGTATTTTATGGTATTTATTGAATCTCATTTGACTTCTATGATGTGATATTTTCATGTGTGAATTTTTTGTAATTCTTCATTTCTACTATGATGGTGAACATTCTCATTTCAAACCATATTTCTATAAAAATGTTGTTTTGTAATTAGTGTTCGAAAGTCATTTTTTGTGGTGGATGAATTATTTTTTTTCAACCTGTGGAAGAAGTCCATTGTATCTCAAAGTGGGGTGTAAGATTTACGATGCAGAAAAACTCTAATGTCAGTTGATCCTCCTTCATTCCCAACTCAATTCAATTTGTGAACTGTAGTAGTTTTTTCAAAGTTTCTTCCATGTGGCTATTTCTAACATTACATATTGGGCACAAAGGCTCCAAGCCTCCCAATTTTAATGCCATCATTATGTTAGGGATATCCTAAATTCCCCTCATCACACAATTTTCATAATTCGTTTCAATATATATTTTTTCTAATGCCTATCTAAACTTCACCTTGTGACCTTTTTATCCCAATTGAATTTTTTCATCTCCATAATTGAATGGTAATTCAGCTGATGATGAACCTATGTAGGTTCGAAACATGTACTGAATCACCGTCCTGACATCCTTTAAATATTAAATTGTGGAGACGACTTAGAGTGTTTCTGCATTGTCTTTCTTTTTAACTTTCTGTTTTGGATTCTTAACCCACCACAAAAGGTATCAATCAAAAAACAGTTTCTTCCGAGTGGAACACGTTTTATTAGTCAGTAACTTCTCGTAAATTATCCTATCAAAAAAAATACAAGAACTGATAATAATGAAATAGCCATCGGTGTTTGTTACATTTCGAATCAAATCTGCTTCCGATTTCAAAAATTATTCACAAATTTTTCTCTTTTAGTTGGTTTTTGGATACCTGTCAAAAATTTTATACCTAACATATGATTTTGTTTTTCAAGGGGTGTAGCCATGTTCGACTTATCTGAGGATATTTGCATCTAAAAATTGTTTGCATCTCAACCAGTTCTGTTGATATATAAGTAAGAATCGAAATACACATACAAAATACTCAATAATTACTGCATTACTTGATCCACTTGGTGTTTCAATAACTATTTTGGTTCTTGATAACAACTAATATAGTGAAGTTTTTGAACTGGAAAGTTTGAAATATAAAAACTCAATTTTTCACATCACAACCCGCCTATTCTGTTTCGTTTGAATATCCAGAAGAAAAACATAATGGCAATTGAAATTTTGTTGTAATAGTGAAGCTTTTTCCTTTGAACATCAAATCAACTACCCTTATTCTCGACAAATGTCCTGTAAAGCAAGTTGGCAACTTTAAAAAAATCTATTGAAACTTAATTTTATCGCGATTTCCGAGAGCTGTTTCTTCATTATTCTTATCATACTCTGTGCAAGATGTCTTCCGTTTTATTTTCCCAAGATTAGCCGATCAATAGCCGATCATTCAACCAGAGTAAGAGTTTGCAGAGTTTGATTCGCCTTCTTCAAACTTTCACCTTTTACTATACAGATATGATTGAAAATGAGAAAAAACACCGCATTGCCTTCGAAGAAACATTAAGTGAATGCAAAGAGCTGTTTACGTGATATAAAAGAAAACAAACAACGCAAGCTTCAATTATAACAATAATCTTTGTAGTAAAAACATCTCGATAACAATTAAAATAGTGAGTTGGCAAGTTTCTTGTTTCTGCTGCTCGAACTGCAGTAAACAGGAACGTTTTTGCTTGGTATAAACTACTTCAGCGCCGATTCAGCATAGAAAAAGGACAAGAATAGTCCATTTAGTCGAGAAAGATGACGAGTCGATTGAAGCCACTGTAAAACAAATATTATACTCAAATATCACTTCCGTGTACTGATCATTTCTGGTTAGTACGTTTGATTTCAGGATTCAAAATTCAGAAATGAAATTATAAAACACATCATAACTACTACCATTAAATCAGATACCTATTCAGTAAGTGGATACAAAGGACAACATAGTATTTAGGAGAAAAATAGTAATTGGGTTTCACTGAAAAAAAAATTATGTTTTTTATCATGGAGAGTATATGAGAGTTAATAATCCCTTCATTTAGTCCAAGAAACAGTATGAATGTTCAGATAGGGATAGCATAAGATAATAATTGAATTATGGAATTCAAATTGACCATCTTCAAATATATAAACCACTGAAAGCAGTAAAATGTATCGAAGCTTGAATCTAGAGATGGTCGAATCAACTGTTTTGATTTACCATTTCTCTCAACATACCTAAATAGTGGATCTTGACAAAAAAATAGAATGCAAACCCTATAATTTCGTAATACCTCGGCTAGCACTCAGTTGAAGTATCACGAAGTATCTTCATACAACGCTCAACGACTTTCATTTCGAAGATATTCTCAAGAACGGGTAAATAACTTACTGTCAAACTACTGTCATGTCAGTGCCTTCATTTGAAATGGAGTTGTGGGAATTATCTTCCTCAATAAAGGTTGACTTCTTGTCATCCTTTTTTTCCCTATTTCTAGCATTCATGGTAGGTGAGAAAACAATTCTTCTTATTTATCTTTCTTGCCCCTTTTGCAACCAATGAACCTTCATTTGTTGGTGATTTTTTTTTTATCTAGGTTCATCAGCAAGTTAATCACATTATTTTTCTTGATTTCTTTAGTTAGAGATAGTTGGGAAAACAAAAAATGGAAATTCGAGATCGAAAGTGGTGATAGACTTATCGCGATGCAGTGAACACAAAGGATATGGAAAAACTAGCTGTTAGTCTTTATCAAGATAGTTGATGATCATCCTTCATTTGTTGGTTATTTTCTGAAATCTAGGTTTATCAACAAGTTAGTCACTTTATTTTTCTTGATTTCTTTAGTTAGAGATAGTTGGGAAACAAAAAATTTAAATTCGAAATCGAAAGTGGTGGTAGACTTATTGAGATGCTTGGAGACATAACGGATATGGAAAGACTAGTTGTTAGTCTTTATCGAGATAGTTGAGGAACATATCATTTTTTGTTTCGAATGAGTCCAATTTTAAATATGAAATCCATACTAGAAATCACCCCTTGCAATCAAGAGCAATCTCCCACATTTTTCAATGGAAGGGGGTACCGAGTTATACATCACTTGAAAAGTCGCCTCGAGCGGAATATTTCCCAAAAATTCAGATGATATCAATTCACTAAATAAAAATTGAGGTGTTGAATTTTTCTGTTGGGGAAACCGCTATTTCAATGCAAGTTTCCTAACCCTCTACCCTCAAATAGTATTTTATTAAAATGGCCCATACCATTAAAAAAACCTCGACCACAGGTTAAATACTTACAGCTGGTTGATCCCCATCAGCTGGATATCAGTTGAAGAATTGTTGTTGGTATGGGCCAACAGACCACAATCATTTTGTTGAAAATTTTATTCTTCGTGAAATATTTTATACTCCATCAATATCATAATTATTGGTTGCTTCTGGCATAACAAGCTGAGAGTATAAATATATTTGGTGCTACCCTCGTTTATTGGCTTCTCTGAAGGTTCCGAATCATAACAGGCTTTATACTTATGTTATAACTATTCGAATGAATCACTCAATAAAACCTATGCTTGAATATACCAGATGATCAGCCAACAAGAAGTTCAATGAACAATTTCTAATCAGGATTTAGTCAACTATTGAAGAAACTGGCAGCTTGTCTCCAATCTCTTCGATTAACACGTCAGCTTTTACTGTCAGTCATTTGCATTTTGCACTGATATAAACTAATGCGTTGTTACAACAAAATTATTCCTGTTTTATTATGCTTATCAACCAATCGATCTATCTGAATGTGATAAGCGTTAATTCATTTCTTGCAATAACGATGTTAAATATTAATTTCGAGTAGTAACTGCTTGCATAAATGCTAATTTTCATGTTCTTGTCTACCATATTTCCATAATCCGTTTCATCGCAATAGAAAGTTCGATAACGGTTCACCAAAGAGCGGTAACTTAGGAGTAACAATATTTATCGAAAATGAAAATAATCGCAATGGTATCACATACCTATCAAAATCACAGTCTGATTGAAATTATTCAGTTGGATTTGAGTTCAATGTGTAACGTCCAGGGTGTTCCAACGAGAAAGGCCAAATGAAATGTATCAGAGACTGATGAAAATATAAAAAAAGTTCGAGACACGTAACTGAGAAATTTCTGGTGGGCCTATTTCACAACAGAGCGATATAAGTAACTTCACCCGATGAACGCCCCATTTTTTTTAAATGGCATTGTAACTTACATGTCACATTATTCGGAAGGTCTTATCAAGATGAACATCTTTCCGTTTCAAAACATTCCAGTAGCCCAGAATAAAATGACGGTGAAGTGTTAGTGCTACTAATAATGAACAATACAGTGGTAGTATATCTTTGATTTCGTTTCCTTATCCGATAAAACAATTAATTTATATGTTACAGTTGTAGTTATTATTAAACAATAAATCAGATCACCCATGGAATGTCGACTTTCAAGCAATTACAGCTCTATTCACCCATTTCATTGGAACTGAATTTGAAATTTTGAATGAAATTGAATTTGGAGTTCATGTTATTTGTTAAATCATTTCGCTATCATTTATAACCGACGAAAAATTATAGTACACAACTCGAGGGGTAAATCACTGAGCAAATTCGTGTACACCGGACTGCCATTTATACTCAGACTGCCCGGAATGCCACGGAATGCCACTGGACTGCCACCGGACTGCCCGGACTGCCACCGGACTGCCACGGACTGCCACCGGACTGCCCGGACTGCCACCGGACTGCCACCGAACTGCCCGGACTGTGAATGTCGCTCGATCATGTCAACAAATACTACTTGGTCTGTTTTTTGAATCCCTAATCTACTTGACACAAGAATAAAAAAATGGAAAACGAAAAAAAATGCGGAATATTGCGAAATGATCTTCAGCGTATGGAGCAACGCCACGACCAAACAATAACACTTTCGACAAAGGACACAGTGACACACTTTCACAAACATTTCCATTCGACATCATGGACCAGAGTGAAAGAAAAAATGAAAAAATAAGTTGATTGGCTTTTTTTGTAGTATTCGAAATTAGGAGTAAAAATTCGACGTTCAGTTTTTTTGTCTCTTGACTGCAAGAAAAACCTATAATGCACGTAGAACATCGTACAAAAAAGTGGAGTATTATTTTTCTTAAAATTTTTAGTTTATAGACATCAGCAATTTCGTAGTTTGATAGAAAAAAATCTTATTGGCAGATGTTTTTCTGCAGGTCCCGAACTTGACAATAAAAGGGTCTGCTCGGAATCTATCATGGTGAAATAATGAAATATCGAGTCTGCTTCTGTATAGGATGGACCAAATTCTAGGCGTAACAAGAGATATTTCAAAACGAATGTGAGTTTATCATTACCATTCTTTTCTTGCTACAAGATGACGTTGTCATATTTGAAGTCTGACTTTTCGTATTGGGCCCACGAGTGGGTCCACCATCATCAAATTTATTTTTTCAAATATGACTCTGTTTTATTTTGGATTTGGTTCCCTTTGGGTGTCCTGATAACTCGCCTAATAATGATGACGTTCAACAACCGTCAGAAAATTTATTGGATTCGAGAAAAATGTCAACGAATGTCATCTCTCTTTCATACATTTTTTTATCGGTTTGTTTTCGTTGCAGTCAATATGTTCATATATTAAAAAGTTTTCCGATGATAATTACCGAGGTTATTACACATCATTATTATCAGAGCACAAAGGAAGACCAAATCCAATCCAAAAAGTCCAAAGCCGTATTATGGTGAAAGTGGCAATGATGAACTGACATTCGTTTCGAAATATCTCTCCAAATAATTATAAATAAAAAAGTGCAAAAAATTCGATTTTTTTTATTTCTCCGATGTTGAGACGGCATTTTATTCAGCACAGAAATACGCAACTTTCTGCCATGGTTTACGAGATCTCTCGAATTTGGTCCACTGTGTTCAGTGAAATACTGTATTCTCTTGCTAAATTTTTCAAAAATGCATCTTTTTCGTTTTCTACTTCCATTATAGAAGATAAACTAATACGTCGTATATAAATCCTTGAATAAACGATAGAAAATTTCCAACGATCAAATAAAAACCTTCCCAGTGAATCAATTGTTAAATCATGAACTGAAACCGCGACTGAAACAGTCTCGTCGAAACTAGTACTCGTCGACGTTGCTGGCTGGAATACGCGGCCTAACTCGACCAATAATTCGCGCGCGAACTCGCGTGCGTATCATACAGGGTTGTACTCTCGGTTGTACTAGACGAAACTACAAATGGGTTGCTTTTGAAAATCAATTGCGATTTCGATGTGGGTAAATGTCTATAATAATTGGTAATGCCGAGCCCCATGCAATTTGATCAATTCGGAAAAATTCCAACTGAAGATATACGATAAAAAATAAATAAAATAGGTACCTAACCGTTGCAATTTTCACTAGGGTTTATTTCGGTAGATGTTCTGAAATACTTCGCCACTCTCATTTTCACACAAGATGTCGTTGTCTATCATCTATATTTCTTCCATTACGACTCTGCACTTTTCATTCGTCTCATGCCTAGGTATTCTAATTCAAACTAAAAATGTGTTTAAAGAGTGTCCTCAAACGAACTGCCGCTATCGATTTCTCAGTAACTTGTCATTCAAATTGAACATTCTTCATTTTGAACTCGATTTCAAGGCACTTCTAGCCTTTCCCTGGAGAGGTGATTTCATCGATCTATCACACTTGTTACAATTGTCTCAGATCGATGGAATCAGCTATTTTTTTGAAAATGCAATAAAAATCCAAAAAGTCTACCATCTTGGAAATATTTTTGACAAATTTTCCCTGTTGATTTGCAAAATTTTTAAAATTCTAAAAGTCTAATTTCCGAGAAATTGATCGTGGCAGTTCGTTGTGGGACACCCTGGGACCTCCTACCTCAGGGATCTATGAAGGTATATTTCAAGGCCAAACCGAGAGGTGTTTCACTTCCGTGAAATTTGTACACCTAATCGGGATTTGAGGACAGATTTCTGGATTTCAACAGGGATTCCATACATTTCAACAAGATTTCCATTGAATTTTGTACATAGGATTTTCGAGGTGAAACATCCCTCGGGCCGAACAAAAAATAAATTGCAAAATCAACCGCCTGAATCTTTCATATTTATACTCCGAATACGTAGGTAGATATCAACTTTGTTTCTACATCATCGATCTATTGTGAAATACACTGTCCTGTCCACAGCTTCGCTGATAGTACACTCAATACTGCATTCTCTTGAGAATCTTTGTGTCATCAGAGGAAGCCAGAGGTGCAAGGCGGAGATAAAACTTTTGAATGAAATCTGATAATAACCTATATTATGGGATGATCATATTGTGAGGTCCATTGCTAAACTGTCCAACAAAAACTCAGTTTCCTCTTCGGTCACAAGAGCTACTTCACACCATGAGGGCTTTTCATAATCTCCAAAGAAAAGATTCGACCTTTTATGGAGTATCGTTCACATGTTTGGAGTTCAGCTCCCAAACATATGCTGAGGCTCCTGGAATCTATCAAGAGGAAAGTAGTTCGTCTGGTTGATGTTACTGCACCAACGAACCTGTTGACCTTACTAGAGCATCGCAGAAAAGTGGGCAATCTCTATCTATTCTATACATATTTTGATGGTCGATGCTCATCTATTACCTTCACTATATACCACTACTGGCTAGCACGATGTTCCACCATGAACATTATGAATTTTTCTCTCATGCAATCAAAAGATAAAAACGCTGTTGACTTTGATAAAAAAGCAACATACTAAAAATCGAAAATAATATTAAAATGGTGGACTGCCAGGGACTGCCACCGGAATGCCAGGGACTGCCACCGGACTGCCGCCGGACTGCCCTGACTGCCACCGGACTGCCACGGACTGCCACCGGACTGCCCGGACTGCAACCGGACTGCCACCGGACTGCCCGGACTGCAACCGGACTGCCACCGAACTGCCAATAAAATGTACACCGGACTGCCCCAGTGGTTTACCCCTCGACACAACTCGTATAGGGTGCTAATTTCCAACTCGTATGAACTGCCTACAGCTCATGCTGTAAACCTCACACTTGTGGAAAATGACTATCATTGCTTGATCGTTCAACAATATATTCTAATTCACTCTAGACCGGTTACGGAAAGTTTGTAGTCATATAACATTTTCAAGATTGAAATTTCATTCCAAAATTCCGGAAACGGAAAGCTGATTTGGTTCACGAAAAGTCAACGATAAGTATTTTGATAAATATTAGTTCTTGTATTTTTTTGATAGTCAAATTTGCGGTATACAAAAATTTAAGCACTAAAACAACATTCTAATCACAATCACTAATTTAAGAATCCACAGTTAAAGAAAACATTTCGTGACATAGTCCGTGACTACATGAAACTAAGGGTATCCTTGATCTTCATAGCATGTTGCAAAATGAGTGAGCCTGTCTCGAAATTTGATTGAGATATTACCATACAGAGTTTTATGAAGATGACGGAGAATTGATAACCAGTTAAGTGGTATTGGTGCGCGTTGATTTCCATGTTAAACGGCAATAAAGGAGAGTCAAGAATGTATTGGGAGCATTCAGTGGAACATAGTGGGACGTACAATCATTCCTTAATTTCTGTACTTTACATTTGTATGGGCTATTAGCTCGTAATCTTCTCCTCTATGCCAACAATTCACGGTGAGTTGCAAAGATAGGAAGCTGTGCTGAAATTTAAAGAGCTGAACCACAGTAACGACGTATACGTTATGACCTTCGCTGTTTTATATTGGATCACGAGTCTTAACTTGCTGGAAACTGATATAAGTAAATTACTTTTCGCTTCATTCATAATATAATGAACAAAACACCCAACCGTCACTTTCAAGCATTCAAAACGTATTACCATATTTATTGCCTAATAAATGTCATTGGAAAATTATAAATGTTGAGATTAGTTCATCGTAGAGAGAAACAGAAATGATGTTTATGAAATTAACCAAACATAATTTCGACACCATTAAAATAACGAAAATAAAAAAATTAATTCAATTAAATCACCGTATAGAGTACGTCGACTGTAGTTCCAAAGCCCGTCAATAGTTCATTCAGTAGTCTGCAATCTATTATTTGTAGTGTCGATTGTTTATTAATTTCACATTGTTCACGAGCATATGCTCACAACCTCTTATAAACTCGACCAGCACCAGGTGTTCAACAGAGTAATGAGAAAAACCACCGGCAATAAATAAATCACAATTTTTCTCTATTAGTACCGCTAGTTAGTTCCATTCCTGCGAATATATTATAATGTATATCGGTCTACTGAATTAATTAATTGATATTTTCTGAATATAGTGCTGCATTCCGATACTAATTAATTATATTCGGTTTATAATTATCTGAAGATTTCAAATAACAACCATCTGCTATAAGTGCACAATAACATTAAGGCATTATTGAATGAGCCTAGAGAGCTGATTTTCCTTTTTCATTCGATTTATTCAGTGAAATCTGTAATGAATTATGTTATATTTTTTTAGATCAGTATATGAAATGCATGATAACAGCTTCCATCGTCTTGTAGGTTTATGCATTTTTCCAATATCATCCACCGAATTCGACCTTTCGATCTTTATCAAACCTGGCTCACAGGAATGTTTTCAGGCTTTCAATCAATAGATCTTTAGAATATTCATGGTGTATGTACCTGAGACTGTCAATAATTTTTCATTGGAAATAGCGGATCTTTTTATAAAATAGATAATCTTGAGAAATATATTATATTCTTCACGATAAAAAAATATGATGAATTTAATGAACTTCTGATCTAGAGAACAACTATTAGTGTGTATTTGTCTGAAAAACCATCACAGTATACAAGACGTTCGATAATTGACGAGATTGTATTTGCTGTTATAGTAATATGTAGTTTCTGTGCCAACAAATTTCCCAAGACAAGGATATCTACACTCAACTATGACAGAATATCGATCGGATCGTCCGACAACCTACATGCTGAGGATTTGTAAAAAAAAATTCAAAAATTTTCGTATTGACAATACTAACTAGCAAGATTCTTTATCCTGCTGGATGCTATGATTTTTCAACTTCGAGTTTCGTTAGATATTCCTTTTGAGGTGAGGAAAATGAACAAAACAATTTTATTTCTGACCGGGATATTATAAGCTTATATCATCATAGTTACGCTATCAATAAAGAGGGTCATAACTCCCTTGGGACATTATAGATTTTATAATTCCCTCTACCTTTCACAAGTAAAAATAAAATTTTATATATAATATAATATATATATATATACATATATATATATATATATATATATATATATATATATATATATATATATATATATATATATATATATATATATATATGTGTGTGTTAAGGTGATCAAGGAAATTATGGAGAGTTTCGGAGCCGTGAGGCCATATGAAGAAAACGTCATCTACGTATCTGAACCAGCAAGAGGGTTTGTGGTCGAACGTGTCAATGGCTTCAGTTTCGAAGTCTTCCATGAAAAGGTTTGCAAGGACTGGTGAGAGGGGAGAACCCATGGGGGCGCCTTTCACTTGTTTGTAAAAGGTACCTTGGAATAGAAAGTATGTACTGGACATACAGTGACTGATGAGGTTGAGGGTGCCTTTGGAAATTTGGTGTTTGGTTTCGAGAATGTTCAATGTATCTGATAAAGGAATATTTGTGAATAAGGACACTACGTCGAAACTCACAAGGATGTCGATCTGTTGGATATTGATCATTAATCATCATCATGATCATGATCATTAATCAATATCCAACAGACCGACATCCTTGTGAGTTTCGACGTAGTGTCCTTATTCACAAATATTCCTTTATCAGATACATTGAACATTCTCGAAACCAAACACCAAATTTCCAAAGGCACCCTCAACCTCATCAGTCACTGTATGTCCAGTACATACTTCCTATTCCAAGGTACCTTTTACAAACAAGTGAAAGGCGCCCCCATGGGTTCTCCCCTCTCACCAGTCCTTGCAAACCTTTTCATGGAAGACTTCGAAACTAAAGCCATTGACACGTTCGACCACAAACCCTCTTGCTGGTTCAGATACGTAGATGACGTTTTCGTCATATGGCCTCACGGCTCCAAAACTCTCCATAATTTCCTTGATCACCTTAACGACCTCCACCCAAATATAAAGTTCACAATGGAAATCAAAAGCAATAACTCCCTTCCATTCTCAGATGTCCTCATCACAGAAACCAATGACTCCTTCACCCACACGGTCTACAGGAAACCAACACACACAAACCGATACCTTAACGCAAACTCCCACCATCATCCAGCACAAACCAATTCCGATGTGAATTTCCTCATCCACAGATCCATCAACCTCACAGACCTCCATAACAAACCACAGGAACTAGCCCAACTCAAATCAGCCCTTCTTCAAAATGGATTCACAGACCATCAAATTGACAGATCCATCCGCCGCCATCAAACTTCTCATACCATTCCCAGAGACTCAACAGACAACAACGTTCCCCACAAAGCTTTTCTTCCCTACATTAAAGGTGTTACTGACAAAATCAGCCGAATTCTCAAAAAAACAGGACATAAAAACGATATTTACAGCCAGCAACAAAATCTCCACATTCCTCCGCTCCCCCAAGGACAAAATTGTCAACGAATCACAGGGTATATATGAAATACCATGTTCTGATTGCCATAGAACATATGTAGGCCAGACCAACAGACGTGTGACAAGTAGAGTATACGAACATCAACTTGCTGTCCGAAAATCAGACCCATCTTCAGCTCTGTCCAAACATCATCAAGAGACAGGACACAATATAGACTTTGCGAACACTAAGACCATCGCCACAGCAAAAACACTTCAAGCTCGTATAATTCGCGAGGCCATCGAAATCGAGAAGCGACCTTCCTGCTTAAATAAACGTGACGACGGCCAGAGACTTCCAACTGCATGGAAACCCCTAATTTCCAGATGCCCAGTCCCCACCAAGACATCCGACGGTCCTTTAGTAGCACCCGCTGCTATAAATCCTACCCAACATCCCTCGATACCTCAGTTCGATCTGAGGAGTAGGCAGATTGAGAACTTAGAAAGAACTCGTGACGAGACCTGGGGAGTAGGCAGATTGAGGCCCCGGCGTCAAGTCACAAACCCTTGTTCCCTGTGACAACACCTGAGGAGTAGGCAGATTGAGACCTCAGCGTGAAGTCACATTCACCTCTTGAAAATGGCTCCAAAATCGGAGACGAAAATATGCCAGAAATAAAGTGTCAGTGACATCTTTTGGCATAACATTTTTCCGTGTCAGCCAGTCCAGATATATCTTGTATTCTTTTTGGTATACGGCTTCACTTTTCGATGGAATTAATGATTCTCTTGCTTGTTCAGCTCTTTTCAAAATATCCTCCATTATATTTGGGGTAGAAAACACGTTTTCACCGCAAACACAGCTTGATAATAAAGTTCTGCTTATAAACAAGTAACATAGCAACAACCTAGCAACAAGAAAACTCTACTATAATCAACGGTACCTGATTCAAATATACCGGGAAGGTAATGAATTGGTACATTTTTCCGTTTCAAAAATGAACAAAATTTTATTGAAATCGGTCAGAAATAAAATTATCTATGTACCACGGAAATTAATGAGCCTTAATAACCTCAGGCAATTGCTGTCCCTTGGGCCAGAGGCCCTCGGGACGCAAACTTTGCCATCGGTAATTAAGGCCCTCCTAATTCCCTTGATACATAAATAACTATCATAATCTTCCTTTAAATGTTACTACTGACAATATGCCAAAAAAATTCTTCAACTCGCGTGTCCTTTTGACATTAGAATGTATAGGAATAGTCATAAGTACCTTCTACTATTGAAAATTGGCTGAGAAGGAATGGAAATGATCTTAATGTGCTGCTCTAGGACTGCCATATTCAACCAAACGGCGTTCAATAGCTGGCGCCAAAATCTAGGTTCAAAAGCGAGATCTGAGTATGTTGTCGGCAAAAAAGAGGTGTGGAACAACTGAATCTGCTTGAAAAAATTCTTCTGAAATTGTTCGTTTCCGTTAACCAGCTGACGAAAGTCAATCCTTAAAAGTCTAAACTTGTGCGAGCATTGGATGAACGAGGCCTTACCTTTCAACGTGCGATCAAGGAGAACATAAGTAATCATAGAATTTGTTCAAACTTGTTGAATGTCACTAAAAATTTAACTTTCAATTCATTTCCCCCTTCAACAAAAGGGGATGGATCCCAGCCAAGCTAAGTTTATTTTATGATTTATCGATTAATTACGCACAAAAATGAAAAGAAAACTCCCATTTTTGTGTACAGTTTGCTTATGTGATAGTGATAGTTGTAATTATAATATTCATTTTTTCATAATTTTTCACTAATTTGAATACAGAGTGGGGTTTTTACGTTCTCATAGTGCCCCTAGATAGCACTCGAGTGATTAATAACGAACAGTATTTTATACAATTCTAGGAACACTTGAAATGTCCTAGCGGTAGTATTAATATGATGTTGATGCATTTCGTTATATGTAGTCAATTTATCGAATTTCGAGAGGTTAAATACGAAGTTAAGGCATCTCACTTTCTCTATGTTGCCTTCGAACCATATTTCAACTGTCCTGTTTGGCATCAAGATTCAACATGGTAAGTAATTTTCAATTAGGCGGTGAATCGGAAATAAAATAGACATATCAATTTTTATTTCCATATTTTAAATTGGTATCGAGGTGAGAAGAGGTGCATGAAGCAAGGAGAACGTTTTCATCAGGACATTATGAGCTTCTAGAAGGTCAATACAATGAGAAAATGATGGAAAACTACATTTGGGCTTTATTGAGAGTAAAGTACTTATGTACTTAAAGGAAAAGGTAACGGTGTGCACTTTTGAATCATTTTTAACTTTTTTGTTATTTTGATAGCGAAACCTAATGAATATAATAAATATATTATTCATATGGTTTCATCTACAATTGAAAATTTAAACCACAGATTCTGAAGAATATCGTTCAATCGGTTTCCTGAATACAAGAGAAAACTTTATCATGTCACATATTTGTTTTCGTCTGATTATGAAGGGAAATATCGAAATTTTATGCTTTGAACTCCAAGTCAAATTTTGGGTTGACACATGTAATAGAAAATTTCTCGAATGCATGTCGTGGATTGTCAATTTGATAGAAGATGCTGGATTACCGTTGCAGTAAATAATTAGTTTCAGTTGTTTTTGTAATACAGAGTTACGCCTCAATTTGGAAATTATTTGTTGGAAATTCTAACGAGTGAGAAGAAATGAATATATATTTTACTTTTATATATTTTACTGAATTGGTCGATATCACTCCTTTTATTCGTGGACATTTCGTCATTATTGATTTCCATCATCACCATAAGAAGTATTTTGCTCAGATCATTTTCAGAGTATACTATTTTACTTTCATCATAATAATTCATGATATGATCGAGATTTCTGACATGATCTGAAGGAGTACATGAACGTTTAAAAAGTGTGCAAACACTTTTGTTACATATTATTCCTGAGTTTAAGTTTTGGCTTGTTTGTCTAATGTATGTTTTGTCACATATGCTACAAGGAATGCTACGTACAGTATCGATTTCCATAAAATGTGACTCTTTGTCTTTTAATTCCGAATAAATAATGTTTATCGTTATCCTTCGACGATCAAAAATTGACAGGGAGGTAACCCCTAACGCTGACACTGTATCGCGCTCTTAGATGGAATATCGCTTATTTGCATGATGGAACCGATCTGTGTAACGAGAGAACGCTGTACACTTCTCGAAGTGCAGAACTTCTGACGTTCGCTTCTATATTGAACGAATTCACGAAAGCTCTGTTCGAATGGTGTCCGTCAGAAACGCATGGTCAGAAATTGAATCCTGCCGTTTGATAGGAGCTTATATTATGATTTTTTCTTGTGTATAATTTGTGTAATAATAAACAATATGATGAAGTAAGCAGATTCTAGTGAAGAATTTAAAGAAGTTTAGTGAGGAGTTCAGTTGAGAGCGTTTAGTGAAGTGTTGCATTTTAATACTGGAGTTGATGAAAACAGTTACTCGCTGCTCGGAGTATCATTTGGAAAACGAACCCCGAACTATCGTAACAATATATTAGGTATTGAAGATTTTCAACGACACCATTTTCATTACACTGTTTTATATCATAAACAATTCAAAAACTTTCTGACAACAAAATACTCACCAAAAATCTCATGAACAGATGTTGGCGTCGACAGATTTTTCTGCAACAAAAAATAATTACTTATTTTCAATTGATTCATAAATCGATAGGGTGAAATATGCATTTGTTTCATGGGACTCAATGGTACGGCATAAATTCATCTACGAATGTATTGAGTATACCTAGTGTTAGATTGTCTGAAAAAATTTGATGCGTCGACGTGTTCCTGAATCAATGTACACCTCTAGCAAATGCATGATTTCTTGTTCACAAAGATTGACAGTTGAAGCACACACCGTATTGAGCCGAAGGTGGGTCGTTAGTCGATTGTGTTAAAAACCTATTCTCCCAAATAGATTTTCGACCCCTTACAACTTTTTGCGACTATTTCAAAATATTCAATATAATTTAAATAGGTATTAGAAATGTACATTGATTCAATTAGTAATTAACAATCAGTTTGATGATTTTATTTATAAATTATCACGTCGGACATCGAGCAAATATTTTTCTTTTCTGATTGATAATCAAATTTTCGTGAAATAAAGGGTGATTTTGCCCAAACTGAAATTCAAAACTGAAATAGATTTAATCACCTGAGTGATTTCAAAATTCCATTTCATGATCACAAATAATCCGACCCAATGAAAAATCACTCAAAACTATCACTTTCAAGTTGAATATTGGAATCGCCAATGGATCCAAGTGCCAAAAATAAGAAAGATGATGAAATGACTTTAAGATGCCCTTACTGCAGTTTACTCCATGAAGTTTCTAAGAAACCTATAGAAAAAAATGGAAAGGACGTACGGAATGGACAAAAAAAGACAGTCTTTATGTTATTTGAGTACGTAAGGCATTATGGAGATATTCGAGGGCAGCAGATTGGTAACTAAACCGAGATTGTGGAACATCGAGATATCCGTGATGCATATATTTATTTTGACAATTCAAAAATGGAACTCCTTATGTTTTCAAACCACCCATATTTTTATAACTAACGTTGCTTTAATTCCGTCCTATATAAGGACATTATAAAACGAATACTATAACTTTATATTCGTTCAATAATATTCGTATAGAACGGAACTGCAGTGACGTTAGTTATGAAATGAGTGGTATACGGCTACATGCATCTATATTTATTCACTTCGAAAGGGGAATCATGCATAATGTTGCCATTTTGCAATAACTAATTTCATCTGGCTTCAAAATGCGTACAAGCTATTATAAGGTGTTATAGCACAGCGTTGCATATTAACAACGATTCCATTCGAACTATTAGGTCTAATACTTCGATCATACATGGTGCTGTATTTACGATTTTGGACTTCAGACACCAGTTGGCAGTTGGTGGTTACAGTATAGGAGCAGTAAACGGTGTTTTTACTGTAAATTTAGTACAAAAATTGTGTTTATTCACAATAAGGTATGTAGTTATGATATAATTTCATGAGGAATGTCACATATAGCATATTGATAGTAATAATTGAGATTAGGAATTGCTGTTGCAGGATTGCAACGTTGTGCATTGAGTGGTAGAACTCATGAATAGCATGGATCGCAGAAAACCTTTACTGAGAAAGGATTGGCTGATATTAGGGAGCATTGGTCAGACAGCGAGGATAGATTGAACCTTTCGGAAAGGAATAGTGTTGCTGACACGAAGTATACATCAAGTGGAGCAGATATAAGCATCATGAAACATATGTATTTTTGCACAATGTTGCATTCCTGTAACATCAAATATGAAAGAAATATGCAAATACAATTTTTCTGATCACTCTTTATCGAAAAATATTTTTTTAACAGAAAAAATCATGCATTTAAGGGTTGAATCAATCAGCTTATGATGTGTCTATTTCCTGTCGTTTCTATGGGGTAATTCATTCATTCATTCATTATTCATTCAGTTCGTGAAATGTATGAAGTGTTACACCGTGTGTTGCTTATGATGGAGGCGGATATTTCGTGTTTGCGAGAGCATTCTAATATTATTTTCACGAAAATATCTCCACTAATGTTCACTAAGGAATATGGTGAATGCAGAAATGAAAATTTATTCATGCAGTAGGATGTTATGAGAACGGCAGAATGACTCAACATAATGTTTTTCGTGGGTTTTCGGTATACTTTGTGGGTTAGTCTAGCACCACATCGTTCAGAACATCTAAGAATGCTATCTGCTGGTTCTGTTCGGTTTCCATGGTGGATTTGATGCTGGGGTGTTGAACGTTCAGGTGGTCCACGCACACATCCCAGCCAAAAGAGAGGAGTCATATCTACCCTAACTGAACGTGCTCGAAGAATATGTGAACTGGAGAGCATCTAGAGCAGGAACAGGAACATCTTCAAGTGACATTGAGGTCAAATGGATACAGTCTATCTGAGATCAACAGGACCATGAAACTGAAGAGTTCCACGGTTCAAAACAGGGAGGACTCTCAGGTAGTTGCAAATGCATATCTGCCGTATATCCCGAGGGTCACTGACAGAATTGGGAAACTCTTGGGGAAATATAACATAAAAACGGTTTTCAAGCCGACCAAGAAGATCCAACAAAGCCTCAGGTCGGCTAAAGACAAAAGAGACCTACTGTCAGCAGCAGGGGTTTATCGCGTATGCACCTGTGGGAAGGTATACATCGGTACCACGAAAAGATCCATGGGAACAAGGCTCAAAGAGCATGAAAGGAACTGTAGGCTAGGGCAAACTGACAAATCGGAGGTGGCGGAACACGCACTGAGTGAGGGTGACCACAGGATTCTGTTTGAAAATGCTAAACTGATTGCCCCCAACCAGGGTTACCATAGCCGACTAGTACGGGAGGCGATAGAGATGCAAAAACATACGGACAATTTCAACAGCAAAGAAGGCGTTGAGTCTAAACAGAATTTGGAATCCCATTCTGAGGAAATCAAGAATAACTAATGAAATCACGGCAGGTGGTGCGGCCACTAATAATGATTATTCTCCGAACCCAGCAGAAGTAATTAACACTCCAGACTACCTGCATCAATATAAATACTCCTAAAGAAATCGAAACTTTCAGTCATCCGAAATGAGTAAGCCTCGCGCTAGCGAAACGTTTGGAAGAAATTCCAAAGAACGACGGCCTTCAAACCCGAAGAAAAGTAGTTATACTAATAACCTCAGCCGCGAAAGCATTAACCATTTTATTCAAACTAGTTTCGTATGCTCCAAATCTGAGGTGGCAGCAACCAAAAAAAAAATAACAAATCCACAATTGGAGTTTTGTTCTTCTGAGTGAATTCATGTCCTACCTAATACAATTTATTTCTGAAAAATTCAGTTTGAATAACATTTTTGCCTGGTCCGATTCTCAGGTTGCATTACATTGGATAAAGGGCTCGCCGCATAGATGGAAAACCTTCGTTGCAGACAGATTCTCTATCATACAGGAGGAGAATTCCCTTCCCTATGGCATTACATAGGATCTTGAAATAACCCTGCGGGTGTTCTTTCGCCAGGATTATTTCCAGAAGCAATGATCAGTCATATGTTATGGTGTCATGGCCCTGCCTTTCTTGGACACTGTGAAAGTACATGGTCTTTTTCACCACTTCCAGAAAATTTCACATTCCCAATCAGTGAAAATATGCTCGAATGAAACTCATTCTTCGTACCGCATTTTGCAAAACGTTATTGCTAATATTCTAAGATTCATTTTTAACGTGAAAAATCCTTCTCAAAAAAGGTTGGGTCCACTATTGGGTTCTGAACTCACCGAGGCTCTACTCGTTGTGGTTGAACTCACACAACAATTACCTTCTGAAGAAGAATTAGAACAAAAACAATTTTTCAAACCAAGTGCTATGCTAGGAATTTCTTGCATAGCACGAAACTTGCATTGCCTGGGCATCGCATAATGTATCGCCGACTTGAAAAATCTACTGAGCCGAAGAAATTTAGTTCATTCATCTGGTTTCGAAGTAGGAAAATAATTTTACGATACTAATCTCTCAATTTCAAGAACTGAAAATTCATTATTTTGATTAATATGATTACTGTGAATTACGTATTATTCTCTTCATGTACTTGGTACGTTAACTTTATAATATCTCTCTTCCTCTTTAATATCTTGACGTTTTTCTGTTTTTTTCACCAGCACTTTTGATATGTTATTAGTTTGGAATATTTTTAGTGTGGGTATGCGTTCTCGATCATTTTCCTTTTTTGACATTGAGTGATAACCCTTGAGCGTGGAATATCTGTGTTCAATCTCCATTTCGAATCTCTGGCGTTAGCGGAAATATCCCGGTGCGCAACACAATAATAACGTCATTTGGCAACAAGTATCTATCATTCAAAGTATTTCTCTCTTCATTATATTCCGACCTGAGTTGAAAGCATTTTGAATGGGAAAGTGACGTGACAGCCAGTTCATTTATTTAATAAGGTCTATGCTCTGCGCTCGTCCCGCAGAAATCGCCTTTGTGGTACAAAATGAAACTTTTCTTGACTGGAATCATAAAAACTATTATGTCTTCGGAAGTTCCCCAACTAGATCATCAATACAGCATCCAGTGTGTTGGTGCCAACTTTTATCATCATAACATTGTGAAACATACCTACCTCGATATCAAGAGGGGTTTAATTTTCACTGGCAGCGTTCCACTCCCATCAACTCCAATATGCAACTACCGAAAGAATCATAACTGAAAGCGAAGCTGCTGAGATTTCATGAAAGTTAAGGGTAGAATATGGCAGATTATGGAACTGAGTGAGACAAAAATACACTGAATAATAAAAATATTGAAAAGTAGGAAGATTTTCAAACGTAATTTCCAGTTGTAATAAATAAGAATATACCATCCAAATTTCAACACTCAATTAACTAAACACATCGTTGTCGAGTATTTAGGCAGCTTAATTTCTTTCTGAGCCGATATTTTTTTCTCTGAACGGCCTCATGTAGGCTATTTGATATTGTTTTTTGCTATTTTCTTCAGTTCAGTGATTTGTTTCGAAGGATCTTTCTGCCTTCTTCGATTTAATAATGCCTGTTGTAGGTACTCACATGGTGTCCACTATGCGAAGTTCTTGGAGAGGCTGATTGTTTCTTGCACTCGTAAAGCAACTGGGAATTGAGTCTCAAAGTGCATCTTGATTGAAAGTGGCCAAATTGCTCATTTTGATATCGCTCAGTATGAGCGAAATGATCTTGAATTTAGAAACACACAAGCCAGAAAATATTCTTCACAAACGATTATGTTATGTGCCAGAATTTTAATTCTGATTATTGTGACATTTTCAACTGTAGCTTATCCAATTCAATCAATGTTTTAGTTTCCTTTTTACATCGTTAGCTACATATCCCAACACCAAATTATTTTAACACCCTGATATTGAATCTCTTGTTTGGTTCTGTTCATTGTTCTGTGAATGGGAAACTGTTGGACAATGAATACTATTATTACTAAAGATGAATGTTTTCACGGACGCTTTATCAAGAACTTGAATACATATCTCTTTCAATACAGCAATTTAGCTAATCCACTTCCTATTTTCAATATTCCAGCGTCCGTGAAAACATTCATCTTTAGTACCACACCTTGACGGGAAGGAAGAGAAGCGGAGAGAAAGCTGATCAACCAATGCTGTTTGACCGATGAAATCGTAATCGATTCATCAAGAGTCGAACCGAATTGTGAGAGGAGTATGTTTAAATACTAGTTACTCAAACGCAGGGCTTACTGTCAGCTGCAACGATTTTAAAATAATTTTTTTTGTTACTTCTCTTCCTTTTCAAAAAAGTCATTTCGATAGATAATATTTTTCGCAAACAATAACCGAATTTTTTGAGCTCTATTTCCGATTATCACAATTTTCACAAACCTTTTTCAATTGTATTCTTCACGAATCGATAATTTTTTTGAGAGGATTCAGAAGAGTTGAATACCAACAGTGGACTAATTCTATTCAACAGAAAATATTCATAGAAAAAATGAATTAGCGAAGTCGAACAGAACTGATGAGTGAAGGTTATTGAGTTTCTCAACGCCATCCAATTTGTTTCACTGTATGGAAAATAAAACGTGGCCACACTATTGTGCGTTTTTACCGTTCGAGATCATTTTATATTCATAAGAGTATTGTATGAATGTTCGTCAGAATGGGGGATTGTATTTGGAAAGGTGGCTGGCTCCACAACATCGAGCTCTCAGTTATCCATGACGAATCGCTATCGCCAACTTTAGAACAAGTACGAATACATTGAATGTAATGCGTCTTTTAATGTTGAAATTGCATATGTAAATGACTATATTATCAATCTTGAACGCTTGGCCATTTGTATCGAATCGATTATGGATGTGCTGCATAATGCAAGAATGACTTGTTACAAATATGGTATAAAATAATTTATATATAACGTATTCATCAGTGTACCCAGCCACAAGAATGTTCATCATAGAATTCTGTCGTAACAAAAATGTAAATCGCTTGGAGGAAATTTGGTTCATTTCATCATAGAAGTAATCTGATGTTTTTCGGAATTGATATGTGATATGTGCATAGAACATAATATTTTATAACTGGTGATTATAGAGATATTCTATAAGTAATGAACGAAGAAAAATATACGTCACAATATCAATGGTAAATTATTGCTTGAAACGAGCTATGTTAGATTAATTTTCGACGGTAAGAGATTTATCCAAGTAAGTGATATCTATTTACTTACGAGTAGCATAAAATTCAGATTATAGAAGGCTCCTGAGAATGAGCATTTCTCCACATATGAAAGAGGCATAGAAATCGTGGTTGACGAATCGACTGATGTAAAGTTTTCACGAACTGGTATGAAGGCGTAGTTATGACAGATCTTAATTTTTAGGGGGAAAATGGGTGGTTACCTAATTCTTTTTTGTGGCATAGTATGTACCGTGAAAGGGTTATTTTTTTGGATAACTGTGTATACAGCTTAGCCACAATCGAAGAACTTCCTAAATTCCGATAAGCAGAATGGCGATTCAATAATTATAGGAGTTTTTTTATGCAGATTCACACGAAAGGGAAGCCCTGTAATGCTCGAAGAACACTGCATGGATCAAGGGACAGGAGATACGAATTAACATTCACTTTAAATTTTTGAAGTTTATAAGCCTCAGGAAAAACCTCTTTCGGCAAGGAGTTCCAAAGCTCAGCTGTTCTATTGAAAAAAGATCTCTGAGCAAGAGCGGTTCGACAGGTCCCCAAATTCACAACAAAGGGGTGGGAATTCTGTACTCGTCGAGTCATCCGTCTAGATATTGCCAAGGGTGGAACGATTGATAACAGTTCAGAAGAGCACCGACCATGAAAATATCCATAGAAGGGAGAAAAATCTCCGACTTTTCCACGATGTTCCAATGAAGTGAGCGAGTCTGTGAGCGAAGAATCACCAACATGACGAATTGCCTTTCTCTGAATAGAATCGAGAAGCCCCAATGAATGTTTTAGATCATTAGAAGCTGACGAGAAGTGGAGTATTTCTTCGCGCGAAATAGTTTCTGGGAAGCACCTCTAGCGATTGGTCTCACATGGTTTTCCCATGAGGGATTATTACTGATCGTAATTCCTAGCATCGAGATACTTGAATTTGTAGGAATAGTTACTCGTGACAGCTGAATACTAAATGATGATAGATCGGCTTTTCTTGAAAAGAGACATGCCTGGGTTTTCGTAGCATTGAATTCCACCAAGTTCATGTTACCCCATTCTATCATTTTAACCAAGTCGTCGTTCATTTTATTGATGTGAATGTTTCTTTAAATCTTTGTTTCTCGAGCTGGTATGGGGACTCTGGAAGAGAATATGGTATGAATAGTACTGTCACCCAAAAACTATGTATTGAACAAGATGTTTTATCGAGCTGATCACTGATATGAAGCAGAAACAAAGTGGGCGCCAGAACTGAACCGTGTGGAACACCTGCATTCATTGTGAGAATATCAGATGATACTCCATCGACAACCACATACAGAGACCTAACAGACAAGAAACTCTCCAAAAAACCACACAATTGAGGAGACAAACCATAAAACAGCGGTTTAGAAAAGAGACCCCGATGTCAAACTCGATCAAATGCTTTTGAAATATCGACTGCAACAGCTATCGTTTCTACGAATTTCTCGATTGAATGCTGCCAAATTTGAGAAACATTAGCCAATTAGTCACTGGTTGATCTTTCATGGCGGAATCCGTATTGTCGATCATTAATTATTTCTAATTTCTCTAGATATTTGATGAGGTTCATATTGATTGCTTTTTCCATGACTTTGGAAATGATAGAAAACAATGCAATTGGTCTATAATCAAAAGATTAAGTTTTCTTTCCTTCTTTAGGAACTGGCTGAACTCTTGCTGTCCTCTAGGAGTAAGGGAAAATCCTTATATGGAAGGTTGAATAATTCGCAAAGTACTGGTATCAATTCGGGGGCACATGCTTTCAGAACAATTGCTGGGACTCCATCAGATCTGCAAGCCTTATTCGTCTTCAGGTCCATTAAATATATATATATATATATATTTCTTATATTTTGTTGGTGAAAAATTATCTCGGGCATATGACTGTCGATAGGCGTGATATTCGGGGGATCTTTTCCCGATGAGAGTAGAATTTCCAGCAAACATATTTGGAAATATATTTGCTTTTTGGTGGGCAGTGGTGGCTTGTGATCCATCTTCTTTGGTTGAAGGGGGAAATGAACCAAAAGTGAAATTCTTGGCGACAGCTTCAGGAAGTGACCAAAACGAACGAACCGTTTGAACATTCAATAAGTTTTGAACGCATTTTCTGATTATGGGCTTCTTTAGCAGATTCAATTGTTGCTCTTCACCTATTTCTTGTGTTAACATACTCAGATCTCGTCTTCAAACTGGGGTCTTGGCGCCAGCGATTGAATGCCTCTTGTTTGGATGTGACAGCCTTAGAGCAACTTTCATTGAACCATGGTTTCTCAGAGTGTGGTCCCTTTGTACTACTTGGAAAGAATGTTTCCATTCCCAGAATAATGGTATCAGTGATTTCTCCAGACCTTTCTCCAAATAAAGTCACAGAAAAAAAAAGGTTAGAAAAATGCCATCTAGAGGTCGGTAATATGGATATTTCTACAGCCTCCTCACCGTCTTGTTAAACAATTGGTCACTTCGAAACCTGAAAATCAATTCGAAATAAGATATTATTCTTCACAAATGTGAATTATTCTATATAATATACCGAAGTGAACAAATTCTCGAAGGAAAAACGTAATAATTGCCGAGTTTTTATAACATTTCATTTGAAATACCCCCAGAAAGTATCATATTTTTTTTGATAGATAGATTTTTCATTCAGCTCGAAAGCAGTTCGTAGTCATCACATAGATATATATCAAGTAAACGATGTAGAATGTAGAGTATTCCTATTCTATTCTATTCTATTTCTATTGTATTCTATCCATAACAGTCTGAGATCACTATTGAACAAGAAATATGTTTGCAAGGTTGGAATCCACGAATTTGTGAATCAGATTTGAATTTGAGTACGGAAGCAGAATCGGTTTCCGAAACGTTAATAATAGAAAGTATTTTTATGAATATTCGTTCATGTATTTTTTTCAACTTGAATAATTGAGAAGTTGCTGAATATGAAGTTAATGAATTAGGCAAGAAAAACGATGAGTAGGTATCTATAGGTACTTGTTTCGTGAAAAGATTCAAACATTTGAGATGAAAGTATATATTCAAAAATGTAAATTTTTTCCATATCAGTAAAAAACAACAATGAAAACATTGAATGGCATTATTCACTAGTGTCAGTATCGAAGGTTGGTAGGAGGTCAAGTAAGTAATTGCAGTTTCACTTTATATTGATAAGATATAGTTCATTCAAAAGGAACTGGTTTTTTATCACCTATACAATTTATACAATTTATAGAATTATTAATTATTTTCCTATTATTTATTTATTTATTTATTTTCATACTTCCAGATAGTGCTAGGTGACTACGATAAAAAAGTTCATCCACCACGAAACGTTCAAAGCAATATCGTGAATAAAAAATGAATAACGACAATCGGCCTGTTCCAGAATAATTGATAGTAGAACATTTTTATTGGATCCCTTTTTTGCTACGTGAAACCGTTAAGAATTCCCCACTATAATGCCCGAAAGACCGAATACCTGTCGGATTACGCCGCACTGGCCGAGAAGAAGGAAGCGGACATACTTCTTTCTAGATGCAACAAAGGAAACAGCTGAAATGATAATTCTCCGTGACAGGTCGCGACGTTCCATTCTCGAAGAGTTATTTATCCTCGCAGAGATCTGTCTTGAAAATCGGCAATGACAGTTCTGCTAGTCTTTGCGGCGTTTCGGTGTCGCACGTTCGACGCTAAATGATTTGATTATTCCCACAAGTATACCGTGAGCATGTTATGGTTGAACTATCGCGGATTCAAAAGACATCGGACGAGACACCACACGCGGAGACTGCGTCCACTACGGATGAGTGATCTTGTAATCTTCGAGGAGAATATTCGTGTCTAATAAGTTATTGTAGGTTCGCCGATGGAGGACTATGCAAGGAAAAAGATATTAATTTCATTCGTTTTCTAGTAATAATACATGTTGTAAAGGTTTCAGTCATATTTTCCGAATTATACGTCAGAATAATATTCCTCAATAAACCAGAATTTGAGTGTTTGAATGGGATTCTACATATACATTGAGATCTAATCATATGACATTTGAGAAAATGTGAATAAGTATGTAAGATGTCTAGAAGGATGGTGTACTGAGTTATACCTGGGCATGTTTGGGGTATACTTGGCGACACATGCCTACTATGATAATAAGCATCATGGCTTTTCGACATCAAATCAGTTCAGATGGCGTTTGCAACGAAAAGAGTCACAAATTTCCTAGGAAATGTATAAACGGCCGACCTGACGGCTGGCTATACTTTTACTTTTGGACGCTGACTGATCAACAACCTATATTATTTGTTCAGAATACTGGCCAAATTCCCTATAATTGTGTTCCTTTCATTCGATTTTGTTTTTTATGAGTATGACATTAGATTTTGCTCATTTTGTTGACTGCTCGAATCGAAGAATATAGTTTGTCGATCGATCGGTTGACTATGCACTTCCAATTAGCGTCAACTAAGGATGAAATTGAGAAACACACCACGATACGTAAAAATGACACTAATGACAGAAAAGTGTCGCCATAAAATTCTAAACAATATCGCATCAGTCCCAGCACCATCCTTCTAGACATCTTATATGTATGTCATGGTTGCATCAAATATAATATAGATCAAGAAATTGACACATGAAATGATAATGTGTTTAATCATTATTGGGACCGTGTGAAGTACGTGACAGAGGTAATGAAATCGACTGCAGCGTGCGATGTGGACAAATTGAGTATTTTATTGGGTCATTTTCGGAAACGCTTCAGACAGGGGAGTTAGAGAGAATTCGGCCATATGTATCGTGACCCTCACGTTTTTGTGACATTTCTCTATTAGACTAAGAGCCAGTGACAGTTTTGCGTGGGCCTTCATTTTGAGAATTAGTTGTGGAGGGCCGAACTGAGTGCCATCCATAAGGACAAGCCCTGAGCGCGGTTCCAGGGGGTGCCGGAACGTCCCCAACTTGCAAAAAATCGCGCATCTTTTTATTATTTAGTTGAGGTTCATATTTTTTTCCAGTAGTCCTCTGGTAGCCAACAATCATCGAGATAATATTGGCGGATCAATTGGACGGTTCCGAGTGGGTGGCGGAACGCCCCAAACATGTCGAAAAATCATTGAACTTTTTATTACTTAGTTAAGCTTCATTTTTCAGTATGTTGTTGTGCTGACCTTTTTGAGTGTGTATGAAAATTGGCGGAACAAAATGGCGGTTCTGAATACCTGGCGGAACGACTTGAATGTTCCGTATGCGCGCCCTCATTTCATCACTTTTGTCGCACAATAATGTATATTATTATTGCTTTAAATTCAAATAATGATTTCTTTCATTTATTCAGGTTGTTTTTAATGAACAAAGGCATTAATTCACCTCTATAACGAATATTTTAATAGCCGTATGTTGAAAATTATACTTGAAAATGGGACAAAAATGTTACATTCGCGAATAATTTTGCAAATATGAGGAATACGTAAAAGTACCTGCAATGTTTTCTGCAGCAGATTGAATTCTATACAAAAGAGGTTCATTGAATTTTTTTTATTTCCTGCTCAGTTTATGGGATGAAGTGGAATAAAAAAGTGTAATAATAAAATTTTACGTTTAAACGCTTATATCAGAGACTGTTTGTAGATAATTCAATTCATTCGACCTATTCTTTCAGTTTACCTACAACACGACATTTTCAAAAACATGTATTTTGTACTAAAATGATTCATTTTGATATTTCTCAAAATATCTATTACTCGTTTTTATATTGCGTTTTCAATGAATCATGATGTTGCTATAATAATAGTACTTATACTGAAATTGTTTTTTGTTTTCACTCCATATCACCGAAACTACGTGAGATACGTAAAAAAAATTAAATATCTATTTTTGTAAAATTAAATTATCTACAAACAGTCTCTGATTCGTATATCTTGTATTTGTCATAGTTCAAAAGATATAAGCGTTTAAACGTAAAATTTTATTATTATACACTTTTTTATTCCACTACATCCAATAAACTAAGCGAGATATGAAAAAGTGTTACTGAATTTGCTACAAAAAACACTTACGTTTACGTATTCCTCATATTTGCAAAATTATTCGCGAATGATTTTTTGCTTCCAATTTTAGAGTATAATTTTCAACATACGGCTATTAGAATATTCGTTATAGAGGTAAATTAATGCCTGTGTTCATTAAAAACAACCTAAATAAATGGAAGAAATCATTATTTGAATTTAAAGCAATAATAATATACATTATTGTGCGACAAAAGTGATGAAATGAGGGCGCGCATACGGAAGATTCAAGTCGTTCCGCCAGGTATTTAGAACCGCCATTTTGTTCCGTCAATTTTCATACACACTTAAAAATGTCAGCACAACTGAAAACTAAATAATAAAAAGTTCAACGATTTTTCGACATGTTTGTGGCGTTCCGCCACCCACTCGGAACCGTCCAATCGATCCGTCAATGGTATCTCGATGATTGTTGGCTACCAGGGGACTGCTGAAAAAAATATGAGCCTTAACTAAATAATAAAAAGATGCGTGATTTTTTGCAAGTTGAGGGCGTTCCGCCACCTCCTTGGAACCGCTCCCAGGGCCTGTCCTCACGGATGGCACTCAGTTCGGTCCTCCACAACACTTTCCCAAAATATATGGCCTTAACTAAATAATCACGCAAAACTGTCTATGGCTCTTAGTCTATATCGGTGATATTCCGTTGAACATAAATGCTCTGAAGCGTATAGTCTGGAATCAAGTCGGTTAGCGAGTATTTACAGGCAATAGAAATTAACCCCCAAGAAGCACACATATATTAGACCAATTCATTATAATGGAAATATTGGTTTATTATTGTGAATATTATATCTGCCATAAAAAATGTGACTTTTCGGCAGTATTGGTTCAATATTCGAAAACGAAATATAAACATATATCTTATATTGGTATAATAATCGGCATAAAAAGTGACATTCGGATCTATTCTATTATTGTTACATCATAATTTTCATTTCTTCGAAAATTATCCATTTTTTATTCACCTCATCAACATTAGAACTCTACCTCCATTTATATATACTAACTATTACTCACCTAATTCAAAAGACTGGCTGCTGTGAACTAACCTTCTCTGGTTTGACAAACTTCCAAAGTTCCGACGACGTGTATACGAAGAAGAAAAAAGACGTTAAATTTACAGAATTTTTCGGGCAGTTTGAAGTTGTATGAATTGATATAACCACTGGGAATTATGTGAAAGAGATGAATAATGAAGAGAAAATTTTAGTCAAAAAGGAAACGCCTTTCGATGGAACATAACCGAGCGAAATCATTTCGTTGAAGTTTTCCAAAACAGATTTGATGATTGGTTGTTTTTTTTTCGAATACACCAGCATGAAGAAGGAACTACTGAGTTATGTTGGAAGAAATGAGTTGATTCAGGAAATGAGTATCGACTATTACGAACAACAGTATAAAGATAAATATTTATTCAACGTGCACATATAGGTTGTGTCAGAAATATGGCTATTTATCGGAGAGTTGTGTTACACATACAGGTTGTATAAATCGTTTGCACTGAAGTCTGTTGAATTATTGAATAATTCAGTGCCAGTCGTGGTATTTGCTAGGGAGATAGGTGTTGCCTTCGCCGAATGATCATCATGAGTACACCATTCCATAGTGAATTTTGCTGAGACTTGCTTGAACGTAATTAAATGTATTAATAAGTAAAATGAATCTCGAAAAGAGATTTTTATACATTTGATGAGGAACGGTAGTGGAAAAAGGACCCGTGCTATTCAAAACATTCGTTTCGTCTGTAAAGCATAAGTAGCATTCGATGTTGTTGGAATTCTGGCATAGAGATTGGGAATTTCAATATTTGTCTATTTTTGTTGAATGCTTGGGGAGATAATGAGTGGAATGAAACATTTTTTATGAATGAAAATGGACTTTGTTTTCTTAGTTATTTTCGAAAAGTTTCAGTTACTTATGAAGGAAATTCAATTGCAGAGTGAAGTAATTATAATTTTTTTTAGTGCTTATGAAGTTGATTTGCGGTCGATTTCAGTTCGAAAAAATATATATAGTGATCAAAGTTATTCGAGACATCGCTAGAGTGGCATTTTTAAAGTTCAAAGGTAATATTTCATTGTTGTCCGCAGTTGAAATTCCTGAAATAAATCTTGATCATTGAATTTGGCGATGTGAAATTATAAAAAGAAAACTGCTTCAGACTGCATTTCATGTGGACAAAAAGAAGCCAATAAAGGTAGGTTGAAAGGTTTTTTTTTGAAAATGGCAACCTCTTTTCAATGCACTAACACAATTCCGAAAAGATATTATTTGTGACAAAGCTCATACATTTAAAAAGATATATTGACGGTACAGACAGTAGCTTAATTTTTATGAATGTCGGTTTGCAACTTTCTCGATATTTAAAACCAAGCATCAGTCTGTATCACAATTTGTTTTTGTGCTAGGTATACTCTTTTGAGATTTCTATCGCATCCCAAAGACATATTGTCAAAAGAAATATGAGAGTAGGTTAGTGCATAATAAATGCTTGAAAGGCTCTGTTGGTCAATACAGTTTTGCTTTGTTGCTTTGCTTTGTTCGGTTTGTTGTACTGATGTACAGATCCCAGTTCAGAGGTTTATCCAATGTTGTTCCCAAAAATTCAACATCGTCTGCTATACTGAAATCAGTGTAAACCATTTTATCCACCTTGATATTATTTCTATTGAAAAGATCATTATAACTAACTTTCAATTCACACCAAGATGTTTAAATGTCGATGATCATTTCGACTTTAGTTGGTGAATTATCTATTATAGTTCTTCATAGGTCTTGAGGTACAGGAAACATAAACACAAGGTGATTAGACTTTCTTCAACAATATCCTCTGTCGTTCATTATGGGAATATCAAACTCCACATTAAAGAAGTTCTCTGCAAAAGTCGATTTTGAAAAAGTTTATTTCATACTTTCGAATAACATTTCACTGTGTGGAATAGATGTAGCGGTTTTTCTGAAATGTCCAGTGAAAATCACACAACAAAGTGTTTTCGAATCACGTTATCATGGTATCGCCTGATTTCATCAGGTACTTGTTACTTTTTTCGATTATTTTAATTTGCAACCATCAAATCAGTGGTATGTGATTATATGTTTTTGAGAAATCAATTTTATTATATAAAAAAGAAACAATTTTATTCTTTCCGACGCGACGATTCGAATTCTTCTTCAGGGCTCGGTAACAATGAATTTTCATAAACATACTTTCCGCAAAATTTATATTTTCACGTTTAGATTCCACAAGGAATAATGAATTTAACTATTTCAAAAATCATTAGACATATAAGATACATAATGAAAAAGTACCGCATCAACAAAATTTTCGAGACAACACCAACATAAACGTCATGAAACAAACGAGTGGCTTCATCTGTGATCTTGAAGAGGTGGTGTCTGTTTTTTCAATGACAGAAAGAACGGGAATAGAAAAAAGGGAGACATTATTTAGATAGTTTACTGATACAATCAAAATATGCAGTACTGAGGGTATCAAGATACCTTCTAGATGTAACTCTATCATATTTGAGAATATGCATCATTTCGCTCAAAAGTATTCTCGATAAACTCCCCAGCTGAGTATTTTTCATTTATGAATTTCAACCCTCAGTCGCAGATAAATTGTACTTCCATTGATCAATTTTCTGGAATAATATTGAATTTGGGTTCACTTTTTCTCAGTCAGTGGTCAGAAATCTATCATTTCATTTCGATTCATTCAGTCTTTCCAACAGGTCCCAGAGTACTTGAATACATTAAACAATAGAAGTTCAACGGACATGTTAACTGCAGATTCGAATATCTTGCAGTCCATTGAATTTTGTAGAAGGTGGCTTCCAGGCATGCTGGATCTGAAGATAAAAGTTATTTTTATTAACTGATGAGTTGTGAGAAACAAGATGGCTGGCACAGCTCCTATTTATTTATTTCCAGACGAATATGTCAAATAAAATATACTCTACTGATTTATATCAACCAAGTTAATATAAGATGTAATCTGCACTTACAGGTATTGTTCGAACTGCGAATTCGACGTTGGAGAAACGAATAATCCTAGACCAGTGTGCAAGGTGGTAACCTCGTTCGATTGGAATTAATATTGGCTTTTTGATGTCTCTTAGCAGATATAGAAGTAGATTCATTGAACATTTCTACACGACATTATATTTAAACTAACACTTTTTGTGATATGTACCAGAAAACTGTTTATTTTCTGGCGCATATTTACAAAATGAAACGAGATACGTTCGATCGTTAAAAAAATTTTATTATTTTTTCACTTGACTATACTTCAAAATCAAATACGTCTCATCTCATTAGAGTACCAATAAATTACTTTTCATTGGGATTGATATATACACCCACTGTTAAAATTTTGTGAAATGGTGTTCCATGTCAGATCAATTCACGGAGCAATGGGAGCGTTTTATCAGTAGCATCAAAAGCACCTCATCATAAGACAGCCTCAGGGTTCTCGAAATAGTATTTTTCAAGCAACAGGATATCGAGTATCTCGTATACAATTAACGAAATTATCAATATTTCACGAGCTCAATTTTCATATTATCATCAATGAAACGGATAGCTTTCGTGATCCCAATAGTGGGAATCAAATTAAAATTTCAATTATTTTCGAGAGCGGTTCCGGTTAGAAAGTGGAGACAATAGACCAGGAGAACTAAGTTAGAAATCATCGAAATTCAGTTGCCACCTGACGTGGAATATCCATTGGTGTAACTAGCATATAATGATGTACCTTATGAAAATATCAATTTGCGCAATCGGAAAATGGTGATTTAAATAGGAAAAATCAAATAAAAATAAAAGCAATCCAAAAAAATATTCGACAGAACGATTGAAATTGGTCAGATAGTTTTTGAACAAGACAAATCCAGCGTGAGAGTTCATTTTTTGCTTCAACGCCAGGGTTGAAATCAAGAATATTGATTGACACTGAGCATTGCATTCTTGGTCACCTACACCACCATATAGAGTTGCTATAATATCCTATTCGTTATTATCAACTAATTTTGTCACTAATTTGAGAAATGCACCTGTTTTGATAATTGAAATGAAATACGTAGCCCTTCAGTACATATCATTACATACCAAGTTTTGAAAAGTTTATATCCAAATCATAACCCGGCAACGAGTTTGACCACCCTTTTATATTAACATGATGAGAAAATGGACTAGAGTTCTGATGAAAGCGAGGACTACTGAATAGATGCGCTTTCGAACAGTATTTCTATCATAATTTTTGAAACTCTCGGTATATACTCATACAAAAATATACTATATATATATATTGATATATATATATATATATATATATATATATATATATATATATATATATATATGTATGAAGATGTTTTTTTTTCTATTAGGGCTTCGGTCTATACAAAAAGATTGGGTACTCTCTTTAGCTACACGAGCTTTCGCAAATTTTTTTCAGCTTTGTCAAGGAATGTGCTATTTGAGGGTTTTTGAGGTAAATCTTGACAAATCTCATGTTTTATCTTGGTATTTCATCATTATTCAAAGAAACCCTCAAATAGCACATCCCCTGATAAAGCTAATAAAAATTAGCGAAAGCCCGGGTAGCTAAAAAGAGTACCTAATCTTTTTGTATAGACCGGAGCCCTGATAGAAAAAAAACATCTTTGTGTACGAATATACGGTAGAGAATGCTTAACATCTTAATATATATATAAATATATATATTATTTTTTTTTTAATTCTTTTTTTAACGTCGGCCTATTTCCGCTACCAAGGCCAATCACCGACGCCGGTGAGCACACTTCCCTCAACCGGAAATTTTGCCGAACCCTCTGGTATTCCAACCAGAGGTAGGGATCTTTAACGAGCCCAACATCCATGGACTCGGGACCGACGGCTTTACGTCCCCTCCGAAGGACGGCATATCCTCAATATATCTTGTGCTCATTGATATATTGACTGCGAGCTATGATATGCTATTCCGCTGCAGCTGTACGGGCTTTCGACACGGTATTTCCCTGTATGGTCACCCATCCAAGTACTAACCGCGCTCGGCGTTGCTTAACTTCCGATATCGAATGACTGTCAAAGTCAAAGTCAAAGTCAAAGTCAAAAAGAGTTTATTCAGATTTTTGATAATTACAATACATTCACTAACATATCTGACAATACTTTTTATATAGTATAACACATAGAGTATATAACAATACATTGTATATTACAAAACATGTACATACTAAAAAAGATAGCACTTCATCCCCTGGAGATCGGTTTCCCGACCGACAGGAAGAGGAAGGAGGGGGAAGTGTTGAGCGGTCCGTTCGTTCACCTGAGCAAACGCCCGGGCCGCTCATTCCCACACGCACCCACACAGCCGCCTGACGCGACAGTGGAGAGCGCGCCTGCTGATGTAAACAGGTCTCTCTCGTCAGCACATTAATGAATTATGACTGTCAGTCAACCTGAAGAGTTGGGCCATGCCCATATATTTATTTATTTTACACATATATAACATATATTCATCACTTTTTCAGACAATCTCCGTAGGTGAATAATCTAGAAAAACTGAGTGCATTGTTAGCTGAAACTTTTATACGAGAAATTTCTTGATAACTGAACTTCTCAAAATCGATGTTTTCTTGATAGCTCGATGCGATACACTGTATATATTTTGTCTTTCTCTTTTCCAAATTTAACGAAAGGAATAACGAAACTCCCATAAAAGAAGTAACATCAAGGAATCAATGAGCTCACTCTGTTGATATTTGTCTATCTTCCATAACCCTTTGATCAAAATACAAAAAAAGAAAGAGTTTATCTACTTTAAACCCGCCTATAGGCACGGCGCGTCCTGAATAACATATGGAAGTCACTTTTTCTTCCTCATATGAACGAAACAAACTTGATTACAGAATACTCTATATTTTCCTCTGATGCGTAGAAGCATCCTATGAATGCTATGTGTTTGATTCAAGTTTCGTATGATTTGTATACGAATTGAGTAAGGGGAATTGCCCTAATTCTATGTGATTCAGCGGCCAGCACTTCATGAGGGTAAGGGGGTTACTGTTATAGATAGACTCTTCCTTTTTTTGTGAATGAATTGATGCTGTTTCTTCTATAGAAGTTTTGTATTCCCTTTGTCACGAGGCAAAAGAAAAAGTAAAAAAATATATCAAAATTTCGTTCTCCTCACAGACATAATCAAGTCTGAAATATTTTTCTTAGTCTAATATAAATTTAGACCGCCGCCGGTGCCTAACGGAATCTTGCCGTCTTCACACGGATTGAGGTGTATACTTATTTATCTTCCCCAACTCATTAAAATCTGCATGCACAACACAAACAGTAATTAAACAGGAGACTGCACGGCGGGATCTTCGAGTCCGAAAGAGCGACTACTCTTCGATAATAACTCGAGATAAGTTGAGAAAAGGAGCGATATTCAGCGATCACCCGACCGAAACTAATCAGCACTATGTCTGTGCTGCTAAGCTGAGACTCGCAGTATGCAGGATGTTTGTTGTTGCCAGCAGTCACTTTGAAGTATGGAATATTTCGCGGACGATCTTATAACGGATATAATTCAAATTTTCTACATTGTAGGAGAAAATGCCTTTCAGGTGGTTCAACTGAGAGAGTAGTGGGTGCTAGCTCAGATTGTGATTTTGAATATGATAGTCTGAGGAATTGATTTTTAGTTTTCTTCTCCGAATAAAAAAATAATAATAATAAGTCACGCGAGAAAGATTTATACCACGAGGCCGTCAGGCCTTTGATAATTTGGATTAACGGTGCTTGTAGATATTGGTCAATTTGAAAATAGAAAATATTCAAGACAAAGGAAAATATTTTCACGTAATTTTTCCAGGCACTAAAACCAAGAAATCGAGAAGTTTCACTCTACTTGAAGAAGGATTTTCAGTCAACCCGATCAATTTATGTACAAAAATGTCTCTGAGACCAAAGATTACTAGTTCGAGTCGCTTTTTTGTTTTTCACAAAAATGGGTGATGTACCAGCCAATGTGTGGGAATAAACGCGTTGTAGAAGATACCTTCAAGATTTTTAATGTTTTTGAAATTGGAGGAACCAGCGCTGTACACCGGTCACTGCCTGAGAAGGTCTTCGGCGACTCTTTTGGCCAATGTAGGGGCTAACATGACTACCTTGAAGCATCACGGAAGATGGAAGTCCTCAACGGTAGCAGAAGAAACCTAGAAGAATCGGTTCATAACAAAATACAAATAAAAATACAAGGTTCTAATATGTCGGCGTCTTCCAGCACTATCAGCAGCTGTACAGAAATGGAAGTGTCTGGTTCCAATGAGCCAACGAATTTTACAATAACTTCAAATTCGAATAAACCGTTTGCATTTTCCTTCAATTTCAATATCAATGTGAATTCTGTTTGTATTAGTAATAAATAAATAGAACAGTACTTTGAATATGAACGTGAGTTATAATCCAAAACTTACTTGTGAGTTAGGGATTATAAGGCACCAGTATGTTATTTGATAGTTGATTTGTCTGAAATGACATCAATATTGACAGTTATGACTGTCATGTGTTGGATAAAAGAAATTACAACTTCTATGAAAGAAGTAAAATGAAGAAAAAATACAAACACTCTTTAGTCGTCTATTTGAGTAATTTCCCCGGACAGTTTTTCGTGGCCGCCAATTTAACCCCTATTCTTCTCCATATTGAAAAATTCCGCTCTCACTTGGAACATTGCGCCGAGTTTTCAACGCTGGAGTAATATTCGTCTCATCATTCAACATATTTTCGAATGAGACAGCACGGCCTTTGCTAAGTTGGGGTTGTTTTCGCAGGTCTTGTGATGCTGCGGCCCACAAACTCTCATTCATTTTGTTTTTTATATGCCAGAATTGAACTGTCCTCAAAGCCTACTTTTGTTTCAGAAGTGAATTTGTCTTGATATCTGTGTATCCATCATAATGCATTTTTTTGCTTCTGTTTTGAAACACTCTTTTCATCCCAATCTTGCCTCTCTCTAGTACTGTTGTTGATAGGTACGTGTATATCATTCAAAGACGTTTTCACAAAAAGGAAGAACGAGTTCATCTAAAACAGCTACCCTGCCTATATGTCACGAAAGGAACTGGGTTACATGGGAAACACTTTCTCTTGCTCAATTTGTTTACCAAACATATGAAAATTTATTCATATCCTTGGTATACAAATTGAGCAAGAAAGAGTGATTTCTATGAAACTTAGTGCCCGTTGTGCCATATAGCAGGGGAGTAGCTGCTTCTCTCACTGGAAGATTTGTGTGAAAGAAAAATTAGTTGATTCGGAAGTCACTTCATATTGAATGTTGAATGCTACAAGGTTTTGAACAATTCATTCAGGCTAGTCTCAACTACCTATACGTAGTAGTGTTGCTTGGATCCTCCTCAAGAGCTTCGAATTTCTTTTTCACAATAACATCTTCATCTTATTTTCTGTGCTTTGCAGCTCTAGGATCTTTCCTTTTTTCCAGGGATCGATACAACAGTTTTTTCGGAATTGTTGTGGTAGAATATCGGTTACTATCTGTATTGTTATGACTACAAGAAATATATCCTGGAAACAATAATGAAATTTTTGACATATTCTGGGATTCACAAAAATAAAGAAGACTCATTTCCCCTCATTCTTCAGCAAATGAATGATCTGCGAAATTATTGTCACAACCTCAAGAAAAGCTTTCATAAACTTCATTTTGATATGGTTTTCATCCAAATACATATTTATATTTTTCTAATGGGAAAAATCACCATATTATAATTCATCAATACACACGTATCGCCGTATAACGCCGTTAACAGAAACTCGTCATTTCTATAATGTCCTTTTGAGTCTGAAAGGAGTACCCCAGCGAAGATATTGTTTTTCATCGCGTCATGGAGCTAAAATTTTTCTAAAAAAATCTATCCATCAAAGTACCTACTTCCCTTCAGCCATCAGGCATTGTTACTTAACTACGCCATTCCTCAGGAGCAGCGGATATTTGCAAACCAGTATGAAATATGTAAGGGACATCATTCAAAAGGACAGAGTGAATCTCATTCAATATCTTTATCAAATAATCATATTCTTGACATCGAAATGGAACAATGGAATGCATGTCATTAACAATTCGTGAAAAACAACTGCCAGCAATAACTGAACATACTGATTCGAAAATTGTTTCGTTGTGAAGTAGTTTGCACTGTCAAAAATATATTATCACACGCAGAGCAAAACACACCTTTGTAATTGGTGCTCGCTGAATTCAATGAAGTTCATGACCTATTTTCTATACTCTAAAGTAAATACGTTATGAAAACAACTCTTCAGATTCTATCTCTCCGTGATTTCTCTGAAAATCCGTTATAGTCGTTTTACAAATTCTCATAATTCGCTAGAAAGTCATAGTCCCATCAGGAATGCTGGATATGTTTGAGTTATGGTAACAAGGTGGCATATGATGGAATAACTTGAAGGCGTATGTTCATATCTCCGCGATTTTTCAACCTCTGATCGCCGATATCGCTTTATGGGAGTTGTTACCCGAGACCGCCAAAGAAGCAAGATATACGATGACATCGCATCGCGTGTATGATTACGAACAAACCAATCGTTCGAAACGATGTCGATATTTATACCTCAAATGCGGCGAACACGCGCGACGATCCCTCCATTCTACGTACATTTTCAGTATGTGCTTGAGTCTTGTAATAGTCTCTTAATTGGCAATTTCTGAGCTATATTGGGCTATATTTCCCAGCGCTTTTTTCTCCAATCAATCCTGCGGAATGTGCTAACGTGGTGTGATTTTCGAAGTGATCAAATACCTACTTAGTGCAAGTATGCTCAGCGTGTGTATAATGAGTTAACATCATCGTGTACGATCATTTTCCATTCGAATGATTCAGAACATAGAAGGATAACATGAGAACAGATGACCTCCGACCCTGCTCTGCCGAGCCCGTATAGTGGATATTCTCTTATTGACATTTGTTCTATTTTTTCAAACTCAACTCTTTTTGTTCCTCCTTCAAATACTCCAATGGAATTCCAGTTTTCATCATCTTACTTCTGTGGTGGACCCAATTGAAATAGTAATTTAATGAAATTGATATTCAATGAAAATCTATTGAAAAAAAATAATAATAAATGTTTTTTCGATATTTTCATTGAATGTTCACGAGACCTCGACACGTTTTTAACAATACAATAGATTCTCCAAGTGGATGAATTAAATCAATCTTAAATAAAATCGACACAGTTCCTCGTTACATTTCCACCCCAAAAGGTTTCACAAACCACGATACCAGTTCTTCCGAGCATTTTTTTGTTTATCCGCAGAAGCCTGAAGGCACCCTCGTTGCGCTTGTAACCATTATGACTGAGTGCCCACTCTGGAGTGACACTTCAGGCTGATTATCAGACAACAAGTCATTATAGGGCTTTGAACAACTTATTTGTAATATACTTTAAAAAGTGCTAGGCGCCGCTATGCTGTCAGTAAATATGACAATGAAATTATTCTAGTCGTCTATTTGAGTAATTTCTCCGAACAGTTTTTCATGGCCGCCACTTTCACCTCTATTCTGCTCCACATTGGAAAATTCCGCTCTCACTTGGAACATTGGGCCAGCTTTGCGCCGAGTTTTCACTGCTAGAGTAATATTCGTGTCATCATTCAACATATTTTTGAATGAGACAGCACGGCCTTTGCTTAGTTGGGGTTGTTTTCGCAGGTCTTGTGATGCTGAGGCCAACAGACTCTCATTCATTTTGTTTTTTTATATGCCAGAGTTGAACTGTTCTCAAAGCCTACTTTTGTTTCAGAATGGAATTTGTCTTGATATCTGTATATCCATCATAGTGCATTTTTTCTGCTACTGTTTTGAAACACTCTTTTCATCCCAATCTTGCCTCTCTCTAGTACTGTTCGTCCTCTCCTTTATATAGATAATATATTGGACATGGGTTTTCAGGAAACGATTACAATTTTTTTTTGCCGAACTTGTGGAATGTTATTATATTTTGAGCATGCTCGAGTCCTCCTGATAATAAAAGGTACCTAATTATAATCTTCATCAATTTTGGTAAGCATTTTTAGATATGAAAATTATCATGCATATCTTTTCCTCGGAACTCCAAGGAATCATGCACCAGGCTGATGTTTAGAATTTCATGGCGTCATAATTATTGTTTAAAAGTCATTTTGCGAAATGAAATGAATTTTTCCTTCGTAGTTTTTGAATTGAATACCTACTCAAAAAAACTAAGAAATTATGTTGGAATCTGATAATAAGATGTATCAATTGTTTGATTGTTTGAAACGTGATGTCTACTCTCTTTATATATAACCGATAAGGATATAACATTTCGAATTCATACTCATTATTCTTTCTAAATTGACACCAGTTATCAATATGCTCGAATCGTGGGCATTATCTACAACTGCTTTCTCTACACCTACAATTTTTTTTTTGGGATGAAAAGCGTCCTTTTTTTTTCTCCTTTATCTGGTAAATGAATCAGTTTAGTTATCTACAATCACAGAGAATTATTAGCGTTCAAATAACCATATTGTGACGAATACTACAAAAAACTTGACAATTTACATTTTTTACGATTACAGTACCATCATCATTCTGATTTGAAAGTATATTAGAAGCATGGGATCTATAATGATTTATCGATGCCTATACATTTCTGATAAATTCCGTTCTGCAATTTAGTTATGATGAACATATCATGCATATATTACTCTCAATGAGATTCATACTTTTCTTACGTCTAATTGCTTCCTATCAGATTACCGTATATATACGTCAACAATTAATGAACACATCACATCCTCTGGTTTTTCAGCAAATTACTTGACAGAAGTTCTTGACGTCAGAATCTGGAGCGGATAGTATTATAATTTCATAATATTCTTCTTGATGGCTTATGAGTAGTCGATTGAGAAACAAATTGAGTCTACGACTATTATCTTAAAGTCTCTAAAAGTCAGCATGTGATCTCTCTACTCTGCAGTCCATTTATCTCCTATAACGTATATTTTTAGGTTATGCACAATTTTATAAATGATAAACAAGCTCAATCATTCGGAAAGCTCTGAGGAAATCGAAGAGAGACTCAAGGAGGAGACACTGTGAGGAAATAGAACAGACTCCGGGTACACTTTCCAGGCTTAGTAACCACTAATATAACACTTTGAACCTGGCAGAGTTCGGAGCTGGAGCTCCCAAAGAGGCCTCAAGTGAGAATTGGCGAACAGCGAACATAGTGGTGGACGTGGAAAAGACAAAGTGGGCCAATGACTCATTCAAACCATAAAGACTGCCGGGTCCGATGGATTTTTTTCCTGTACTTATGTAAAACAAGCCGGAACTTTTGCATAAAAAACTATGCATATTGCTCCGAGCCAGATTGGCACTGGGCCATATACCGAAGGCATGGAGAATGATAAGGGTCACATTCATACCGAAACCTGGGAAAACTGAACAAGAATAGGCGAGAGCCCTGGGACCTATTATAGTCTTATGTCATTCATTCTTATGACTTTGGCTATCAGACCACTACACAAGAACCGGTTTGCTTACAGATCGGGCATGTCAACAGAAATGGATTCATGTCAAATTACCGAAAAGGCAGAATATGCTCTTGGGAACAAGGAGGTGATGTTGGCAGCGTTCCTGGTCATAGAGGGCGCTTTCGATAATACTTCGTTGAAATCGATCGTCCGAGCGTCATGGAGAAAAGCAAGCTGCAGATGGATAGACTGCATGCTTAGAGGACGGCTAATACATTCAACCATTACGGACGAATCCATGGTGGCACGGGTGGCAAGGAGATGCCCGCAGGGGGGAGTTCTATCTATCCCCACTTCTGTGGAACCTTGTTATGGACGAGTTATTATGCCTATTGGACTGAACTGGGCACGAAATACTAGGTTATGCTGACGGTATAGTCATCATGGCACAGGGCAAATACAACAGTATAGTGAGAGGGTACATGCAGCAGGCCTTGAATACTATAACTAGTTGGACCGATGAGGAAGTGCTCAAAATAAGTCCATCCAAATCGGTTATAGTGGCATTCACCAGAAGAATCAAGATGGAGTGACTTGGACCTCTGAGACTCCAAAGGAAGGAATCAATCTGATAGGTGAGGTTGAATATCTTGGAGTTGAACTAGATTCGAGATTAACCTGGAACCAACATGTGGACAGAATAAAAAAAGGGAGGTGACACTCATAGTGGCCAGGCACAACACAACTGTGGTTAGACCCATGATAACGTATGCATCTTTGGCACAGTGGTCAAAGACGAAACAAATATCTTCTATGAACAAACTGAGCAAGGTCCGAAGACCTGTCTGGGTATAACAGGTGCAATGAAAAAAACAACCAAAAGCAGCAATGAGAGTGCTCTTAGATCTTTCTCCTTTTTATCTTGTGATATGTGAGTCATTTTAGACTGGAAAATTCATCGGGATACAAAATATCGGTGAAAACAGATATCGTATGGCACTTGGAGGGACATGTACTCAACATGAATACAGACACATATCACTCAAATTTATATTCAAAACAAATTTCTCAGTAATGATAATAGATCGTAAAGAGTGGCGAAGAGACAATCTCTCCGAGAACAAGGCGGACTGGAGCACCTGATTTATAGATGGATCCAAGACGGTATATGGAACAGAAGCTGGTGTGTACTGTTCGGGGAGAAACCTAGGGTAGTTACCCGCTCGGACAATACACATCTGTATTTGAAGCAGTAATGTATGCTATACTCCAATGTGCGAGAACAATCAATCTGAGGTCCCAACGAAATGGGAAGATCAATATTTTCACGGCAGCCAAGGTTCATTCAAGGCACTGAAAAATCACAGAGTGACATCTAGACTGGTATGGGAATGCCGCGAAGAACTGAAGTATCTGGCAGACCATAATAGACTGACTCTTCAATGTGTTCCAGGTCACTCAGGTATCGCAGGCAATGAAAAAGCCGATAAACTAGAACAAATGGCCTTTCCCTATGACTACCTCAGATTGTTAGGTATATAAATAGCTTACTCCTACTCTGGTGCTGATAATGTCCGTTTGGTGTTAGGTAATTGATCTCTACAAAAATATTTAACTTTTACACCAAAGGTTCCAATATCATTGCCTTTTCAATCGATATGTAAATCACGTCACATACACAAGCTTGCGTATTTTCGTTTTGAATTCCAGTTACCACAGAACTCACTTCTGAGTGGTGTTAAAAATTACTCTAAAAATCACATCGAATTATTTACAAATATAGTAAGTATCACTCGTATACTTGTCTGATACACTTATTCAAATTTGATTGTTTTTTTTCACCAGAATCATTTCTATGTTAATAGAAATTGTCAAAACCAATGATGGTGAGAATTTTCAGGAATTCAACGAAACAAAGTGATTTGTGTCGCACGAGATCCATCCAAGTTCTTCGATAGGGTAACTTTATACCACTCCAACATGTACCACATGTATTGTAGATTTTGATTAGCAATGGTGAGTAAATTCACCATCGAAGACGCTACATAAATATTCGAAACCACTATGGAAAGCATCTCTTCGAAAAATAAAGAAGTTGTGATCAAAAACACAGACGACAGTTAAACTAATGATTATCCTGTCTAGTTATGTATACTTATCATGTGTCTAATTATTACAAATGTCTCTGCGGTCGCTCTAAGCTAAGGATTGTTGACGTTCTGAATTCAAATTGAACCGTAGGCTATTCGGTATCATTCCAGTTGGAAATGCGTTGAAATCACGAGTAATGCAATTGTGTTTGAATGCATACTCTACTCATTACAATTACTAGGAATAATTTGATGGTTGTTTGTTGCATTGTTGGTAATAGACCGGAAATACTATTCGAGTCTGATATAATTGTTGTTCATAGTCTTCAAGATACAGCAATTTGAAAATGGACGATTGAAAAACATCCAGTTTTCGACCCGAATATCGATGGAAATAATTACCGAAGTTGAAATTTCGATTAGTTTCCAGAGTATTTCAATTTCGGTATTTTTCTAGTTTTTCCTAGATACACAAAATATTCGTTCATACAAATATTTCAGAGAATGTTGAAAGTGGTTTGGATGGTCCAACGTTGTGACAGCTTGATCCTAAATTCGTTAATTTTTTGTCGTGGCCACGGATATAATTGGTATTGTGTTGGCTATGAAAATTATCTCAGGATTAAAATTATTTCTACTCTTATCCCACGTTCATCTTCGTAACGCTATCGACTTTGTGGGAACTATCATCTACTCTACGATTCTTTCAGCATATTGGCAAGAAAGGTAGGTCACAAGAACTAGAGTAAGCCTCAATAATTGGGATTGAAACGATTTACTATTTGGAAGTCATACTATTCGAAATCTAGAAGGAAAAATTATGGTTTGCCTCCTCAGTTGTATGCTTTGTTGAAGAATTTCTTGTCTGATAGGTCTCTGTATGTGGTTGTTGATGGGGTATCATCTGATATTTTCCCAATAAATGTAGGTGTTTCACAGGGTTCAGTTCTGACGCCCACTTTGTTTCTGCTTCATATCAATGATTTGTTCGAGAAAACATCTTGTTCAATACATAGTTTTGCGGACGACAGTACCCTTCATACTAGTTTCTCCTCCAGAGTCCCCATAGCAGCTTGAGAGAAAAAAATTCATCGAAACATTCACGTCAATAAAATTAACGATGGCTTGGTAAAAATAATAGAATGGGGTAACATGAAATTGGTGGAATTCAATGCTAGAAAAACCCAAGCATGTCTCTTCTCAAGGAGAGCCGATCTATCATCATCTAGTATCCAGATGTCGAAAGTAACTATTTCTACAAAGTCATATATCTCGATACTAGAAATAACGATCAGTAATAATCTCGATCGCTAAAGGTACTTTCCATAAACTTGGATTTATATTTTGTGCGAAGGAATATTTCACTTCTCGTCAGCTTCTAATGATCTACAAGGTTCAGATACGACCTGTCTTGGAATATCGAACTTCTCTTGCTCAGGGATCTTTATTCGATAGAACATCTAGGCTTTGGAACTCCTTGCCAAGAGAGGTTTTTCCTGATGCTCATAAACTTCAAAAAAAAAGGATGTTAATTCGTATCTCATGTCCCTTGATTCACGCGGTGTTCTTTGAACATTACAGGGCTTCCCTTTCGTGTGTATCTGCATATAAAAAAGTCTGCTTTAACCATGCTGTCTGAGGATAGTTGCATGTCAACGGGCTCATTCGATATGAATCGCACTCGGTTTTTACTATCGAATGACAAAATGCTTTTGTGATAGACAAATTCACGTTATACGAGAAGTTGCTGGAAAATAGGACGTGTTTCATTTAGGAGGAACTGTTTTTCATTAACGCAGTAACTCATCCATGTTGATTAGCAATTTGCTCTTTCACACCTGCATGTATTTCCATATTGATTTTTAATTTTTTCAGATTGTGGTAGTAACCCAAACAATTATGGGAAAAACATTCATTCACCACAAAATGATAACTTTTAAGCAGCATATGATGATTGTTTGTAAGTATGAGAAATTCCTGTGGTTGGTAATTGCTTCATTCTTTGGTTCATTTCAGGCACTATAGATACCTGAAAATGGTGTGAGAGTTGCAAATAATGTGAATAATAGTTTGAGAATTGTTTTTTGTTTTTTTTCTCTCAAACTTTATTCTCTTCAAAAAATTACCCAAGTTTGTGATTGCGAATAATAGTATTCTGCATTATCGGAAGGTAGGTTAACAACCCGAAAACTACGAAGGAAACGAAGTTCTCCGAACATCAATGGATTATTCTTCCATTCGAACCCATATTATATGAAATGATACCAGTAATACTTCGATATAATCGCCGGTTCCCTTTGAAGTTATCAGCTTTATACCAAACTGCATATCTGATGACTGTCATAAAATAAATACCAACTGATTTAATCGTGTATACTGTGGATGATCTAGTGAATATCTCAAAAGAAGTATTCGTTCGGTGAAGTAAGTTCTGAAATGTTAATATAACTATGTCATAATGTGGTCTCGTTTACGTTCAGATTCATGTGAAAATTCCGCTGAACGATGTCGGTTGAGTGCATTCGTCTGATTGCATCTCGAGATCGTAACAAGAATTCGAGATTGATTCCTCTGACCATCTTCTATCATTCCAAGTCAGTCGAGCGTATACGAGAATGGATGAAATGAGTTATTGGAGTGACGGAGTGGATGGCTATCGATTACGAGCATGTTAAATAGTTGAATCGAGAATAAAAGACGGTATCAGATTTATATATATGATTCGCTCCATTTGGAACAATCATATCTACTTTGTGAATTATGTTGCAATAGTCGGAGGAGCTTATTGAAAATCATCGTTGGAGCGTGAACACAAGTAGTAATTTGATCGCGATTCCTGAATTGAACACAGTTTGTTACTTTTGAACTCGTTAGCAAACATTGAAGTATTTCATTTCCAGGCAAGTAAGTGTATGGGTTCATATGGGTTCTTCCTTCAACCAGTTGAAGCCCTCTAACGAACGTCAACCCTCAATAGTCGAAACTCGTGCGAGCCTTTTGACGTGCGAATCCCAAAACGATGGTTCCATTGGGGGGAGGGGGTTCGAACCCTACCCCTCCGCATGAGAGGAGGACGTGCTTGACACTATTCTCCCGAGAACCACATAGATGAGTTACTAATAAAAAATAAAAATATAATGAAATGAATTGTAGGAATATTGAAATGGAATGCGAATATCAATCAGTAATAATTGAAGTATCAAAAACCGAATGCGAAACAGAAAGACGTTTTTCTCAAACTTTTCAATTTAGTGACTTGATCAAACGTCTCTGGATTACATACACATGTCGAAAGAGACTGTGAGCTGATTTTCTTAAAAAAAATGTATCCTCTTCACATTGATCAGGCGAAAAACAAAAAAGATATTCATTCCCAAAAGTCAATTCCCCACAAATACATAATTATGATTCAAAATATTAAAGTATTAATACCGAAGGCTCGTTATATTTCATTTCAGGAAGTCCTAGTGAGTGTGACTTTATTTAAAATTTTTCTTCATTTTCTCTAGTTTCGTAAAATATCCCAGAAATACCATCTATTGGACTCGAATTTCGCATGTTTCATAAATTGCAGAAGAAAATGTCATGCAATTCAGGCCGAAAAGTACTCTTTTGATTTATTATGTCTTTCTTCTTCTGAATGATTCGAACCCGAAAAACTTCTTGGTTTTTGTCCTTACCTCAGTCAAATATAGGCAGGAATGATCTTTGGTATATGCACTCACACGAATTGAAATTACGAAATGAAACTGCTCATTTTTCATACGGGTTCAATTTTATTCTATCAATACAAAATATAAAACTTATGCAAAAGTTTTGCACATCATTCTTTTCGTCATTTTCGTGAATACTCACTTCAAAAATATATTTCATTATTTTATTCGATAGGCCGGAATTTCTGTAGTCTGCCCTGAGACCATCAAGATTTGAAAAATGTACTAGTTGAATCACTGAAAAGTAATCGAATTCACGATAATTTTCAACTCTGGTACTCTATAACATATTTCGGTTGGTCCACGTAAAAAGAAATTTCGAAACATATTTTCTATTCGACGGAACACTTTTGTTTCTAATCATCTAAGAATAAGATGACATTAAAACACTTCTATAGAGGGGGATTTATCGAATAATTCAAATACAAATTTTTGTAATTACGTTTATTATTAGTTTTACAGTGCTCCGAAGACCGTATTCTTGATTATTTCTTAGGATTCATAAAATAATCAGGTTTAGTCTCCTTTTATATTCTTAATATCCATATCCACTTTGGTTTTATTTTATTGTATTTCACAGTAATTTCTTTTCCGAAAGTACATCTACGAGAATCCTATGCAGGTTAGAAAAGCCCAGGTAGCTAATCGAGGATGAAAAACATCTGCCTGCTATCACTCGTATATCTATTGGTCTTAGGAGGCGCAGCTGTTCCCCCCCCCTCCTCTAGTTATTCTTCCAGTATTTTGAGTGTGATACGTACGGTTTTCAGTTTTTTGGGCAAGATATTTGATTTTTTCATATACATTCTGACTTTTTTGAGCGTGCATACTGTGATATTCAATCATGAGTGATTATTATATTATTTGCATAAACCCTTAGTGGGAATAAATATAAGAACTGTAAAGGCGAAAGGGGTAAAAACCTTAATTGATCGACCAGAGGTTACTGCAGAAATTGCATGTTACCATTATATAGTGCTAGTCGACCGGATAATGTCGTTTTGATTCACACGTCCTGACATCTTATTGTGAAATCTGAAAAAAAAATCCTCCGGTAATCGAATCACTTTTAAAATTTTCAACTACTTTCGTTCATAACTTCATTATTTCAGATTTCACGATAAAAAGTATTGGAGATAAAGTTGTAGAAAATGTAATTCGCAACAAAGAATGTACCGAATGAATGTTTTGGTAGGATGCATAGTTATAGATACGGCGCGAAAACCATTTGCGCCACTTATTCCAAAATCGCGGCCACAGGACGAAAGTGGCGTTTCCACGAACTTGGATCAAAGCTTACCCTAACCCCCCTCCCGTACAAGAGAAAAAAATATAGTGTACCCCCGAGAAACGCACGCCAAGGACTGAAAAAATTAACATTCCAATGGACTATGTGTGAGATGATGAAACTTCATCAGGTAAGTAACTTTTATGATCAGGGTTATATTATTTCTAGAATAGGAGTGAATTCTTCATATCAAGTAGCAAGTACGTCCCTGGATGGTATGCATAAGTCAGTTGCATGCGGTAGGCATCAAAATTCTTGTCATAAAATTGCAGAATCAGCCTTTCATGCCGACATATCCCCTGATGGCGGAACAACTGCCTCATAACAACTAATTATTCTTGTTTATATATTCCTACTCAACAAATCTAATTGTACGTATGGCACGGGCAAAATTATGTTGTTTATGGAATTATTGACGTTTAGAATCATTGGTTAGGTATTCTTCGGTGGGGAAATACTGAAAGCTGGACATTCTTAGCTGCGGGGCGTTCTCACTGGCTGGAGGTGATGAAGAAACGCAAGTAGAATCGTTGACATATAATCGAAACAGGGACATCAACCGGTAATATTGGTCATCCTCTGATATAAAAGTGGAAAGTTTTTGTAGAGATCGATTACCCTAACAAAATAATTATTGATATTCCTTGCACTTTTCGCGTGTATCGCTAGCAAGGTTAGCATCTTCAAAAGGAGAGAATTGATTCTGAATCTCAAAGTAAGTTCTTTATATATTTATATATATGGTGAGAAGTAGTATCTACGTTCTTCATACCTATTGGCCTCTTATCCAGTCCGACAAAGATTTGTTCTTTCAATTATCCCAAGTAATTTCACAATATCAGGCTGAATGGCGGGCTTATTGGGATAGATCCTCTATCGGTATTCATATTGTTACCACCTCTTGCTATTTGTACTTTCGAATGCATGTGCATCTTTCGTTAGTCTCAGACCATTTCTATGCTCATCATCCAGAGCAGCCGAATCTTGAGTGAGCATATCGTTCCTCAAACGTTGCCAATGTACTTTTTGTTGCAATTTTGACAACTGATTTCGTATAAGATGGGGTAGCACGGATATAAACCATGGGAGTTATTCTTTGATCATGTACTAGGTGAAAGACTATTTCTAATCAACAAGGGCTCCGAAGCAAACTTTGTTACTAGTACTGAGAAAGAGGTGCTGATTTCAACTATAGAGCAACAAGATATGGCATTGGGCAGTATCTACTGAACCATATTGTTCAGATCATTCGACATTGAAACAGGTCCAGATCCTGTAATGAAATACCGTGACTGGAGTGGTTATAAGATTTTCCTCCGATCGTACGGATAAACTACTATAAACAGTTGTGAAGATGAGATGAGATGGCTGCGGAGCAAGTTCACGCCGTGGTGATCGTCTCCTTTTACGATAACTGTCTACTGAGAAATAATGATCTGAAACTCTTCTTGGTGGAGCAAAAGTTTTGATAATTTGAGCAAAGAGTTTGGCGACCATCGAGCTACAGGAACAGGCATTTGGGTGCTTTACAGAACTTCCCTGAAATCTAACAACAAAGAAATAAGAAAGGAGAAACGGGAATCTTGCAGGATGTTCGGCGAGGGTACATATGACATACCTCGCAGCAAAAGAACAGACAAGATTAACTCTAGAGAGCCAACTGCTGAAAGCGGATCAATAAAACGACCCGACAGCACATTCACGACCTCTAGGAAAAAAACGTTGAATATTTCGATAGAGAATCACTTTCCTGGCGCCTTATTAGTCATCATTCGATTTCCTCCCCCTTAAAAAAAAAGGTTGAAGTGGCCATATTCCTTGATATCGAGGGAGCAGGAGATGAAGCACTACCAAAATCTGTCGTATCACATTGGTTGGATCTACACCATGATTATCAACAGAATAGCTACTACAACTTTGCAAAATGAGACCATTGGGTTCAAAGTCACTACTAGGGGTGTCCGCAAGGTAGAATACTATCTCTTTTGTGGTCATTTCTGATGGACAGGTTGCTTGATGTCCTCGATAGAAAAGAAATGGAGCTGCAAACTTATGCAGATGACCTTGTCATCTAGGCAAGGTCCACGATGGAAAAGAAACTTCTGATATCTTTCGACGAACATTGGACGATTGAATTGAAATGGACGATGTTCACGGTTGATGCTAGCAAAACTGTGATAGTTCTCTTCACCAAGAGAAGGAATTTCAGTGACTTGATTGACTCCACTTTCCTTACAATCCTTGTTACCTTCCAGTCACGGGTATATGAATAACTCCTCTCACAAACAGATTTGACAGCTGATTCTGAGAGAAGTATTTTATCTACCACTGACCAGAAGGCGAAACAGGCTGTCGCAGTTATTATTGTGATTTGGCTGGTCAATCCGTGAGGAAATAGTTGTTCAGATTGCGTTATTGATGTCTGTAAGTTCTGACTAATGACTCCAGCATGAGAGTCGAAACGTCGAACAGTTCAACATTCTGGTTTAAAATTTTCACACAACGTCAGAGTCCTAACCTTAATTAGAAAAAGTTCTTAAAGTGGTGCTGATTAGATGGAATTTTCCTAAATGTGGTGCTGAGATCCAAAGTCGAACCAGAGTCATTTCCCCTTAACTTTTGAATGGAAACAGAACAAGTTCGAACTATTCAGGTATCATTTTCAGTACATTAAATGAAAAAAAATATTTGTGTCACCAAGTCAACGGTGTCCTTTCCTTTTTGCCCTATGATAGCTTAAGAAAAAATTTGAAATATCTTTCCAACTCTGTTTTTTTTTTCGGGGATTGAATGAGCTTTTCCTGAGTTATTAGCAGTTCTATTTAGTGTCTAATAATCTGATGATAAATGTCGGAATTTCAAGAGAAGTCTAACTGAAAAGTGACGCAATAAATAGCAAAAAAGTCCTGATTCAGTTTTCTGTGAAAGATCCACCTCAAAAATCGTGACATATTTTTTGTCAGGAGCAGTTGTGAAAAATTTCCCTTTTGATTCAATGAAGGTATCAGAGTTGGAGGAGGTTTAGTGAAAACAATCATTGTTAGTATTCTTTTATTGGGAAAATTTTTGTGTAAAGTCACTGTTCGTCAAGAGGGTGGTATAAAATTTTAGAAAAATTCTAGATAAGTTTCAATTTGAAAATAAAACTTAAAAAGTGTTGTAAAGTGAATTTAACGATCTTTCATTCAAGTGTCACAAGACCCCTCCTCTACATGAAAAAATATAGTTAAAAATATAGTCCTTTTGGCGACAAGTGACACAATAATTTTTTTCTGTCCGAAAGTACTAACAGCTCGAGTTGAAGTGTAGGGGGGGACGTTTCACGACGGCGCACCATAAAACCTTCGGATTATAATCATAAATGCACCGCATCCTTCAATTGTTCTTGAGATCAGAAGAATTTTGGATATGTTCCGTGAATCGGGTTGATTATATTATTCATGGTTACGAGTTTAGAGTCCCGTGAATCAGACTTTCTTAAAATATAATATTTACGGGACGCGGTTTCTGTCAGAATCGGTGTAACCGGTTTCATCAATTTGGGCCGTGTTCCGTTTCCGTATCTTGTTATGCCTCTCTACACTACTCGCGAAGTTCCTTGGCGAAGTCTCTAGGAAGTCCAAAACACACAACACACTCATTCAACTTAGCGAAGAGCCCATTTGTTGTTTGAGTTTTTTGAAAAGATTTACTCAAAATTTGTCCTTCTATCCATTAACGGGTTATTTGAAGTGAGCGATACATTAACGCCCTAGGCTGTATAATGAAAAATAATCAAGAGCAGTTGAAAATAGTATGAACTTATCAGTATTTCATGAATAAATATGATCCAGATTGTTTTTTCTTTTCATATATTCAAAATGGATTAACTCCGAGGTCATATAAGCGCTCATTTGATTCCATGAATGGCTATTTCTGAAAATTACTGAAAGGTACTTCTATACTGTGAACATAGTTACAATTTTGACAGGTGAAGAATTACATTTCATTCACAAAGCACGTATATATAGAAGGGTATCTGCCATGGGACGCTCTGGAAATGCATTTTAGTTTACGGAACTGATCCATGCAGCGCTGGTGCACGGTTGAAACATATTGTTGCCAACAGATGGCAAACTTGTTGGAGCCGGACTAACAATTGACGTTTGAGGTAATATGAGGCTTCAGTAGCGACATCTTTCGACAACAAAGACTATAAAAGCGTGGCAATATGTTGAAAGTTAAGACTTTTTTCAGGTATTAATTAGCTTACCACCAAACTGATATTATTTGCACTTGAAGCGCGTTTCGCTAGCAAGGTTGTCATCTTCAGGAGAAGAAAATTGATAGGGAGATACGAATATCAATTTCCTTCTCCTGAACATGCTAACCTTGTTAGCGGAACGGGCTTCAAGTGCAAATAATATCAGTTTGGTGGTAGGGTAATTAATCTCTGAAAAAAGTTTGAATTTTTACACCGAAGGTTGCAATTTCATCCTTTATTTCAAAAGTTGCCTTTTCTCTTCAATTAACTCATTAACACATTCATGTTCACCATCAATGAATTCATGGATAAAAAACGACAACATTTTGAATGCATTAGTCGACAACTCAGTGCCAGTCGTGCCGAATAGGTAAGGGCGTAGTTGTTTTAGATGGATTGTTCCTTCTTTTTCGTGAGTATAGTAAGTCAATAATGAACAAAGTACAATATATAAGTTTTAATTACAGAAACAAAAACACAAGAACAGATGCATAGGAATACAATTATTGACATTTACCGGAGAGGTATGAAAATGAAAGGATTCAATGTAATAAAAAAGAAATCAGTCATCTTTTCTTTTTACAGTTATTTGAAAATTTCTTGTGTGTTATCATTTTCATTGGATCAACAGGGTTTGACTGAGTTCGTCTCAAAACATTATTAAATTTTGAATCAGTTCTTCTATAGCTTACCACTTTGAACTCATCTTTGAAGTGAATATCACAAACAAGATAATTCTTGTGAATTTGTGCATGACTTTTATTTGAGAACAGTGGGTTCTTCACTTTATGCATCCACGTTCTAAACAATTCTGGTTCCTTATCTGGTCTAGGAAATCGATGGCGTTTACTAAACCAATCCTCACACTTTGGCATACAACATTTTTTTTGGTGGAAACTTCTGATTCCGATCTCCATATTAAAACCATTAGCACTTCAATAATTCTTATACGAAGAACTGAATAGCGTTGTCAGTTATCATTGCCAAATTCAAACTTCAAACGATAATTTTCTTCTGCCATCTTTTGCCAACAATATGTTTCAATCCGTGCACCAGCGCTACATGGATCAGTTCCGTGATCTGAAATGCATTTCTAGAGCGCTCATTCAAGAGTTTTCTCTCTCTCTCTCTCTCTCTCTCTCCCTCTCTCTATATATATATATATATATATATATATATATATACACGACATGACATCAAAACCATTTTCACAGCTAACAACCAAATATCCACCTACCTTCGAACACCCAAAGACACAATCCCCAATGAAACCCAAGGAATATATGAAATACCATGCTCTAACTGTCCCAGAACATACATCGGCCAGACCAACCGACGAGTGTCCTGTAGAGCATATGAACACGAACTAGCAGTCCGTAATTCTGACACAAACTCAGCATTATTCCAACATCATTTAGAAACAGGCCACAAAATAGATTTCAAAAACACCAAAACCGTTGCCACAGCCAAAACCCTCCAAACCAGAATTACCCGTGAAGCCATTGAAATCGAAAAACGTCCCAACTGTCTCAATAAACGCGACGATTCTCAAAGACTCCCCAATACCTGGAAACCACTTTTGGTCCGACATACTTCTATCCACTCCGACTTGGGAACCAATCCGTTCGAACCTCCCATCGACCGTCCGATACCTGATCCTGCCACAACTACTAATGAACCCTTAAATCCCACCAACCTTCTATCCTCGTTCTCCAGTGATGATAGCCAGCTAGTGAGACAACTCAGACCTAGACGCAAGGTCACTAAGTCTTGAAAATGGCTCCGAAATGGGAGTCGAAACGTAGACAAGTAAATCTTTCCAGACGCGGATCAACCGGAAGTTCCAGCCAGCATATATATATATATATATATATATATATATATATATATATATATATATATATATATATATATATATATATATATATATATATATATATATATAAAAAGATTATCAAATTCACTTTCTCGTTATATATATATATATATATATATATATATATATATATATATATATATATATATATATGTGCTTTGTGATTTCATTCATGATCTCATGCAATGAATCTCAGATTGACAAAATTCTTGTTGTTTTTGACTATACATTGTTATTAGTTGTGCCTGTATGAATTGATTATTATAGACATTATTCTTCATCCATTTATATTTATAGTGGCTTGAGATTAATATCAGATGAATGAATGAACGTCATCATTGTGAGATTAAGCTAGTATCCAGAGACAAAAGAGATTTGAATGGGGGCTGAGTTTTTACGAAATTATTAATTTTTAAGATTCCAGTGCGATATTTGCTGTGCCAGTGAATCTTTGAAAATGATTGATTTCTGAAAAGCTCTGACTATTTTGAAAATGCTGTTCATTTGATTTGATACGATATGGCAATGGACGAAAAAAGTATGTATTTAATGCTTTCACTAATGCATTCATTTCCAATGATATCCAACCGCACAAACATGATCATTTCTCTATGTAAATACTGAAAAAACGCTCAATAATTTATTACCTGTCAACGCATGGATATGGAAAACTGGTCCTTGAAGTTCTCGTCTCTCTAAAACACATAAATCATCCAGTATCTCGTCTGATATGCAGCACTTGGCGAAGTGCTCCTAGAAGAGGGCACAGTAGCTCTTGTAGTCATGTGGCCTTTTCAATATTAATAGTCAGTCATTTATTCTGAGACTTAGAACGGAGGCAAGCACGAACCAGAAATATTCAACCTCGTAGCTTAGACAGCCACAGGGATTTTATCTCCAACCAATGATAATGGCACCTGCCTTTGGGCTGAACGCAAATTGGCTTGGTGTGTTGATTATTGTAATAAAATTCACCCCGGAGTTTGTTCAAGGTTATGTTTCAAAAAGTTGTTATTTTAAAGGATTTTAACGATGTTGCTTTTTGCGGAAAATGCAGGTTTGGGTAATACCTATATGATAAATCCATTCTTAAACACCATGAACACATTAGATTTGTTCGCAGAATATACCTATTACATTACTTAACAGTTTTGTGTTGCCTATAGTACTTTCGGAAATGCTGCACTCTTGAGTAATCAATTATTAAGTATGTAATAGACGACAAATCCTCAGCAGCCTGTGGATGGCTGGAAAATCTAATTGATGACGTGGATAAGTGATTGACGAAAAATTGACCCAAGTAAAAGTTCCGGAAGGGGGTGGGGGCTGTACGTGTTTAGGGGTAAACATACGTTTTTTGCGACTTGCGACTAATTTATGCATCCTATCGAAAACAATATATAAATGAAAGTTGTGATGACGAAAAATCTAAATTGTTATAGAAAGACACTTTTGAACATAGCCTCAATATTATCGAAAAAAATGCGAACAATCTTTTTTGTATGTTTTTAATACATCGCAAAAAATTTCTAAGCAAAATGTTCAGTTTTTTACGGAGGGATAGAAAGGTCATAGTTATAATTTCTCAAATTTCCGACTTTGAAGTCGGAATTTTATTCATTTCGACTTCAAACTCGGAATTTTAGTAAATTCCGCCTTTGACCTCAGAATGTTATCGAATTCCGACTTCAAACTTGGAATATTATGGAATTCCCACTTAAAACTCGGAATTATAATGAACTCCGACTTAAAACTCCGAACTAGGAATTCCATTATTTTTAGACTTTTAACTCGAAATTTCATGATAACTAGGAATTCAATTGAATAATCAATTTCTGTTCGAAATATGATCGATCACATATTTTGTGTTATTTAATGTTTGTTCGATTATTCAAGATAGAGGTTAGTTGGTACTTGTATATTTTAGTGAATTAGAATTTTCAACAAGGGTATATTTCTACTGAAACAAATCGCTAGACATTGAAAAAAATCTAGTCCTTCATATGTAGGTAAACAGATCAATAAATTATTCAATCTTGAAATATTTTTGGATATCAGTGCTTTCAGAAGTGTATAAAAGTATTCGCATGCTTGTTAATTTCAATATATAAAGGTTGGTTGATATAATTATAATGTTCATATGAAGTATTGGTATGGCTTATAATTATTATTATCTTTGGTTGAATATAGATCTCGATTTGAAATTGTACAGTCCATGTGGGCTACTGGTTGAAGTGCTAGCCCTCTGACACGATCTACTTTTTTGTCGCGGGTTCGAGTCTCACCCAAAACGACTTTTTTTGTTCTTTTTTCAATTTGACATCACTAATTTAATTTGTATCGTTCAATATTGAAATGAATAAAGTTGCTCTCCTGTAAGTTTTTCATGAATATCAAAAGAATACTCCATATCTAAAATTGATTATCGATATGAAACTTGAAAGAGAATTCTGAAACATTTACCTGGTCGAAGAAAATATCAAGTGTACAACTCCAATGGATATTGGCCATATCGCCCTCGAACGTTTGGCTTCATGCTATGATGAGAATCGACGTGTCAGAGATAATCAGGGATATTGCCTCCGCCTCAACCTTCTCAACATTATAGTAGTTCTCTCACAATTGACTGAGTCACAATTAGGCTGATTGAAAATCAGGTATTTTTGTAGCAATTTTGAAGGTCATATGATCTGCTATGCTGACGATACAGCACAACTTATTGAACGTAAACGTTGTGAAATATGTCACCTTCTCACCTGCGATAAGCGATCAACCGAATATAAAAATTCACTCTCCCAAATGCGAGGATTTTGATGGGTGTAACTGCCCCGAATTGCAAAAATTTATAGTCTTGAAATACCTTATTACTTAATACTACATAACAGTTTGAGGAGGTTCACAAAAACACTACAAAAATCACAAACAACTCAGAACACTACTGAAAACACAAAGAAAAACTCTTCTCTACAAAATTACTTTACCAAGATACCAGTTTATTTCTAGTCAGACATATTTACATCTACCAATGTCTCCTACGAATGCAACGAAATCATGAACACTTTTCGAGAAAGCCTATCAATACTAGAGCAGCAACCAATCTTAACGTGAAAGTCAATCATTTCAAAAAATCTGTTACACAAAGATCCTTCCTTTATTATGGACCGACACTGTTTAATGATATTCAACCTGTCTTGGAATATGGTTCTCATATTCGGCCACCAAAACATTCATTAAGGCTTTTCGATTCTATTCAGAGAAAGGCAATCCGTTTTGTCGGTGATTCTTCGCTCACTGACTCGCTCACATCAGAACATCGTAGAAGGGTGGGAGACTTGTCCCTCTTATATAGATATTTTCACGGTCGGTGCTCTTCTGAATTGTTATCAATCGTTCTACCCTTTGCAATATCTACACGGATGACTCGACGAGTACTAAATTTCCACCCCTTTGTTGTGAATTTGAAGATCTGTCGAATCTCTCTTGCTCAGGGATCTTTTCGAAAGAACAGCTGAGCTTTCAAACTCCTTGCCGGAAGAGGTCTTTCCTGAGGCTTACAAACTTGAAAAATTCAAAGTGAATGTTAATTCGTATCTAAATAAAATTAAACGTAAAATAAAACAGCTTATTTTCAACTGTGCTGCACAATTCAATATTTTCTGAAAAATCATCTGAATCCCTTCTCCAAACATCTAATAATAATTTTATACCTATTGTTTCCATAAATCAGCATTTTCATTATCGATCTGCTTACTGTTCTCTGTTTTGAGTTTTCAAATGAGAATTTTCAAATTTCTTGTTGAGATTGATATTTCTTCTTCTTGTCTCTATCCTTTTTCAGTATTTATGCAGTAAAATAGTTCATGTTGATATCTAGTTTTATTGTCTGAAATGGACAAAGACACATCAGGTACCTGTGCCTAGGTCGTCCGTTTCAGACGAAATCTTTACCGTAAGGAAATAATGTAAACCAATTATATATTATGAACTTTACAATGCTAATCGTAGAAAATATATTTAATTTATCCCATTTATTCATTACACTGTCAGTAAATGAAAATTTGTATTGCCTTAAACCTGTTTTGCCCTGGTCCATCAAATTTTGAATATTCGTGAAGAAACTGGTCATGATCCACAAGGCAAGCGATATGAAATTGAAATCATGAATTGGAGAGTGTATACAGTGTGTCCCGCTTTTCATAAATACACCCTAATATCTCAGTTATTAATAATGCGATTTTCTTGAAATTATGGTGGTGATCATATGTTAGGCAAATAAAGTGTTTGGCATAGTGAACATTTTCATCGACCATTAGCGTACGGTGTTGAAGGGTGAAAAGAGCTATTTTTTGGGAAAAGGAAATTAGGGCACAATTAAGATATTTTTCTATGAGATTTAGAATCAGCATCCCCAAAACCCTCCAATTCATATTTTCGAAATCTCAAGAGCTGATTCGAGCAAAAAAAAATTAAATTCACTTTTTTCATGAATACACCCGAATATCTCCGTTATTATAAATGCGATTTTCTTGAGTTTTTGGTGGTGATTGTATGTTAGGTAAATGAAGTATTTGGCATACTGAACATTTTCATCGATTATTGGCGTACGGTGTTGGGGTGTGAAAAGAAGCAGTTTGTAGGAGGATTTTAGGGCTTATCTTGAACAACTTTTCTTATCAGATTCAGAATCAGCATCCCCAAAAACCATTTAATTCATATTTTCAAAATCTCAAGAGCTAATTTGAACAGAAAAAAAATTAAATTCACTTTTTTCACTAGATTGTTTATTCCTAACTTTTCAGGTCAAATGCCCTAATCTAATCCTACTGAATTTCAAACACATCCGTTTCGTTATAATCAGTTTCAACTGCCCTTATCCTACAATTTAGGTATTTTGAAGATACGCGTGCTTTGTTACCGTTGGCTTGTCGATTTGTGTTTTCAAGCAAATTAATGAAAGAGTGTTAACTGTTAAATAAGATGGCACACAACCGAAGAGTAGTTACAATTGGAGATTATCCGCTCATTTGGTAAGAATTACGCGTCAGGTTGCTGGAATATTCAATGGAAGGCATCATGATCGAGAACCAATTTATCACTAAACCGTTGCCGAAATCAATAGATTGTTCGCAAGGACTGGAGCGATTTTCAAGACAAGACCTGAGAGGTACAATTTAAATCGAAGACACTATCCAGACGACGAACGTATCTTAGCAGAATTTCGAAACAACTCAAATGGCACTGTAAGGGCGGTTGCGAGGACACTGAATTTAACGAAAAACAAAGTATGGAGATGTTTGAAACGCAATAGGATTATGACATTTGAACCAACATTTCTACATACTCTATTAAATGGTGATTTTGAACGATGGTTTGAATTTTGCTTACCACAACGTTTACAACAAACGGTGTGTTATCCAGTCAAAATTGTAGGTTTTGGGCAGTTGAGAATCCGAATTGGGTAATTCATTGTAAAAACCGATAAAGTGAAAAAGTAAACGTGCAGTGTGGCATATTTTACGAACGAATTGTTGGCCTTTTTCCTGGATAACCTGACCGGACAAAACTTTCTGCATTTTTTACAAAATGATCTCTATGATTTTCTCATGGAATTGCCATTAGCACAAAGACAAAACTTAATTTTTCGATTAGATGGTGCCCCCGCACATAATTCACGGAGAGTAAGGAACTTTTTAAATGCAAGCTTCCCTATGAAGTGGATAGGTAGAAATTCTCTTTTAGAATCATGGCCCCCTAGATCGCCAGATATTACCCCTTGTGACTTATTTCTGTGGGGGCATGCGAAAAATGAAGTATATGCTACTCGGCCGCGTAATAGAGAGGAACTTTGCTCTGCAATTAGGCAAGCGTGTCAGGAAATAACCCCCAAACTCAAAAAAAAGTGAATATACGTTTGAGAAGAATTGTTGAGAAGTGTATCGTTTCAGAAGGTAGTTAGGTTGAAAACACAAGAATATAAAATGATGTAATTCGTAATTTTGTTACCCTAATATCCTTCTCTCAAAAAAGCTCCTATTTTTTCACCCCTCAACACCGTACTCCAATGATCGATGAAAATGTGCACTATGCCAAATACTTCATTTACTTAACATACAATCACCACCAAAATCTCAGGAAAATCGCATTTATAGTAACAGATATTCGGGTGTATTCATGAAAAAAGTGAATTTAATTTTGTTCTGCTCAAATCAGCTCTTGAGATTTCGAAAATATGAATTGAGGGGTTTTCGAGGATGCTGATTCCTAATCTGATGAAAAAAGTTATAAAAATTGAGCCCTCTTTTCCTTTTCCCAAAAAACAGCTTTTTTTCACCCCCCCCAACACTGTACGCCAATGGTCGATGAAAATGTTCACTATGCCAAATACTTTATTTACCTATAATCACCAGCAAAATTTCAAGAAAATCGCATCATTGATAACTGAGATATTAGGGTGTATTCATGAAAATCGGGAACAGCAACTAAGAGATCCACCAAATAGTCAGAAACCACTTTCAAAACGATAATAATCAAATACCAAACACTCAAGTTTCAGAATTTTCAGTGTTAAAAACTTTCAAAGTGGTATAGAATAGATAATTTTAATTTGAAACCCAACTACCGAGAGAAAATATTCGAAACAATAAACTTACTTTTCGATCAGAAAAGAAGTGTTTTGAGTGGAGATTGTGTTGCAGAAAATGACCACCGATGCGTGATAGTGACGCAATTAACAGCGCAGCTACTTTTCGGCGTGACTTTAGGATGTGTAAAGCAAATGATCCGCCGGGATTTAATACGCGCATTCTAGCGGAAGTTCACGATTTATAGCTCGTGAGGCTGCAGGCCAGTTAAATAATTACCGGTATGATTTAGTACACGGATCGCCGGTACTTTAGTTTCCTATCTACGCTCTTGTTGCACAAGGTGACTACGAACATCGGGTAGTCAAGCGGAAAGTCCAACGACAATTTTGATTAAGTGGTTATTCTCATCAGAAATTACTATTCTGAAGTTACTTCGGTGGGTAATTTGTTGAGACCACTTATAGCGACGTACTCGGAGAAATTCTCAACTCTACTTTGTTGCAATGAAATTTATGTGTAGGTATACGAAATATAGGGAGAGTTACGAGATTATATTTCTGCCTTTAGAATCATCTTGAATAGGATATTTCATGAAAATCGCCTTTCATTCTACTTGGTTATTCGACTTTTTAACATTCACGAATAAACGATGAGATTGGAACCTGTAGTGTAACAGTTGACACTTTTTTTAGAGATCAATAGCCCTAACATCAAACTGTTATTTTTACACTCGACGCTCGTTTCGCTGACAAGGTTGGCATCTTCAGGAGAAGGGTATCAATTTTTTTCTCCTGAAGATGCTCACCTTTCTAGAAAAACGCGCGTCGAGTGCAAAAATAACAGTTTAGTGTCAGGGTAATTGATCTCTAGTAAAAGTTTCATGTTTAAACGGAGTATAGATGAAAAAACAATTGATTTTTTTCCGATGGTGCAATAAATGAAGCACAGTAAAATGACGATTACTATGTATAGTGTGAACTTTTTGAAATATCTTCTAAAATTTTTCTTTGACCCCAAAACACAACTTGTTATGAAAAGAATATTGTGAATATCAATGATTTAGCACGAATGTTAGGCTTATTTATCAAGCAAACAACATAATTTTTCGGTGTCAATAAATTATTCATTATTATAATTCAATAGTCAGACCCAAATTTGAATTTGCACCAATAATCTGATCTGATTCAGTACGAACTTCACAATCGTTGGAACAAAGATAGAGTCTCACCACACATATTTTTGTGTATAAAATCTTGAATAACGAAATTTATTCAGATGATAATTCCATCTGTGATAACGTTCAATGTACGCACGTAAAAGTCGTCAAACAATCTTATTTTAAATTCCAAGGATATGCACTATATCCAGGGTTCCACCAATATCCATGTTAAATTGGCAAATAACGTCACAATGCTCACATAATTAGGAAAAGATTTTCGCAAAACAATTTTACAGCACCCATTCAAAACCTTGGTCTGAAAAGTATACATTCTTCCTGTTTCCTTTCGTTGCCTCTGCAGCTAAGGTATAGGCAGTAGGTTGTTACTTCACTCCATTGTTGTTCTTGGGACTGTAACTGTATAACAATCATTTACCTTCATAATATGGTGATATAGTCTTTGTGTTTTTTGTTTAATATGCAGATTCACATGAGAGAGAAACCCTGTATTGTTCAAAGAACACCGCGTGAATCAAGGGACAGGAGTACGAATTAACATTTACTTTGAATTTCTGAAGTTTGTAAGCCTCAGGAAAAACCTCTTTTGGCAAGGAGTTCCAAAGCTCAGCTGTTCTATTTAAAAGAGATCCCTGAGCAAGAGAGGGTCGACAGGTTTCCAAATTCACAGCAAATGGGTGGGAATTCTATACTCGTCGAATCATCCGTGCAGATATTGCCAAGGGGGGAACGATTGATAACAGTTCGGAAGAGCATCGACCGTGAAAGATATCAAGTCTCCGACCCTTTTACGATGTTCCAATGAAGTGAGCGAGTCTGTGAGCGAAGAATCACCAACAAGACGAATTGCCTTTCTCTGAATAGAATGAATGAATGAAAATAGACATAAATTTCAAATTACGATAGTATATACACAACTACCTATTTGTAGTTTAATGATAAGTCGAAATAAGTTTCGAAAAAAAAAACTTTTATACAATGATACCAGTGAACGTTTTCCGTTGCTATGTTTTGTCATTCATGGATTCTAAAATAACTATTCTATATGGCTCGCCGGGCGGTGAGTCTTATTGAAATCAATTCTTCGATCAAACACTCGCAATTCTAATGGAGGATACACTTATTCTATTATGTTTACTACCCAACATAAAAAACAGAAAGCTGTTCATATACAATTGGTCCGCACCCAGAATAAATGAACAATCGGTAAGATTGAAAACTCCTATATAGAAACGGCAGCTTTTATAATTTGATCAATTTTGTAAATCTCGCTTCAGATCAAAGGAGTTTAATGTCCAAAATGTAAACAATGAAAACTCACTATGTTCTGGTAAATTGTGATCAAAAATGGCATTCATGATTGTGCCGAAGGAATCAAATTATTTCCGAGAAGAATTAGAATAGGTACTGAACTCACCAATTCCTTTGATCTATGTGTCCCTGGAAATTACCATCGATGTTTCATTTTAAGAAATCTGTAACCAGAGAAACAAAATATCAAAAATTAGGGAACAAAACATCAATTTCCTTTTGATTGGACTCAATGGATATTCAACTAAGTATTTTCATCAATGTATCATTTCGTTTTTTATTGGAATATCTCTCTTAGAGAAACTCATTACCGATATATACAGGTGGATACATGTGAGTGCGACAAATATTTCACACCAGTTCCACAATGGGTTTTTGTTGCTGATTTATCAACTCCATAATCACTGAATACAGATATGAATTCAGGAATGTAACAGCCGCCATCCGGCGTAAAGTTTGAAAGTTTAGGGTCAACAAACACCGAAGGTGCTGATGGTGGTACTTTTTTCTATAAAAGAGTGAAGGTGCTGAAAGTCATACTTTTATGATGGTGCCAAATGATATTGACGTCGATCTGACCTGCAATAAAATGTGGAATTTTGACAGCTGCTGAAGCATAAGTTCTGAATTCATTTCAAAGGGATAGTTTTCTAATTTTTTGGATTGACGCGGCCGTTACTTGATGGAAATTTATAGTTATGACACTATTTGGTGAAACACGATTAAACTTCAACAGAATTCTGTGGAAATTCAATCGTGTTTTACTTTATAGGGTCATAAATAGTTTTCTATGGGTTATGAGCTGTATTTTATTCGAACAATGGATGAGAACCATATGTGCCGTTTTCACCTGCCTTTTCGTTTTTATTATTATTATTATCATCATCATCATTTCGCCTGTGATGTTATGTGGAAGTCACGCAAATATATGTTTCGTTCTCTTCAATGTTGCGAGTTTGCAAATATATATATATATATATATATATATATATATATATATATATATATATATATATATATATATATATATATATATATATATATATATATATATACCTTACGTTCGAGTTGAAGCCCGAACGAGCTACAGGGCATTCGGTGCTTTAGCCAGGTTTTTGATGTCATTGAAAACAATGGGACAGAAATCGCTCCGAGTTTCAAAAGAAACGTGATAAGGTTAAGCTGGATCCAGACAGATCCGAAATCCGATGGCATGACGATTCGACAGCTTTCTGATTGGTCTAAATCCAGCCTTATTGAGAGCGTCAACTCGAACGCAACTGAGAAGTCAGTCGCAGAAACAATCGTGCTCAATGCTCGCTCATTCTCCTGTTCTATCTTCCTACTACGAGTGAACAATTTTCAAATTCAATCATCTCATCAATCAATCAATCAATCAATCATCAATGAGAGTGGTGTCACATAACACAAACATTTTTTTTTATATTACCGTTCTAACTCATTTGAATATGAATTGTTCCATTTGACTCTACTCAGATTATATCAATTCGTACTAATTTTTGAATTAGCGTACTATTCTCCCAAAAGAGCGAAATAACGCAAATATTCGGTAAAAATTCAATATTTTGTGTAATATTTGACTGATTCATTTATAATATTGAGGTTCTGGTCATTTGAATTATTTCCGATCGATCGATCAGTTGATAATAATTCCAAAAGATTTACTGTTTTTTTGTGCAGAGGTTCTCATTGTTAATTCGCTATTCGTGAATACAGGGGGCATTCGATTCTTTCGGGTTAACTTTCGGAACTCGCATTGGGAATTTCTTTATTTGGTAACATTCGGGATAACTTTAGCAACTTCGAATAGGAATTTTCATTTGCGTTATGTTGAAGATATTCATACGAATTTGCAAAAAGATGGATTTTGGCCAATAGGTCTCAAGAATTTCTCTTCAGGACACCATTGAAAATTTGGCTTGGTTACGGTACATAAGGATGACCCAGATTTTGGAATGGAAGTTCGCATAATATCACAATTCTAACTTCTGAGATATTTCGTGAAGTAGTCTGTGTTACTTGGGAGAAATGTTTTTGACTTGAATAAGGAAAAATCTCGAGAGAAGTTTTTTTGTGAGATCACGTCACGCTTGTTCTGCGGAAATGTACCCCATACAACAATGATACTTTTCCTGAATATTAATTGCAATCAGAACAAGGTGAGACTTCCGCATTCAGCCCACTCTCAATCTTCTTGGAACTTAGTTTATCAATCGATTATAATCTGAGAAATTTCTGAATCACACGAAGTTTCACTCGACAGAATCGATTGGTGTTTCATGTGTTTTTGAACAATTCTTTTGGTAATTCAGAAGCAGAAACTTTCGTAGCTGTCGTAGTGAACCTAACTCAACCTGTCCTAACCTATACTATCCAGTGGTCAACTAATCGCTAGTCTCCTTCTTGGGATCTTGAACATATCTCACACCCTAACCATCTTTTCTCGTTACTTCAGTCCTTTTCTATCTGTAAACAGAGGAGATCATTACCAGTCAAGTTGGCTGATTATTGTTATAACCAGACAGGGCACGGGAAGTGACGCCATTTATTACTGAGCATACTATTAACGACTCATTTCCGAGAGAAAAATCTTGCATGACCTGAAGAAATTTGACATAATTGACCTATATAGTTAGTTTCATGGAAATCGATCGGATACGGAAGTCTAATTTAGAACAGTAGTAGTTAGAGTCAGTTCTATCATGAAAATTTTATTAGGAAGACCTGCCACACATATTTTCCTTCTTATGATTATGGTGAATTTTATGTTTCCTTGCCAGTTTATGAGATCAGTGAGATCTTGAAAATAACTTCATCATGTTCACTTCGTGGTGAGTAACAAACGTCACAAAATTGAAAAAAATCAAATAAACATACGAATTTACTATCCCTACAGTTTTCATGCGGCATAAACAAGTTATTCCATACAAATATTTTTACATACTTTCTGCAAATTGTGGAATAAATATGACACTTTATGAGATATAAATGTTGTATTAGACACAATTTGCATAATGTGTTTCGAACAATTCCATATTTGGATTAATACATTTACATAACATTTCATAATTCTGCCTATGCACTATTTCAGTATGGGCAGATCAACTCCAGCTTTAACATGTTCCAATGTAGAATTGGAAATAAGTGATCGAAAAATTATAAGATATTTGTTGGTAATAGAAATGATTTGAGTAAATATTTACGTGGATTGCTGGTGCTGTTCGTGATCAATTGATGTATGTATTAGCTTCATTCCTTGTAACATTATACACAATCCTTCCAATATCAATTTTGATGTCCTGCACCCGATGCGTGTTACTAACGAAGTAATTATTTTTTAAGAAAATAATTCAGAGAAAACCAAAAGTCAACTTTGGTGTTTAAAAGGTTGCGAAATGGATTTTTTCCTTTACCAGCTGACGCCCCCATTCAAAAATCTCCCCTCAGAACTCGAAATGTATACGAGTAATGGATTAACGAGGTCTTACATTTCAACGTGTGAATACCAACACGGTGGATCCGAGACGGGGAATTGAACCTCGGTCGTCCGTGATCCACCATATTATTATATACAATTTATTCGTGTTGATGGGTGAGACGCTGAGAATATTCCATCTGCCATGAAGGTTGTTCAAGCAGAATTATCTTGAGATTCTTAATTAAATACCGTGAAACTAGAAAAAACGGTTAACTCACTAGAATCGACCCTTCACATTTGATAATTTAATACTGCTTCAAAATTAATATATTTTATTCTCAGCTTCTGAATGCGTCAAGTTTTCTGTTTCTGACTATTTTGACGATTCTCATTGATACTCTTCGAGGCTTGTTTTAGTAGTTCGTGGACTTTGACCAACATATTTTGTGTTACAGTTTCTACAACTAATTTTTATCTATCTGTCTTGTTTATTAATTTCTTGCACATTATATTGAATATCCACATACACGATTTTCCTCCCGAATGATAATGAACAAACATCATACTGTATAGTATGTTCAGAAACTATATGGTTTCGACTGTATTGAATTCACTTCATTTCCAACTTGTTCTGAGAGTTCTGAATTATGTTTTATGACCAGTATCGATATTGTTCATTCAATGAAATTGAAATCAATACGAATCAACAATAAAAAAATAGAAAATAAATATATTTGCCTTCAGTGTATGAGTAAAAATACTTATTTTTGAAATAGGAATATTTCTGAAAGAATATCAGAGACGAACGATACAATGCATAACCTTCTCACCAACGTTATTCAATTGTGATTAAATTAGCAGGTAATGAAAATTCCGTGTGTACAAGATGATTCTTCCTCGGACCGCCAACTGTTTCATAGCCCTTAAAACACCGGGTACATAACTTCGATGAAAAATTTATTGTTGTGTTAACTCCTTTTATGAGATCATATTCAGCACTGTATTTCATGTAATGACGCCTTGGTTAATAGCTTTAAAGTACACGACAAACTTATTTATTGTTGCATTTGAATGTTTTATGATGTTTTCTTAATGCAATTCAATGATTCAGAGCGCAGAAACTTTGAAAAATAACATTTATTCCTAGGTCAGATAGTATTGTTGGTCAACACACTATTTATCATTAATAATTCAGCTTATTGTTGCTCCAACTGTTATACACGGACTTCTCTGACTATTTTGATTCAAAAGGATAATTTCAGCAAGAACGATTCGTTTGTGGAACATAACCTCTTCAAAGAACTATTTTTCGACATCCTTCTCCGATTTTGAAGAAAAATAAAAAATGATTCGAAAAAATAAAAAACAATTCGAGGCTCTTTTTTGCCGTATGTCCATAATGTATCATCTCTCCTGACTGGGGTTTCGATAAAGTAAATTATTATGATGGATCATAGTTCGAACCACTCACAATAGAGTATAACAATGATATGATTGAAAAAAAATTAGCAAATGCTTGTAGTAGAATAGTTTCAGGCGAAGTTATGCAGGACAGTATCAAATTGTGCTACTCGACCTTACAAAATAATTTGTTGAATAGCCTACTTCTCTGAAATGAAATGATGGCAAAACAAACATTGGTTTCATGTGTAAATCATTATATTAAAATAAAATTTCTTGCGGCGCTTTTCTATTCGAAATGTATCGGAAAGCAGCATAATGATTGTAATCAACCTCAATTATGGAATGTAGATGAAAAATGTTCATTTAATTTGTATTAGCATAACTAATAAGTGAAATTATCAATATCCTCTGGCTCATTTTAGTAAGCTAGTCGCTACTCTAGTCAGGAAATGTCTTGATGCGTTGTGTCGAACATATATATTATCCAATCATGGATGCGATGATACTTGGTAAAATTGTTATTTGCTTTCGTTAATCACGTTTCATAGGTCAAATTTGTCGACACGCCAAACAAAAAAGGCCCGCTAGCTATGATGGTTGCTGACGTCACCACATAGGTCAGCAAGTAGGACCTATCACTATCACCCAACTTCACCGAACTTAGTAAGAATATTTTGACGTACATAAGAATGATTACTGTTTGAATGTCATTATTGTGGTGGATAAATGTTTTCGTGAGTTAGTAACCTACCACTATCTGAAAAGAAATCAGGAATTAATAATGTAACCTACACACATATGAATTTCAACATTCATTATCGATGCTTTCAGATTGTGGTGGGTTAATAACCCAAAAAACTTCGGAGAAAATCTACTAGAAGTATACTACACCATTTTCACCTACAGTTCGAGCTATCGCGAGTATCGCAGTAGGCATTGTAGTTCTGCGCCCCCCTAATGATCGAGAGGTCGTAGATTCAATGACTTCTCGGTGCAGATATTTTTCTATTGAGGCCTACTGGCTGAAGCAGGTTTTCGATCCAAGTCGGTGATGTTTGATACAAAAAATCCCATAAAAACATTTACTAAAACCGTCATAAGCAGAATATTCACAGAAAAAAATTCCGAGGTATCTCTGCAAGAAACAGCGTTGATAATTCAATATCTTGTATGATATATCTCCTCAAATTACTTCATTTCTGACTTAAATACGCATTAGTTCAGAAAATGAAGCTTAAAAAAATGGTAAAACTTCGCAATTTTTTCGTCCAGCACCGATTTGTACAAAAATTTGGGATTAAGCTTATTACACCCTCTAGTTCATTTTTTATATTGTGCCGTTGTACGCTTTTTGTTTTTTAGGGGTGAAAACTACCCCTAATTGTCAAAAACTATAAAATAATATTTAAAACCTTAATATGGGTAAAATAGTTAAATAATGATTGTTTCATGCTTTAGGATACAATTTCATAATATTTCAACCTACCCTTGTTATAAACTACCCGTTGAAAACATTGAAATTTTTATAATATGTCTTCGAACTTTAGAATACACTGGTGAGAAATCAACGAAATATACACTCACAGACGCGAGCAGATTTTTCTTCTTCTCTGTCTTCCAATATGAATGGAAAAAGTGAAACATATAACGTATAACGGCCGAATATACCGGTTATGTAGATTACTACGCTCCGAAGTGGGTAATTCGAATTTTTCAAAAAAAAATTGATTCATTTTTTAAGCATAGCTCCTTCATTTCAGGTGATAGAAAATTTTTTCAGGAACGATTTTGTAGAGCTTTTCAAGAGCTATAAAATTACTTAAGATCCTTTAATTTTTAAATGGGGAGAGTTTAAAGCGCTTGACTAAGGTGATGTTCGGTCGTAAATATAGGTGTTAAACGGCTATATCTCACCGAATATTCACTTAACAGAAAATCTACACACAGGGAAATTTTTGGAATTAAAAAAGCTACAATTCAGTACTGTATCATTTTTTTCGTATCTTTAGTATTTTGAGAGATTACCTACGTTTTCTCTTCAAACTCCACTTTTTCTGAAATTAGGCATTTTAAATCGGTTAAACTTCGTGAGTGTATTGATGGTACATATATATGAAGAGAATCACAGAAGGGTGGCGATCAATTTCAGTTTGGGGGTACTTTGGAGGTTGTTTTCACAGATTTTTTCGTAGAAAAAAGCGAGTAGCGATCTTATTTTGATCATAAGTCGGTCAATTCTCATGATAGGAAGATATTTTTCCATTTGTTAGAAAGCTTTCATTAAATACTTTGAAAAAGATTCTATGAGCTTTCTTCGAAAAATGCAAATTTTTCTCGTTATTCCGCTTTAAATGTTCCAATTTATACATTTGACGAAAAAAGCTAAGCATTAATTTGCTGTATCTCAGTTCGCATTTCTCGTGGGAAAATTATAAAGAAAGCATATAGAAAATGATCCTTGAGCTATTCCCTACCTTCTGTGAAAATTTCAGGTAAATCCATGCTGGACGTAAAAATTGCGAGCCGAAATGCTTCATTTCCTGAACTACATATGGAATTGAAATAGACAGTAAGGGTTTCTGTTCAGGTTCTAATTCCTCAATGTGTTTCTTTGGGATTCTGAGAAGTATTGATCGTCAACTAGTTGTTCCATTAAGCTGCCTCCTGGACAGACTCGTAAGAGTGTTGACTGAGGACAAAATTACTGTTTCCGACGAACTCGACCATGTATAAGAAGCTATTCAATTCTTTACATTACCCGTTCAATCAGACCAATCTGCATGGCAATTTTCGAAAATCATTCAGAAAGAATTTCAAATTGAATTCTTAAATGATAGCTGAGGATTGGCATATGTATATCAATATGCCTTTCAAGTTCACGATGATGATGAAGCTATGAATATTTTTATGATCACATTAATTATGGCAACGTGTTTCAGATATCGTACATAAATTTGATTGGCATTATAAATTGTGATATATTTCCCCTACACACTCGTTGATATGAGTGATTAAGAACCAGTTTCATTGAACGACGCGATGTATTAATCACTCAATATTCAATTAATATTTGAATAGCTCATTGTTGTAGAAACACACGGTTGTACACTACAAAATACGATTGGGTAATGAAAATGTATCGATTTTCAGTTTCATTATTTAAAGGATTCACGGTGAGAAAGCTCTAGGTATATTGAGAAAAAATTACACACAGATAAAATAATAATGTACAATTAATATTTGAGTAGCTCATTGTTGTCAAAACACATGGTTGTACACTACAAAATACGATTGGGTTATGATAATGTATCGATTTCCAATATCATTATTTATAGGATATACGGTAGGAAAGCTCTAGGTATATTGAGAAAGAACTTCATACAGGTAAAATAATCTGAAATCGGGGAAACGCATTCCCTTCCAACTCAACCAATTCTACTCTACTAGAAATGTAATGGATATCAAAAAGTGTCTAAAGGCACACAAGTTAGTAGAAGTCTGTCTGGCAATGGATTAGAGAATGCCATCATTTCGAGCATGGAAATTCTGACTTAAATACTGTATATTTCACGGTAACTTACCAGACTAGTTCATGGTTAACTATTCTATTTGGATGACCAGATATTGTGCAACTTCCAAAAATAAATCAAATATTGAAAGTTCAATTATCCCAGAAAATTTATGACAGCTAGAAATATTTGAACATTTTCCCATTATTGTCTAGCCAACTAGATACGTTTTTACAGCTACCAAGACATTATCTAGAATTCCTTTTTTTCCGGTTATAATCCAACCGAAGAGATCATTTCGTATCAACAATTGGTTTAGATCTTATGGTACTATATTTAAATCCGATAAATCTGTATTTCTAATTTCCCGTTCGTTGATAACCAATAAATCATTGAGTCTAGGAAGTGAACCGCAAATTTTTCATTGACTCAAAACAGTCGCTTTTCATTGAAAAATCTTACTCAAATTTTTCAATGAGGATTGCAGGGATAGATAAACTGCCAAGAAGTCTTTGTATAACGTTTTCAGTTCCTTTCACGACAGCTGACAAGTCACTAGAACATTTTGACAAAATGTTTGATTTTAGTGAACCAGAGTCGAATAAAGCACGTACTTAAAATATATGACTGAAGTTTGTAATAAATAAATTATTTGTCAGAATATTCTGAGAATCATTTGATGGAGGTGTTATTGGGGTTGAAGCAGGCCCCTGATTGGAAGTTGTTTGGGCCAAATTGATTCTTTCATCTGATTCCACTAGATTTTTCAAAAACTCCGATAGCAAAGATAATGTAACGGTTTCAAGATGATTTTGATGATGTGAAACGTTGAGTGAAAGAGATTGTATTCTAGAGAGGAAATGTCGTTGGCCTACTTTCAGTAACTCTTCTGGTATAGACAATTCAACAAAAGTAAAAGCATGGCGGCATATTTTTCCTTCGTTAGCCCTGATGTTTCCAACGATCTCAGTCAGGTCTCTAACTTACCATATGAAGATCTGAAACTAATACTTGTATCAGTCCGTGTTACTTATGTGGGTAGCAATTAAAGCAATTTACTCACGTTAAACTCAATGAGGAATTCGTCTCTGGCAAACCTGGTCTTCAACTGGGTGAATGCTGTGGAAATGACGAAATACCGGTAAGTCTGATGAAAACATGCATAGATAATACTTCCGAAATTATTTGTTACATAATGAATAACTCATTCAAACATGGAATCTTTCCCCAACAACTAAAACTAGCTCTCATAACACCAATACACAAAAAAGGAGATTATGGGTTGTTTGAAAACTATAGACCCATGAGTGTTTTACCATCTTTCTCTAAACTCTTTGAAAGGGCAGTATGAGGGTGATTTTGAGGTGTGATAGGTATGAGCGAGTAAAGAGTATGCTTGATAAACTGGAATGGTTAAATATCGAACAATTTTTAATATACCAAACACTAATTTTCATTCATAAAATAAATAAAAATTTATCTGCTCCTTATTTCAACGACATATTGAAAAAATTCAGTGAAACACACACTCACAATACTAGAGGACAAAATAATTATATATTGAATCAAAATAACCTTAAATCAACGCAAAATTCAATTTTTTTCAAAGGAGTCATTGAATATAATAAATTATCAAACGAAATCAAAAGAAAAAATTTATACAGTTTCAAGTTTGCTGTTAAAAATGAATATTTGAATATGAATTGAATTTATATCGAATTATCTACATGGTAATTAATTTATATAGGTTTTTTTTGTAATTTGAATCTTTTAGATAATTTGTTGAATATATCTAAAAAATATTATTTATGTTCAGTTATCATGAAAGATTGTTAAATAGCTATTGAGCTAAATAAAGTTGTTCTATTCTATTCTATTAATGAACCTCATGAAACATTGTAATCTCCTAAATCCAACTCAATACGGAACAGAGAAAGATCAATTGACACTGCAATTATACAGTTTACTGAAAGTATTGTCGAGTTATTTGAAAATAACGAAATACTTCTTGGAATATTCTTAGACCTTTCTAAGGCTTATGACTGCCTTAATCATACGTATTTATTGAAAAAACTCGAAAAATAAGGAATCAGGGGGACTGTATTGAAATGGTTCGAGTCATATTTATCTAACCGTCAACAAAGAACGAAGATTATAGAAAATGGACACATATTTAAGTCTGATATCAGAAAAAATACTATGGGCATCCCGCAGGGATTTTATTTGTAGTTTTCATGAATGACATCTTGGAAATCTCAAATAACGAGAGGGCTACTATCACAAATTATGCTGATGACACAAATTTGCTGATCCCTAGCTGCAACTATCAAAACTTAATAACTAAATAATCCCATTTAGTTGAGAAAGCACAGGAGTGGTTCTCTAAAATTGGCCTTATCCTCAACACCGACAAAACCAAGATAATCCTATTCAGAACCCTTCAACAAAGAATTGAATCACCAGAAGCAGTTCATTCATCAAACAATGAAATGAAGATACAAGACTCAACAAAATTTTAAGGTGTACATATCAATGAGCATCTACAGTGGCATACCTACAACATATATTTAGGAAAAAAGCTGAATCAAGTCTGCTATAGTTTAAGGATTATTAGTAGCTATCTCAACAAAATGTCATTGAAAATCATATATGCAGCAAACTTTGAATCATCTGCAAAATTTGGTATATTGTTCTGGGGGTGTTGTAGTGCCATCTCAAATATATTTGCAATTCAAAAGAGGGTGATAAGAACTATGTTCAAACTCAAGTACCGTCAAACTTGTCGAGGCATATTTAAAGAAAATTATATAATGACAGTGCAAGCACTGTACATTTATTATTTATGAAATATATCTTTACAAACACAAAAATAAGTTTTCGGAAGCAGGAGCAAATCATACTTACCCTTTGCGGGATGCAAATATATGTTTCCCCATTCATAGATTAACAGTAACAGAAAAACATCCATCATACGCATCAACCAAGTTTTTCAATAATTTACCACAAAATATCAGATCCTGTGAGAGCCTTGAAAAATTTTAAAAATATGTTAAAGATTTCCTTGTAGATTTAGAACCCTATTCAATACAAGAATATCTGGATGGTTTTTAGCACTGTTTCACATTGGAACATTTTATTTTATTTATACTCCCTACCAATAAACCATTTTTTTTCAAATGTTCGTACAATATGTTTGACGTTGTTGCACTCAATGTTTTATGTTATTTTAAAAAAATGTAGAGCATTCCTTGTAATATATATTATTATTTTTAATGCGTTTTCATAATTTCTTTCCGATGGGGGAAACTTTCTACAATCGTGCGTTTATCATTTTCGGATTATCATACCATTTTCCTGGTTACGTATTGCTACACACTTCCAAGGTACTGAGAACGGTACTAGACGAAATCCAAGTGATAGGTGCTTCTACCACCTACCACAACAATGTCTCACTCATTGTCGTTTTATATTCCTATTACACTGCAGTTAAAACGATTATATCAACCCTTCAATTTTTTGTGACTCCTCTTAGAGACTAATACACTAATTTGTAACTTTAAGGGACCCGAACTGCGATCCTTATCTCCGTTTTCTCCTACGACAATACCCACAACCTCGTCTGACTGACAAAATACATACCTTTGAACACATTGACCAGACAGAGATACGTACTCTTTTGGGTTTCTCGATGTCCAGCTAGGGGTTAGCTAGACGCTGAAGTGCTTGACCAATACTTTTGATTCGCTGTCAAGATCTCAGCTGACAGCTAAGATTGCTGAATTGAACTGGCCGATACTTGATGAAAATTCGTATTGATAAAAAATATTACAGTTTCCTATGATTTCCTATGATGATTTCTCGCTTACAATGGGTTCTCAAAATCGCGGTTTTGTTGACTCATTGTAAGTGAGGATCGTACAGGAAAGTGTAATATTTTTTGTTTTTTAACAAGTTTCTGACCAGTAGATTGAGAACCCGGCCTAAATTACATGCGAACGCCCGTTTGAATTTTGTACGCACACTGGAATACGGCCGAAGTCCGTTTCAGTTAGGTCAGTGTACTGGTTGTGCAAATTGCAACCACCACCAGGAAGCACAATCAAAGAATTGGAAAGAAGAAAAGTTCTATGTGACTATAACCAATAATTTTGTGTTAAACGTTCAGTTCGTAGGTCGAGTAGGGAAACAATTCACCCGAATACCGTAAACGCAAGTGTGAACAAAATTCTGATAGTATCATCGATATCAGAAATTGACAAAGCTGGTTGTGGGTAGGATGTGGTGAATATTCGGAAAATCAGTGGAAAGTGGTGATTAGTAGGTTGACGTGTCTTTTATGCGTATATTTCTTTATTCTAGTCCGACAGATAGCATTCCTTTCGATCCCATCAGACAAAATAGTTTTCATCAATTGGATCCCTCGTCAATCTTAAAAAAATCCTGCCCGTTCAGGTATGATGTTGAAATGAATGTTTTTGTCTGATAATTATCGGAAAGGATCAGTTCCTGAAATTCTTATCTTCCAGATTGAAGCGTCCGTGAAAACATCTATTTGATCATTTCAGAAGGTTAGTAAGATTGGAGATGTCGAACAAAAATGAGGTTGGTCCTAGCACAGTCCCATGTACGTATCACTACGTCAAATTCCCATTACGCCTAATTCCCATTACGACGAATTTCCACTACGCCGAAGAGCATCCCCACCACTTACGTCACCAAAACACGATCGTTATCGAAGCTGGATTCCATGCGGTGTTATGGGAATTCGACGTATTTACCTTCCTTATTCTGAAAAAAAAATCCGTATGATGACCGAGAGACGATTCGTAATTTGCTGTAGTGCCACTCCTGTGCTTCTGATATCGAAAGTGCATGATGTGGCACTACGTTGAATTCCCATTACCTCGAATGGGATCCAGCTTCGATAACGATCGTGTATTGGTGACATAGGTGGTGGGGATGCTTTTCGGCGTAGTGGGAATTCGGCGTAATGGGAATTCGACGTAGTGATACGCACCCTGTGGAACTACTTATTCAATAGCCCTCTTTTCAGACTTCGAAATATGTGTATGAGTATGGATAATAATTGAACTGATATTCTCAAACCTTTTATGGATTTTCCTTCGTTAAACACTCTCACGATTGCCTTGTACGTGCCAAGGTTGGCTAACTATCTTGGGTACCGAAGAGTTGTGAGACGTCTTACCAATTTTTTTTGAAGCGCATTTGCATTTCACTGTAGGGAAAAACTCACAGTGCCACCAGGTCGGTTGGTTTATTCCAGCGAGAATTGATAATTTGCATCGGGGAGAGATTACATTATGAGAGCTGAAAATGCTAATTTCAGCTAGTATAGGCAATATTCGGCTCATGAAATGTTTTTCCCGAGGCGAGTGGTCAAAATTATCAGTTCTGAGCAGTTTTTAGGCATGCACGTGAAACATCGTAGTGAAACTCGCAAAATTCATTGATATATTCCCACTTCTTTTGCAAAATTGACAAAGAAATTATTTGGATTTTTGTTACTCAATTCAAGTTCAATCTGTGCAAGTCCGTATATATCATAACGTCTGAAGCGTTGGATCTGGTTAAGGCTGTTTAATAACAGTCTACTCACATGTTATCATGGAAACGCGACTTTTTGTAACAACTAGCTTTTTTGAAGTATGGTGTTTATAGAATGATTGACTGCAATCAAAACCCTATTCCACTACATTTTCACTCATTGTGAATAATTCGAATAGAACATTCTCTTTAAAAGTATAGGTACACTTTAAACAATATCCTTCAAAGTTTTGATAGATTGCATTATAATTGTATGGTTGTGGGGAACAATTATTTATCAGAACGCTAATCTTTATACTATTTTAATAACTCAATTAAGAAGCAGACAAATTTCGAGTCGGTTTCAGTTATTATGTGAATAATTCAGCTCAGAAGCTAATAATGGAAATGTAATGTGAAATTCCTGAGATTATTCAGAATTTTAAACACCAACCACTGTAAGATTCGTTAACGTTTCATGAATAAACAGGGCTTCTTAACAGAAACTACACGAACTGAACTATCCAAAACATATTGTTACGTCCTAACGCCGGCCCTGGCGAGATCATAAACGCAGATGAGGAATCGCGTCGTAGCGAACGTCATTTTCCAAGAACCGTAAATGCCGCCTGGAGAATTCGAGACACGTCATCGGAGCTTCTCTAGAGAATTCTCGATAGGTACGCAGATATAAATACGGGACAGGCTTCGCCGCGGATAGAGAATTTGTATTACAGGGAGTTAGTGATTCGGCAGTTTTATTCAGAGCTAAGTGACGAGAGTTTAGTAGAGCTAAGTGGAAAGAGTTCTGTTATTGCTTAGTGCGAAGGTGTAGAATTTTTAGTACAGAGAGTTTAGTAGCGAGCATTGGAAGGTTATTGGAGCGATTTAAGTGATTGTGTTGTATTGTGATAGAGAATTATAATGAAAGAAGTTTTGTGTTGTTTGGTGTTTTAATCGACGAACCCAAGGATATATTGTAACAGTGGTGTCAGAATTGAGATTTTCCAAGGGATAAATCGTAATAATATGAAAAGAAGAAATTCCCAAGACCCGTTACTAGAAGTTCAGTGGTGGGCATCTTTTTTTGCTGAACTGACTTTTTCATCCTACATCTATTCACTTCTCGACATTACTCCCAATTTTCAAGTAATCGTTCTAAGGTTAGCTTTTCTTGAAATTGATAACTGTTTCATGAAACTGCTGATTATTATGTGAGTATGACGAAAGCTTTTTTTTCAATTCAGTCCGTATTTTATTGCGTTGAATACGAACTTGAGGTCTAAATGCAACTTTGTCTTTTTCTTCGGAAGGTACAGACCTTCAAAGTCGAGGAAAATGTCATATTCTATTTTTCTCAAAATGAAATCCATTACCAATGATGCAAAAAAGAAGGGAAATATACTCTTTTCCAGAATTCGAAGAGCTGTAATTCTCGATCAAAAATAGATCGTTGCGTTTGGAGTTGATATTCCTGTTGTATGAATTGAAATACGAATGTACCAATAATTCAGAAAAAATGTTTTCTGCCAAGGAGTGGAATTGCACAATGAAATTCATTGAACATTGGAACGAACTTCAATGTTCAAGACAAACAATGTTAATTCAAAAATGTTTCTATGACCTTAGAGACATGCTCGAAAAATCTAAGGCAGCTATTTGAATTTGGGTTATTGAAATGATCCAAAAATCAAAAAAGTGTAACAGTTCCCTATTCTCGTAAGGCCTATCCTGTCTACCCGTGCCTATTCTATTCAACCTTCCACCCCAAACTGACATACACATAATGCATGGTGTTACTCAACCCAACTAACATTCGACATACCCAAATGTTGCCTTAATTTTTGAAAGTTTTATTTTCCTTTTGTTATCAACGTGGTGAAATGTGGTTTGAATCACTTTCCAGCACGTAAACGGTTAACTAACCCCTCACTATGAGCTCTCAATCAGTAGCCGTTAATAATTCGTTTGTCGTGTTGTGATCGACGATTTTTTGCTTTTTACCTGGTAGTAGTATGTAATTGGAGATGCCTTTCAAAATTTTCACTATCGATAATATTTTGTAAGCTTCTTTGCATTTGATGTGTGCAGCATTGAGACATTATTCATTGAATCTTTCATACATATGTCTGAAACTGAAACAAATGACTAATTTTCAGCGCCGTCTGCTTCAAGTTTTCCAGAATACCTGACATTCTGAATGTTTCAACAACAAAATGAGCAGAATACATCAGTGGAAAAACCTGTTAAAATTCAGAAAGATCTTCATGTAGCCGATGATTCTCAATACCGAATGTGGGAATTGGCAACAAGGCGACAAGCTTGGTTTTCCATGAAATATGCAGTCTAACTGCAAACATTTGCTCATCACCCGACAGATCACAGCAGGAAAGTATTCGCATATGTTTCAGAAAACGAATTGAAATACATGATTGTATGAGATTCTTGCGATTGAACAACAGAAATGAGATGCACTGGCGCCTGCACTACGTATAGTCAAAATATACTTTATTGTCAGAAAAAAATAATTCTCATTGACAAAGCATTAATATACAGAGTAAAGTAGAAATGAATAAAAATGAATCATATACAACCTTTATGTGGAAAAATGTAAACTGAATACGAATATATAGAAACTTGAATAAAAAGAGTATTTCTTCAAGTTTTGTTTATAATTATTATAGGCCAGGTTTGTATAGATTTTTTGACATCTCTTTATTTGATAATAATAATAATAATAATAATAAATGGTCTTTATTCAATTAAGAAAAGGCAGGGTGTCAGCAGATGCTGTTTTTCATATTATATAAATTCTTCCATTCACAAAAGATACAAATGTATCGACCAGAATGAATTTTTCGGTGAAATTAGAAGGAAACATCGGAATCATGCTGAATGTGTTTGCCTGATTTCAGTGGACTCATTTCTATTATTATTTCAAGAAGCAACTGCAATTGTGTCAATCTACAAAAACTAGGAACATGTGCTACCGATATCCTTCGTATTTCGTTTCATTTTCATATTTTTCCCAGTGCAACATTCTCCTATTGCGGTCAGGGGACGGCTAATATTCTTGAGTGACGTATAGTCATTTGCCATTCAAACCGTAGGTCGGTTGGTGTATCCGATCAACTAACTACATCCAGGATGGATATTGAGGCGGCCTACATTTGCCTATCGCATAAATTTCGGCTGTCCAAAAGTTTCGTTTTCAGTTTGTGTTGGATCACTTACATGGATTTCTTCATATATAAGTGATTTTGAAATATTTGATGGTCAAGTTGTCTAGCGCACTGGTTCATATTTGCATCAGATTCCACACCCGAATGCGCTATCGTAAAACCAGTAAGACGCCCTAGAACGTTTCTGTCACTGAAGCTAATCAATCGACCCTGTGCAAGTGTTCGACAATGGTGAAACCGGAATAAAAATGAAAGATATGCTTGGATTCGAAGAGAACTATAGGTTTCTGGAATGTTGATATCATGAATTAGATAAGGACTGAACCTTCCACTGATAATTCAATAATAGTTTATTATGTAACGATCTGGAAGTGGGGGGAATAATAACATTCTTTTCGTTATTGCTACTTCCAATAGAGTTCAATATTGAGTATGGAAAATGCTGATTTCATGCTTAACCGAATTTTCAATGTAGCCTTCCACCAGTGAATTGGATTTCCAATTGATTAAACATCTTTATTTATGACTAATACGTAATGTAAATATACTTATGGTTTCCGCAGTATAGTACCATATATTATTCCCTCAGGGCATAATGGCGAGGGCTCGATAGTAAAAGTCTTTGTTCCCTCCATGGAAACGATATAGCCAAACCCCAAACTGTCAGTATTAACCATTAGTGCATGAAGTTATTTTTTCCCTCGTTTCAGGCATTTCTCCTCATTATCGGGGTTCTTTTACTCAAGATAAAAAAAAAACTGAAAAAAAATGTATTTTGAAAAAACTACGTCCCTACGGCACATCCGTTATAACAGATACTATGCAAAGTGTCATCATGCAGTATGGTACCGTAAAAAACAAACTCCTGGGTGGTCCAACTTTACATTTTGTACAGATGAATTTGTCTTTTGATCCACAATGTCGGCATATCTTATCAGTGACTAAGTATTCAGGAAGGTGATTCCTACCATCATACCGAGTTTCTTGCAGTGGGTTTGGCATAATTTTGCCTCGACTTGCTGGTATTCCATAGGTTTTCAGAGAATGTTGTGCTAAGTATCTAAGGTATGTCAGTGAATTCACGACATATTGGTCTTGAGGAATATCTTTTTCATCAAGAGATAGGAATTGACGATTGTTGCGTCGAATTAATAAATAAAAATTGTCCACCTTCCATTCCCTTATTGTAGTCTGCAAAAACCTGAGACTGCTCCTCTCTTCTCTTGACCATCTCCCCACTGAGGATTTTTCAGCTGTGCCAAATGTTGTAATCGTCGTGCAAACTTTATTGTCTTTCCAACGTACAAGTAAAATATCTTGTAAATTATATGACCCCCTAGGTAGCTTAGCCATTTGCTTTGTGCTTTGCAAAGGACATTTCAATGTTCTATTTTATTGGATAGTAGCTGCAGCACAAAAACCGTTTCCTGCCAAATGTTTGACTAAATTCACCTCAAGTACAACATCTCCTCCGATACAAAAATTTTTCACGGTGCTTGGGCTTTTTCCCGTATATATCTCGAAAGAGATATACGGGGATTATATTGCATATAATTTCGATTCGCGTGTTCAAGATGATATACAGTGTTTGTCATCATATTTTCCTTGATGTTTTGGTAGTTATAGTTATATTTATTGATATTGAATTAGTTGTTTTTTGAAAAAGTTTGGTAATAAAAGATTTATTCTTTGTGTTCGTTTCTTCGAAAAGTATATCCCCAATTCAAAAGGTTATGGGCCCAGGACGACACTGAGAAGAAGCGAAATCAAGACCAAAATTACCATCAACAGTTATCGTCATATTTTCCATAAATGTTGTCAAAGTCAAGTTGAATATGGATAAGTTTCCAAAACTCGAAAAGTTACATGGAAAATCTAACTTTCATTCCTGGAAGACGATGGTATTTGCTTATATGGATTTAACCAAAAAGATCCAGCTTCAGATCCAGCACCAACAGATCCATCAAAAGTACAGCAGTACGTATCAAAATGTGAGGATTGGAGATATCGACATTCATTAGCACGAGCATTTATTCTCTTCAACGTGGATTCAGATATTGTGAATCAAATAACTTGTTACACACATGCAAGTCAGATGTGGAAAGCCATAAATGATATTTACGATAAAAAATGTGAATATTCACTGCACACCCTCGTAAAATCTCTCGTTGGAATCAAGTGTAACACAAAATTCGACATACCTGACCACATATCGAAGTACAACGAGCTTTGGTCAAGACTTGTTGAAAGAACTGCGATCAAAAGTGATGAGGATACTCTAGAAGATGCACTACGTCCGTTAGCTAGTTCTACCAAAGCCAAAGGTTCTTTATTTTTAACCACATTGCCTGAAGAGCTCGACAACATAGTTGATAATCTAAAAACCAAGGAAAATCTCACATACGATGATGTCTGTTCGCGTTTGATGGAACTATCTATTGCTACAACCTCAGTGGAAGAAAATGAAGCATTCATTGGTAAACAACATAGAAGAAAGCAAAAAAGGCAACCACTGGAATGTTCCTTTTGTAAAGATAACAACAAATGGTTCAAAGGACATTCTATCCAAAACTGTTGGAAACTGAAGAAGAAACAGGAAAATGCCAACCAAGTTTGTGATTCCGACGATGAAAATGTTGCGTACCCAGCAACAATATCTACATATACCAACACAAAATGGATATTTGACACCGGCGCAACTTCACACATGTTTTACCAAAAGTTCACACATCGATAGAATGCGAAGCTTGTGAAAAGTCCAAATCAACTAGGAAAATTTCCAAAGAACCAGGTAATTGCTGCTCGAATATACTGGAAAAAGTACATTCTGACGTCGCAGGCCCTTTTCCTACAAGATCCATTGGAGGAAGTTATTACTACGTTACCTTCATCGATGAATTTTCTAGATACACCGAAGTTACATTTCTAACGAATAAAAATGAAGTGGAAACAGCTGTTAAGGACTACATAATCAGGATGGAACGTCAAACTGAGAGAAAAGTCAAAAGTTTCAAAAGTGATAACGGAGGCGAATACAAATCAAAGTCATTGTGTGATTTTTTTCGATCAAATGGTGTCAAAGTCGAGAATTCCATTCCCAGAGTTCACGAAACTAATGGATTGGCTGAGCGTTTGAACAGAACCCTGACTACAATGGCAAGAACCAGTTTAATCGATTCACAACTACCTCAATCTCTCTGGGCAGAGGCAGTTGCTCACGCAACTTATGTGAAAAATCGTCTACCTCATTCGTTCCATAAAAAAACCCCTTACGAATTGTTTTTCGGTAAGAAACCGGAAATTTCCCATTTCAAATGCTTTGGTCAGAAGGCATTCATACATATCAATGCAGAAGAAAGACGTCCAGGAAGTAAATTTTATCCAAGAGCTTCAGATGGTGCCATGGTAGGATATTGTGAAAAAATTGGATGGTATCGTTTCTGGACCGGAAAGAAAATTGTGATTTCAAGAGATTACAAGTTTTCATCCGAAACTGATGATGATATAGAGTTTCTTCATCCATTCGAAGGAAAAGTACCAGTAGCAAGTGAAGGAGTCGAAAAACCTATCGATACAACTAAAATGGAAGATATTGATGAAGAAATCGATTCCTCAGATGTGAAAATTTCTCCTGAAGAAAACTTGCCTGAATCAAGTCTGAATACACCAGTTCGGAGAAGTATGAGAAAACGTTCAAATCCAAAGTATTTCGAGGATTTTTGCAAATTTGCTTCAGATGAGCCTTCATCATATAATGACGCAGTTTCTGGTCCAGATTCCCAAAAATGGATTGAAGCAATAAGTAATGAACTAGAATCGATGAGAAAAAATGATGTCTGGGATTTAGTTGAAAAACAGTCTGGATCCCGAGTTGTAGGATGCCGTTGGGTGTTTAAAAAGAAATTGTCAGAGAATGGAACGATAGTAAAGCACAAGGCAAGATTAGTTGCGCAAGGATTCAGTCAGGTGCCAGGAATAGACTACGATGAGACATTCTCCCCAGTAGTCAGATATGATACTATAAGAATTCTACTTGCCCATTCTATACATAATCAAATGATAGCAAGACAATTCGACATCAAAACAGCTTACTTGAATGGGGACATCGACTATGAAGTATTCATGAAAATACCAGACGGATTGAATGTAGATCCAGGGAGAGTATGTTTATTAAAAAAAAGCATATATGGCCTCAAACAGTCTTCTCGGCAATGGAATCAAAAGTTGATATCAGTTTTGAAACAAATCAAATTGAATCAATCAGCAGCTGATCCTTGTATGTTTGTTTCAAATGATGGACAACAGATAGTCGCAGTTTATGTGGATGATATTCTAGCGCTAGGAACTACAGAAGAGAAAATCAATGAAATAGAAAATCTACTGAATTCACATTTCGAAGTCACTTCCCTAGGTCTTCCAAGATATCTACTTTCATTCCAAATAATGTGGTCGGAAAATCAAGTTACTCTGAGCCAAGAATTGTATTTATTTAAAATACTTGAAAAGTTTGAAATGTCAAAGTGTCAGTCAAAATCTACTCCGATGGATTGTGGAATAACACCTCAGAAAACGAAAACGGGGGCGAAACGAACAGATAAAACCATTTATCAATCAATGATTGGTTCGTTATTATATCTTGCGATGAGTACGAGGCCCGATATAGCATATGCTGTGAATGTTATGTCCCAATTCAGTTCGGATCCGTCAGTTGAGCACTCCAACATGGTTCAGCATATTTTTCGATATCTGAGAGGAACTATGGATAGAAAATTAGTGTACAAGAGGACAGACAATCCAAATATCGTCATGCACACAGATGCTTCATATGCAAACTCCATAAATGACAGGAAATCACAGAGTGGATATGTTGGTTTTTACGGAGATGCGGCAGTTACATGGACATCAAAAAAGCAAAGAAGTGTTGCTGTTTCGACTACCGAAGCCGAATATATGGCACTTTCACATGCTTGTAGGCAGTTGATGTGGATGTCATACATTATGAAAGATTTGAAAAGCAGAGTTCGTAGTATTTTGTTATGTGATAATCAAGCAGCAATTCACATTTCTTCCAATCAAATTTTGCATCCTCGAAGCAAACACATTGATGTTCATTTTCATTACGTGCGGGAGAGGATAATTGAAAAAGATGTGGAAGTGGATTATATTTCAAGTAAACAAAATATTGCTGATTTACTTACAAAACCTTTGAGTAAAGGTCAGTTTTATTATTTGTCAACGAAACTATTGGATGTCATCACTGAGGGAGAGTGTTCAAGATGATATACAGTGTTTGTCATCATATTTTCCTTGATGTTTTGGTAGTTATAGTTATATTTATTGATATTGAATTAGTTGTTTTTTGAAAAAGTTTGGTAATAGAAGATTTATTCTTTGTGTTCGTTTCTTCGAAAAGTATATCCCCAATTCAAAATCGCGAACATTATTTTCCAGAAAATTCCCTGTCAAAAATAAATGAAAAAAATGCACTGAGCAGCTGCATCGCTAGGTGGCTTTGGGGAACATAATATTTTGTTTATTCCGTACTTAGGTGTTGCAGTTTGTTTCCAAGTTACTAAAGGGCGTTTGCTCTTCACAAACCTTGCAAGTGGAACATTCATTTCTGGATATCTGTCTTCTGATATGCTGTCAAATATTTCTTCGGGTCCCTCGCCCAATGTAGAGTTATTATTAGAAATATTCATTTCACAAATTGTGCGTAACATATTTCCACCAAGGTAGTTCAAATTTCCCTCATGATCATCATCACTGGCATCACTATCTACATCTGTCTCAGCTCCATATGTTGAAGGAATCTCATAAATGTCAATGTTAGCACTATCAATATTTTCATCTTCTTCTTCCAAGAGTTCTAGAAGCTAGTGTAATGGTAATCTGAAACAGATTATCTGAATGTCATATTGCATAGTATCCGTTATAACGGATGTGAAAAATATTGGTAAATAATTCGAAAACTTCTCATTATTGATATGAAGCATTCAATGGAACCACTTCATTAGGCTATGAACTATCCGTAAAAATAGCAAGAACATTGACAACTCAATTATATTTCAAATAATATGGTCAAACTTACCCTCCTCTGCTCGAATTTTATAACGATGGATCCACTGCTAACCAATCACAAAAAATGAACAAATAAAACCACTCGGAACTATAAAAACGTGTTGTTTGAATCTTCAGTGAACCTACTCAGTATTCATTTATTCTCAACATAACCTCAAACGTCAAAAATCGCGACTGGAAGAGCCATCCGTTAAAACGGATACTATGCTCGAATGGGTTTTAAACGCGTAGGTAGTGTTTCTGTATTTTTATTGAGATGAATGAAACTCAAAAATCATTTTTCATGATAAATAAATTAGCTGTAAATAAAATAGAGTATACTATTCGTAATAATGACTATTATTGTCTGGGAATAATAGCTATCATTATTGACTCGTGGTATAATCTATTAAGTACCTACCTTACTGAAAAATCTGCATCACAATAAGCTCATTATGATACATATTTTTTATTACGATACAGATTTTCAATCCATTTCATAATGGATCTCATTATGAAACGGATTATGGGCAAATAGGTATTATTATAGTACTGGTGTAGAAAAAAATGAATTTGATATTAAGACTCTGTACAATAGTGGTGCATCTGATAACGTTTCATTTTCCATTGTGAGATGGATCATGAGTACTGAACATGATACTGAATATGTAATATTTTATCAGGTTGGGAATAAGCGATCACTCCGTGTTTCGATTAGAACGATTGCGAATGATCAAAACCTGGCAAGATCTTATATTTTCATTTTTGGATGATTGTATCATGAGATCATAATTTATCGTCGAATTATGTATGACAGTACCCATCCAACTTAAGTAAAATAACATATTTCAAAGATTTGTTTTCAGACAAGATACCGCAGATAAGTAGTTTCCTTCGCCAGAGTTTCGATATGAAATGATCCGGTTAGTTATGAATATCGGTATTTTACTCCCAATATAGCTCCAGCTGGTGTAGAACTACCCACTATATGGGTGACTGCTTGCGCAATAAAATTCAACGGTTACCGCCTTGTTCCAAAGAAGCAACGAAAATTAATCATCAAATTTTATCAGATCCACAAATCAACCCATATATTCGTAGTCAAATCTCCTAATTATGTTGTTGGGAACACTTCGATCATCTACATAAAATATATTTCGATATCTCAGTAGGCGTATGAATCAATAAAAGATCAAAGAAAGCAATTAACATTCAGATGCTGAAATAGAAGCTATCAGATTTATCGACAGACGCAATTTTACTGTTCACTTCCACTCGTTATATCATATTATTATAATCGATAGAATGATTTATGGCTCTAGTTATTGAGAAATTAGATGATAGACACAAGGATTGAGGGATGTAGAGAATATTTTAACAACAAATCATTACTCATTATAGATAACATAATTCTGACGTATTTTGAAAAATGTTTTTTTCGTGCTATGAATATTTGTATATAAATACATTTCATTTGATACAGATCGACAGAATCGAAAATATTTTCGATCCAATCGAATAAGGCGTAATGAAGAATTTTAGATTCTGATGAGTGACTTTTTTCTGACGATCCGATATATTCGATCAATGCTCACTTCGATACTTTGTGAAAAAGTTCGTTGAGCACTAACGGAAACATAAACATGAATAGTTTTTTTTTATATCGGTAGATGAAAAAATCATTTGCTGTATATTGAATTGCAATTCCAAGAATAGAATAGTTTCGAGGATAAAACAAGAAAATCAGGCGTGATAAAGACTGAATGAATGGACTGAATTATGGTACACACTGTATTTTGTTTCCTTAATGACCAAAGCAGACGCGATCAGCACCAGTAGAGATAACCTTCCTGACTGCAGAATTCAAACTGACCATTTATCGATCTATATTATTGTGGTGTGAGAACTGCCGTTTTTCACAAAACATTACATAAATATTACTGCTTGTGTAGGATCCGCTTACCTTTCATTAGGGATATTCGACCAATTGTTCTGAAATTGTTCGTTTCCGTTATCCAGCTGACGAACGACAACCCTCAGAAGTCAAAATATGTGCGAGCAAATGGCTCAACGAGGTCTTACTTTTTAACGTGCGATCACCCAGCACGGTGGCCTTGCTGGAAATCGAACCTGGGTCTTCCGCTTGAAAGGCGAATGTGCTAACCTCTACACTACCGAGAACTAATTGCTTACAAATGTTTACCTTCTCCCTGCACAGAGGTTGCATGTATCTGTGGTTTGATAGACGTACTAGATCTGAAAACTAGATCTGAAATATCTCGATGGTGGGACAGATCGTTGAAAGGTCTTTCTCGCAAATGCAAACCCATTGAAAGAGGCGGCGTCGATATATCTGCTTCTCAAAGTAGACCGGAAACATACTGTGAGGCATGTTGAGACTGATTGGATTGCATTAGTAAAAAAAATCAGCTTTGCAAATCAATGAATTGTAAGAATTTCCAAACGATTCCCATTCAATTGGAAGAATGATACGCCTATGGTCAAAACGAATTCTTCGCATATATAACAGCGAATTCTTCATATTTATTCAATCGATCAATCAATCTCGAAACTGTCCCGGAAATCGTCTCTTTCTGCTTGCACTAATAGAAAATCTCATTAGAATAAAAAGAAAACGGGAGCATCACTAATGCCAGAGTTATGGGAGTGAAGCTCGTAATAAAATTCAAATTTATGTAGAGTTATTCGATATCTGGCTCGGTCAACGCTTCTCGTTCTTTAAGTTTTCATTTTTTTACCGTGATCAATCTCTTGTAATCATGTTGGATCAAAAATGACTGCACACCTGCTACAGGGTTCTCTTTACTTTGATGGTCATCCAATTAAATTTGTCGAAACCGTATTATGACAGCATGTTCATTTCTTCTTTGGGTATCGTGCATGACTACATGACTTCAATTATTTTTAAGTTCGCCTTCTGTTTTTATTCGACGTCGACATGGGTGTGTTCTTCATGCCGGTAATGGGTATATGAAAAAGGTTTTGATAGGACTAACATCAATTTGGTAGTCAATTATCTCGCAATCATTCTTTTCATTCAGTAAATGTGAGGTGAATGAGCCATTTATTATGTCAAGAACATATTTATTGAATGAGGAATAAGTATGGATGATTTGATTAGCTTCACCGATACTAATGTTTTCATTAAGAAGTTCTGATGAGCAAAGTGGAATTCTATTATTCCGTGATGATATTCTCAGTGATATTGTTTGTCACCTGGAATTGAACTCTGCTTGTGATAGCATCGATAACTAGTCGTAGCAGGCTTTGAGGTTACTATGGCTCTGTTTGGAATATATCTGAGTCGTATTTATCATTACCAATTACGAAAATAACCGGACGATGTTGGGTCCACTTAGGCTCAACAGAAAACATAGTCGATCACATTAAAGCGGAACTGTAATATTAAATTAATTAGACAGACAGTTGAATAAAGTTCACTGAGAAGAATCTAGAATGAGTCGTTTTTGTACCAACATCAGATCACATGAAATTTGTATATTCATTCCACCAGCTGTGCTGTCTCGGTAAATCAGTAGAACAATCGATACTGATCTTTTCAATAATTCAGTCTATCCTCTTTACTCATCATCACTTGCACAAAAATGATTTCAAATATATACTGGCACCCCTCAACCAGAGCAAGGTTATCAGTTCAAGAGCAGCAATGGCTCAACTATACCAAGGGTTCGAAAAGTCAGAACCACCCTTCCGATAGAAGGCTGTAGGTCGTATCAACAGAGTTCTAAAAGTGGAAATGGACAATTTTTGTGTTTTACATGCATTCTGATTTGACACATTTTACTGGCAATTATATGAAATTCGTAGGTCCAGAAAAGAAGTTGTATATGGAGAGAATTATATGATATTTCATGGAGAACCATAGTTCTCGAAAAAAAATCATGTATACTTGAATGGAAGATTCGCTGAAACGTGGATGGTGATGAACTAAGAACTATTGCAGGAATTATCAATAAAAACTCAATAATAACAAAAGATGAGGAAAATAATCCTCTCAAACTATTTCTCGAATCAATGAATCTGGATTTTAGGTGTTCTCGGCACACCCGGAGCATGAAGCCTTTTATGGCGAAAATCTGAGGGATTATGTGTCCTATCTTCGTGGTCATGGCTCTGTGCGTGCCCTACCCCGGCTGGTTGAGCAGGCGTTATAAATACCGCCAATGCAGTAGGCAGAGGTAAGGGTGCACCTGGAAAAACCGAGAACTCAAAACATTATAACTCGGAGGATGCTTCAAAAAGTATACATACGAATGATAGAGAATGCAGAAAAGTCAAGAAGGCGAGCGAGGGCTTTCGCAGAAAACGAACCATGAATACCATATTTCCTGAAAAATGCGCGGAAAAGTCATTGTTTATTAATTCCAAGAAAAACCCAGTGATTTTCTATACTTGGATTGAGTTAATAAAACCACCAAACTATTCATATCTCATCGGAATCGAATTCTCAACCCATATTTTGTGTCCAAATCACAGTTTTCTCCGGAGTTCATGCTGCCACTATTGAAGGAAGACTCTCCCATTCCTTAGAACTCCAGGTGGGTTACCGGTAATAATGTTTTGTTCGGAACTGCGTCCTATAATGTAAGTCGTGTTAGGGTATGTGATGATTTTCCGAAGGAAACTGCTTCTCACACAGGAGATGTTGCTTGGTTTGTATCGAACTATTCAACTATGAAAAATCCGTGATCAGTTCTAAAGAATGGAGATTTGTCACAGCCTTAGAATTTCAGACCGATAGCATGCTTGAACACAGGTTATAAGATGTTTACACAAATATTTTGAATGCGAATTCTCCGCGCAGTTGACCTTGGGCTCGAACGAATATATGACAAAAAGTGTCCAAGACTGTTTCCACGGGCTGTGTGGAGAACTTGCTTGCCGATGTATGTATGTATGTATCACGCAGGACTCCGTGCAGAATAGGTGAAATCTCACTATAGCCTGGATCGACTATCATAAGGCATTCGATACAACATCAAATGAGTTGTTGTTGTACTCACTCGAGTGCCTTGCGTACACCCGATCGAATAGTGAGATGCATCGAACAACTGATACCGCTCTGAAGGACTCGCTTCACCATAACATCAGATGAAATCGGGATCCAAACAGGTCATTATAAGAAGTTGTGTTTCTCATAAATATTTCCTCGACCCTCTTCTCTTCTGCATCTCACTAATACCATTATCCGTCGCGTTCAGAGAAACCCAATGATATAACTGCGGCACCCTCGGAGTATAAGGTCACCCAACTTTTTTATATGAATGATCTCAAGCGCTATGCCTCTGAATAAAGGGACTCACAGCAATCCCTTAGGCTGGTGCAGAGATTCACGCATACTGTCAATATGGAATTCGGGATTAACAAATGTGCACTGGTTCATCTCGAAAGAGAATGATGCAAAGATTTCGGAGAGACAAACCCATTTGGGAGAGAAACAACGTCACACTTATGAGATAGACTCGGTGGAAAATGCTCTCCGTGGCAAGTATAGGCAGAAACTGAGGCAGATCTTCACAGCTGTCGGGAAAGAACAACGTCTCAGCTACCAACATGCTTGCCATTTCGATTCTACTCTACTACTTGGGAGTGGTCAGATGTACCCAGAAAGAGTTGCGGCAACTTGACGTAAAAACTTGGACAACGATGCTTATATGCACCTCACATAGTCCGTTCCATAATTAAATCTTCATCGACAAAAAGAGGGCCATGGACTTTTGAGCTTGGAGTTTCTCCCTTATAAAATGGTACTGGATGGGATCAGAAGCTCGGATCTCCTCCATTGCATGGTTCTAGATCATGAAAATGCAGAAATTGGAGACTTTTTGCTCAAGGCAGCAAGACACTCTGCTGATGAAATATATTCCTAGACACCAAGTGTAATCCAACTCTCTGTCAACGAGTTATATGCATGACGAGTTATATGCATGGGTCTCATTCAAGAATATCGAGGACCATGGCTTATCTGTTGAGCTGATATTTGCCTTCCCCAGGTCAGGTGAGCTGAACTTGGAGACTGAAAATTTCATCTTGCTGAGACGGTCAACATCCTTGTCTACCGGATTCGTGTCATGGATATAGATGTCCATGTTACTAGATGCATGGCGTTCCGACAGGCGCTCGCGACTTTGATGCATAAGCGGCTTAATTCTCTCCAATTATTTTTTTCGACACTCGTAAGAAATAGACAGGACACCGGTACTGCCTTATGCTTCAGGAGATATTGAGTCCGTTGTGAAGAAAAGAAGGTGCCGATTTTTTTTAAACTCTTCATTTTCCACCTCCAGGCAAATACAAGCCAAGAAGCCTGATATAGTCCTCTTCGATCACCCAAGTTAGACGATATTTGTTATTAAGTTTTTTGCCCCAGCCGAAACGGATATCGTCCGAAAAGAGCGGGCAAAACGGACAGAGTATCAGGATTTACTGTCAAAATGGTGGATTATTCGGTCAAAATGGTGGTTCTTATTACTCGGTACTCAAGGTACTCAAAGCCATACAATCCTGCTGGAATGCGTCGGAAATTTTGGCCGGACGCATACAGAAGGCCGTTATTCTTGGATCGTCTGCTCGAGACTCATGATTCTCGGAGCCAGTGATCATTCACCATGCGGTGTGGGAATTGGTAATTGGTTAATAATACTAGCGCGTTTTTCTACTGGGTGGAAGAAGTGGGAAGTACAGACCCGACTAAGTTGGTTTGGATGAAAATAACGATGACGGCTTTTCTTTCAGATTAGTGGTTCTGGTTGTAGGTGTTCTTGCTAGTTCCAGATCAACGCTACTCTCTGAACTCAAATTATCAGGACTCAAAATTCTTGGAGCCAGTGATCACTTACCTCACGGTGGTCATCGGTTATTGCAACTAGCGCATCCGCCTACTGGGTTGGAGCAGTTAAAAATGCGGGCCTGACTAGATTGGTTCAGACGAAAATAATAATTTAATACTTGATTGCCTTTGTGATGAATTGAAATTTGTATAGGAGTGCTCAATGAGCCTGACAGAACAAGACAAATGGAATAGAAAAAAAAACAATAAAAATATTCACAAAATAAAATTGAATAACGTTGCCAATTTCGTTACACAAACTTCTATTTATTACTTCCACTAGTTGATACGATAGTCCAATTTCAGCATTCACGACGACGTATTGGTAAGTGTTTCCGTACAACTTTCTTGCATTGAAATTGCATATAAAAATTAGCAGTAGAGTCAGTGATGTGTTGGGATCGCATTGATTTTGAGGTCAAAAATTCTCAAGTTCAGTACCCAGTATAGAAGCAACTCTAAGTTTTTCAACCTTTGTCTTGATTGAACTCTCAATGATTTTGAATCAGTATATACCTCAAATATTCAAGAAGTTTCACAACTCTATAATTGTTGAAATGCTAGATATTGCCGGGTCTCTCAGCCGTGGTCTGCAGGTTTTAGGACCTCAAGTTGCATCTGCATCTGTGGCAGACATTTTCAATTGCGATGCGACATTGGTCAGAGTATCCTTCTCTGCTACGGGGCTTTGTTTGAATGTGTACAATTTCTGCCGCAGATGCAGATGAAAGATCTGTCCCGAAAACTTGCAGACCATGTCTGAAAAATCTAGAAATACCTAATAATTCATCAGTTACCGGCTGTGAAAGCTCACAATCTTTCATGTACAATGGTTGTTGAAAGCAGTGGGATCAAGAAAAGAACGCGAAATGAATGTAATTGAAATGGATTCCAGAGAGCTCATTTGCTTACTTTTAGGCCTGATTTCAGGGTTTTGCTTGTTGATCGATAAATCCTTGAACCAATGAGAATTTAAATATATATATATATATATATGTATATATATATATATATATATATATAATATATATATATATATATATATATATATATATATATATATATATATGAATAACCGAAATTTTCCGCCATCACACTCGTGTGATGTTGTCACCTTTGTTGACAACAAGCCCAGCGAATGCTTTCGTTTTGGGTAATGGCGGAAAACTTCGGTTATTCAGACGTTCCTCGTGAATCTCGCACTTTGTTGCATATATATATATATATATATATATATATATATATATATATATATATATATGCTGGCTGGAACTTCCGGTTGATCCGCGACTGGAATGATTTTCGATGTAGCCTCTCTTTTCACGAATATTCCTTCAGCTGAAACCTTGAGTGTTTTGAAAACCAACCATTGACACATCTGAACTCAAGCCCACTTGCTGGCTCCGATACGTAGATGACATCTTTGCTATTTGACCTCATGGGTTTGAAACCCTACCAACATTCCTGACCTGTCCTTAACACCATTCACCCCAACATACAATTCACTATGGAAATAGAAAATGACGAATCCCTCCCATTCTTGGATGTTCTCATCAGGAAGTCCAACAATTCTTTCACTCACACCGTCTACAGCAAACCGACCGATACAAACCGGTACCTCAATGCCAAGTCTCATCATCACCCAGCACAATTGAATTCGGTTCTGAACTCTCTCATACATAGATCCTTCAAACTCACCGATAACCACATTAGATCCAATGAAATGGAAAAGCTCAAATCCGCACTTACCCAAAACGATTTTTTCATTTCCCAAATCCACAAGTCTATTAAACTCCAGCAAACCCGAGATCTTCACCCTAGACCCCCGAAGGACGGACCTGAACGACAAAAGGCTTTCCTTCCATATATTCATGGTGTTACTGATAAAATAAGTCGAATTCTGACACGACATGACATCAAAACCATTTTCACAGCTAACAACCAAATATCCACCTACCTTCGAACACCCAAGGAATATATGAAATACCATGCTCTAGCTGTCCCAGAACATACATCGCCCAGACCAACCGACGAGTGTCCTGTAGAGCATATGAACACGAACTAGCAGTCCGTAATTCTGATACAAACTCAGCATTATTTCAACATCATTAAGAAACAGGCCACAAAATAGATTTCAGAAACACCAAAACCGTTGCCACAGCCAAAACCCTCCAAACCAGAGTTACCCGTGAAGCCATTGAAATCGAAAAACGTCCCAACTGTCTCAATAAACGCGACGATTCTCAAAGACTCTCCAATACATGGAAACCACTCTTGGTCCGACATACTTCTATTTACTCCGACTTGGGAACTAATCCGTTCGAACCTCCCATCGACCGTCCGATCCTTGATCCTGCCATAATTACTAATGAACCCTTAAATCCCACCAACCTTCAATTCTCGATCTCCAGTGATGACAGCCAGCTAGTAAGAAAACTCAGACCTAGACGCAAGGTCACTCAGTCTTGAAAATGGCTCCGAAATGGGAGCCGAAACGTAGACAAGAAAATCATTCCAGTCGCGGATCAACCGGAAATTCCAGCCAGCCATATATATATATATACATATATATATATATATATATATATATATATATATATATATATATATATATATATATATATTTATATACATATATATATGTATAAAATTATATGAAAAAATTCACTGTATAATTCGAATGAAAATTGGCCAGCCGCATTGCTCTCGAGCAATCGCCTTCGGGGTCGTGCTCAAACTTCAGCCTCATCACATCCAGTCTTGTTATACCTACAACAACTAATTTCCTAGAGTAGAGAAATGATATTTTCTAATAGTCATTCATTTTTGCTTGTCGAGATTCCACTACATTCATGGAAATGTTGACTATTTCTTTAAAAATATTGTTCGAAGTATTTACATATTCGAACGATTTACGGAAAAATGGGTATTTCAGTTAAATAATGTGCGCCATATATGTTCAATTTAGGACTTCTTCATTCATTGATGATAACTCATTGTGAAGTTGAAACAATATGATTTCACTCGTGTCTTTTTGTGCATCTCCATGAATATTATATTGTATATTTTGACATTTTCTGCCTTCAAGAGTAATTTATGAAATTCCGAACAAAGTGTTTCAATAATTATGAGAATATGATTATGTGAACGATTTCATGTACAAGTATAATATTTCATATCAGTTGTCGGTTGCGAGTTTCTGTTATTACGTAACAACACTGTTGTTCTAAAATTGTTCCCTGTAGTTATCAATTTGGCACATACCAATAACACGTGTCCTCAGGACTCAAAAAACTATACAATTTCAGCTGATTATGCGGCGAGCGTGTGGTTTTATATGTGCATAGCAGATATCTACCCATCAATTTCGGATTGTGAAGAAAAAAGTGGATGAGCTATTAAATAAAATTACTGTTATTTTCAGGTACGTTAAGTGCTCACGAGAAATACATTCGAATACTAGGAATTTCCTTGGCCATTGAATTTATTTTTATTGAAATACATATAACACTTTAGGTGTTCCATTTCATTCAACATTCCAAAGTAATAGCACTCCAATGATAATGATTTATTTATATCATTTCGAGGTGTGACAGTGAAATATAAGGAATGGATATGTTTTGAATGCTCGCTAAATCGATTATTTTGCACAAATCTGTTTGTAATCGAAAAATTCGTGATGTTTGGATAAATGTAATTTTGTTCAAGTGCGTATTTGATATAATATACATCACTGAATGGAACAGCTTCCCCTCAGTTCATTATGCCAATTTTACTTTGGTTTGGTGATTTGAAAGAGACCTATATGTACCAATTCATCAAGCAGCATTAAGCCTGAAATGGATAAGAATATTCCAAAATGTTTAAAGGACCATTTTGCGTATTCACACTGTATAACTGAAGAAGATGTCAAGTGACGTATTTTAAATCGGCATGACGTTACTGAATATGCAAAATTTGAGAAAACACATGTATTTACATGTCCATGACGTATATGCGCGGACAAGCGCGGTCGAGAGCACATGACGGCTGAAAGTATAATCCGGGACAAAAAACTTCATTAGTTTTGTTTACTACCAATATATAATATCAGTGTTATACTTATGGTTTTTACAGTATAATGCTATATAATATTCAATTAGGAAATAATGGCGAGGGATTAATGGTATCTGCCTTTATTTTCTCTTCTTGTCCTATCACAAAATTTCTCGAATTGAATATTACCAAGAAAACGATATAATCAAACTACAAAGTGTCACTGTCAAACGCGTAGGTCGTGTTTGTGTACTTGCATTGAGATGAATGAAACTGAATAATCATTTATTTACGATGATTTCTTTCACTTGTCAAAATGTGACGTTTTTGGCATTTCAACCAATAGTAGCGGGTTATTCTATGGTTATTCTAGCCGATCATTGGGTATTATAGTGATAAAAATTCCTGGTCCTTTCGATTAACCGTTGTTTACCTTTGAACTGTCAAAACTATACGGTTTACCGCGTTGTATGAGAAGAAACCGTTGTATGAAGATTTTGATACAACGACATAACGAATGATTTTATGTTCCTTCTGGCGCGATTTTCATTTCATTAGAAATTTTCAATTATCAACCTTGTACAATGAGAGGTGTGACGCCATCTCTTGGTATCGTCGGCACGCATTATCATATTTACTGCGTAAGCATCATATCTCTTCTGGATCATAGAGGGCATACATCGTTGTTTGACATTTCAAATTTGTAAAATTTCCACGTATTCTCCTTTCCTTCTTATGTAAATGAAATACTGATCAATTGAATATTTCTTCCTTCTATTTGTTCAAAAAATAATCTCTCCAAATACAACTCGTTCTTTGAATTCAATAAGATAAATTTTCATTTTCAAAACACTCAAACTTTTTTATTTTGGGGCAAAAGCATTCAAACAATCCGAATTAGATAAAATCACTCGTCCTACGGACTCGTGATTTTATCAATCGGTTTGTTTTCATACTTTTGCCAAATAAAAAAGTTTTTATGGAAAATGAAAATTTATCGATTAAATTTGAAGGACTCGTGGTATTACCTTTGATAAATGAATTAGTCATAACGATATTGGTCTATTAAAGTATATATTTTATATCTATCAGTTGCATAGAACTAGTTGAGGCATCAATATTTCTTCATGGGTTAGCATAAGAGGAACAAAGAGAGTCAAATTGAATGCAGAACTTGTATATGTTCAAGTGACTGGTATTCGTCATTAATGTTAAACATGTAAAGTGTATACAGAGATATTCATTTTTATTCTATCTTGTTTGTATTTGACGAGCAATTCTTATACCAAATTCTTACACCATTTTGTAATGCTGAGTTTACATTGTGAAATAACAAATATATATCGACAAGTTACCGTACTGTAATTCCAATATTAAATTGATTACCAAAAATATTGAAAAAAATCGACATTTAGCACTCGCTGCATGATGAATGTAGTGCATATTTCATATAATCACTCAGTGATGAAACTTTGGTGAGTTTTTCGCAAACCCATTCTTCTAAAGAAGATATAATTCATAACTAAAAAAAAAATTTTGAACCAACATTCTAGTTGAATCTAGTGATGACTGCAACACATTTCGAGGTGCGATCGTTTCAACTTTTGTATGCAACTGATTACCACGCTGATTCTCTTCAGCTGAACCTTCATTGCATTAGAACGAGATTTTTTTCCGTCAAATGTATTTTTTTCCATTGGGAAAGTGGTTTCCACGTGAAGTCGAGAGCGCGATCAAATATAAACATATTTGATTTTTCACCTGCTTCTGTGTTCATATTTACAATGCCTTTAGCATGTTTACATTGAGACATCCAGTCTTCTTCTGAGAGTGTTTCGAAAAATGTATTGCAATAGCTCTTTACATTTTTGAAATTGGAATCTACATTTTTAACGGCAATATTCTGCATCATGGATGCCCCAACAAGCTTAATAAGATTCAGATCAAGATGATAGGGAGGTAATCCCAAAACCTCATGTGCCACATCTTGTAGTATCTTGTATAGCTCCTAAGTTTTGAAACGTAATTCAATAATTTTTATGATACTGTATAGATACATATTCAGCATGTAATTTGTGAAGGGGATGTCGCGACTTCTAAGCAAGATCTTTATACTTTCTTTCTTGAACCAAAATTAGGTGCTTCATATTGATGTCCACAGCATGATGAATTCAGTTTTTGTATAATCCACAATCTTGTAATTCTGAATATTCATTTTTCTACAATAATCTCTCGATTTGGTTTGTTAACTGAATGCCAAATATGCATTACGTACAAAGCCATTTTCACCCACTGCGTGGAGTCTTTTACCTTTCGACGAAAGTTTTCAAAGTCCCTCATTACTGTTATTACTCCAAGATTTTTCATGGGTATGCGAGAAATAAATATAAGTTAGATCCATACAAACTTTCAGAGGACCTTCTTCTCAGAAGTTTCCAATATTTCTTTGAAACTTCGACCATTTATACCGGATATCTGGCTTCTCAGTTAACAGAGTGCTTATAGTTTTTGTATTCGTTTTTAAATTTTTGATGTATTCGACGCAACGAAGGAACCTGCTTCTCTTTCATTCTCACCCAACAGCAAGGGAAACTCTCTGGTAATAGTTCTGATCACAGAGAGAAACACAAACTTCATTCAATTCCAATTGAATCTATTCGAGAACCCACGAAATAATAATCTAATGAAATAAATAGTGCGTGAATTCAATCCGGTAACTTCGACTTTTTCATTCCTCCCGAGCCGAGTATTCTTCTGCTTTTGTCACTATCACAAAAATGTTTCACTGCCCAACTGGAGAGGTGAAGCAATCGTGCCAACCCGAAATGAATAATCTGTACATACATATACACACAAACACACACATTCATGGTTAATATTTGAGATAAGCATAATAATGCTGAAATTTTTCCAGTTACATACTAATCATTTTTTCTATCAATTTGTATATTTCTATTCTAAAATTCTAAATATGTTTTGGAGCCACTCAATGAGTATCAAAAAACTGAGTGAGTTGATCTCAGGAAGATCCGAATGTCTTTTAGAATATAATATGTGTCCAAGGTGAATGAAATTTATTTTTATATTGATACAGTACTATAACCTGAAAGAATAGTTGTCTTGCGTCGAACACTTTTCTCTTACTGTACAATAAATCCAATGAATATATACATTGAATGTTTGATTGATCAAAAAAAAATATATTGTGAAAAAAAATGAGATTTAGCAAAATCAAAGAATGTATAGCGATAGGGTTTCCAGATGTCTCCGATCTGTATGAGTGATCTTACTGTTTTGCAAATATAATCAATGTGATGATTCCATTTCAGTTTCTCATCTATGAGAATACCGATATATTTCATTTTGTCTTTAGATTCAATTCCCATTTCCGTATAAGTAATTTTGATTATCAGAATGTCAAATTATACTTTTGGGATATTGTGAAAAAGTCTCATCTGAATTTACGGTGAGAGTTTCACTGAAGAACCATCCAAAAACATTCGAGAAGTCGTTTTCGATGATAGTTTTCAGATCAGTTTGAGTTGTAGATAACTACCATGTTGTCAGTGAAACTTACTATGTCACAGGATATATTGGGTTTGAAAAGGTCATATGTCGAACGGTAGTGGACCAAGGACTGTCCCTTACGTCCCCACATATTTCATTGTTCTGGTTGAGCTCATTGGTTTTTCAACCACTATTTAATATCATCGGTTTGTTGGATAACTTTTCAACTGACAATTTCAAGCTCGAGCAAGTTATCATTCACACAAATTAATCCTTGAAATATCTAGTTAGAAGGTCAAAATGAAACTTTATTCACACTACCCATTCTGTATGTTATATAGGTATTTTTTCTGTCTAAAATATTAAAAAACCGTTTTGTATATTCGCAGCATTTCACTTCGGTCACAAATTACCGATGTTTTGATATATGATGATTTCAGTAGAACATAATTTTCATGCTGTCGAAATGAGGTCACGGAATGCTAACTCACCCTTTGATTTCACATGTGCTACTATTGACGTATTCAAATCACACAGGGTTACGAATGCCAATAAGTGGAATTGATCTTTGTTGATGATTCCATCCTTTATCTTCTATTTAACAGCACTGAACATGTGTCTTAAATCTGTCTGGATTGAATCTAAATATCAGAAACTTTGTACAGATCTGTTGCCAAATAAGAGCTGTCAATAATATCTCATAATCTAACCCGGCCACAATGAAATTGACAGTTTACACAAAATATCCATCAGGCCTGTTCGCCTACGACCGCCCATATAACTATGACGTACATCGTACACGAAACTGCTGCAGAAGGCGCATCAACAAGCCACATAAATCCGCTTAGCAAATGGGTTCCATGTTCATAGTGAGCGAAAAAGAAGCTGTTGCTACAATTCGCCCGAGGCAGTCCCTTATTTTATTTCGTCGACTTCTTATACAATGAATAGAGACTTTCCTGAAGACGTGCGTAGGAGAAATGAATACGGTGATGGGATCTCTCGTGAATATCGAGAAAACATTTTGGGATTGATAGAGGTAGCAGTTGGGTGCTGACTGGTGTGATACTTATCGAAAGTTTCAATACTTATGATTTTTAGGTCACTGGAATTAGACAAAAAAAGGTGACTTTGCACTAATATTGATGGGCACATGCACCAACATAGTATTTCAGGAACCACATAGAAGTCAATGATTCTTGAATTGCGTTTACTTGTTGCACCTTTGTTCGAGTCTTCGGTTTTGAGTTCAGAAAATTGACAATTTGAGAAGTGCCGCAATCATCCTCTGAAGTTTTTTATTTGTTGAAACATTGAACTACATTCATTACACTCCTCTGATTTCGTCGATTATGAGGAAATATTACTGTCAAACAATAGATATTCTTAGTTTTTGTAGCTGTTCCAGATTATATAAGGAGGCATGTAGTTCAATATAACTCAAGCCAAATCAAACATTATATGGAGACTACTCGAAACAGGTAGATAGTCGTTGCCTCTTTCTTCGTTTCTTGTTGTATTATATATGACTTTCGTCAATTTGAGTACCACTTGTTCAATTACTTCAAATGTGTGGGTGCCCTGTTCCAACTCGAAAAAACCATAAGACGACCCCAAGAGTGCCTTTTCATATGCCATTGGTAGAAATTATTTTATAGCTCAGCACCTTCTTTCATAACAACAATAATTGTTCAAGTTATATATTTTGAGCTTCCGAACACGGATTTCAAGTCGAAACGATAGAAACAGGCACATTTTCATTCGTAAGGTGTTCTATACCCTTCGCTCCATCTCCTCCCACCCTTTTTCTGCTTTATAATAATTTTCACTATAGAACCTGAACCGAAATGTTTTGGAGTCAAGAAAAAAGCGATTATTAATATGAATACAGTAAAAGGGGTCCAGGAAGTGATTATGTGTAAAGGGCACCTGACAAATGAAAACGTGTGTTCGGATCGTAATCTTGTCCAGAAAAAGGAGAAGGAATATGTTTTTCTAGGGTTGAAACAACATTTCAAACTATCTCACAGAGAGAGTGCCTCGTTTCAACTTCAGATTCGTGTTCAGGTGATCGGATTACGTGAATTTCCTGTGAATTTTTCTTACTGATTAATAATGGATATTATATGAGCTCTCTTACAATCTTACGTATTCGTGAATTAGTCGTGATAGAGTAAAGACGTTTGTGAAATTGCTCCGCTGCTCTGTGCTAGAAATAATCTTGGAAAAGATAGGACAAATACAAATGAGTGAGATGAAACATGCTGCCGAAGTGATGATTAAACAAATATGCGAAGACCAAACATTTATAAAAAGGTTGGTAGATTCCGTCTCTTCTGGGATTTTAAATTGAAGTGCTCTCAAAAAAAGTATTGGATACTCATGAAAAAATGCCGCTCCCGCAAGTATCCTACCTGGTATTCAAAAGACCTGATTCGTAAACTAAAAGTAAAAAATCACTTCCGGAAAATGTATAGGCATCATAAACTACTTTTTTATCGTGAAAAGTTCCGGGAGTTGAGGCATTCAGTTAAACGCGATATAGATATTTCATATAAAGCTTTCATTGCGAATTCCGAACAAAACTTGAAAAAAGATCCTAATGGCTTTTGGAGTTATGTAAACTCAAAGAAGGATAAATCTCGAATTCCAGGACATATGTACTATAATGATCAAATATTGTCGTCACCTAGCGATATAGTTGATGCATTTGCAACGAACTTTCAAAACGCATATGTTTCTAATTATAATCTAAAAAATACTAACCTGAGGAATGGAGAACTTTTCAACACCAGTGATTACTTACACCTTCGTAAAATCTCGGAAAATGACATCATCTTGGCTTCCAATAAATTGAAAAATAAATTGACAGTTGGACCATATGGCATTCCAGTCAAACTTGTTAAAAATCATATTGCTCTTTTTGCGAAGCCTCTCTGTATCATTTACAACCTCATGTTGAAAAATTGTTACTTTCCTAATATATGGAAGCTGTCAAGGGTATGCCCTATCTTTAAATCCGGCAAGATTTCGGAAATTGTAAATTATCGACCGATTGCAATAATATCAGTGTACTCGAAATTGGTTGAAATAATTTTATCGGACCTCATCTATAAGCACGTGAGTAACACAATTTCCGAATTCCAACATGGTTTTGTGAAGAGTCGTTGCACTGCATCAAATCTTTGTATATTTACGCAATATGTCTCTGACAAACTGGACCAACGAAAACAAGTTGATGTAGTGTATACAGACTTCAGCAAGGCATTTGACCAGGTTTCACATCATCAATTGCTCATGAAATTATCAAGCTTTGGCATTTCGAGGAGCCTCCAATATCTCCTGGAATCATATCTTAGTGAGCGAAAATTATTTGTGGAATACGAAGGAATTAAATCGTTTATATTTAATGCAACTTCCGGGGTACCCCAAGGTTCAAACTTGGGTCCACTATTATTCCTTCTGTTCGTTAATGACATTTCTGATAGTATCAACTCTAAAAAACTACTTTTTGCTGATGATATGAAGATTTTCAGGGAGATTGACGACTATTCTGATTGTATCGCATTACAAAACGATATTACTGAGTTACATAATTGGTGTCAGAAAAACGAACTATCATTAAACATAAGCAAATGTAAAACTATGACTTTCGCAAGGAAACCGTCAGTACAAATATATGACTACAAATTGGACAATTCAACTCTGGCAAGAATTACCGAATCGAGAGATCTGGGTATTACCTTTGATGAAAAACTTACGTTCTCGTCACATATCGAGTCAATGACATCCCGTGCAATGAAAATGCTAGGATTTGTGATGCGTAATAGCAAAGAGTTCTCATCATTAGAGGAAATTAGCTCTATATATTATTCATTGGTAAAAAGCAAACTGGAATATTTTAGCTCCATATGGAATCCTTGTCAAGGAAAATATATAAATAGTATTGAAGCTGTACAGAAAAAGTTTCTACAATTCCTGTACTTAAAAAAGCATGGTTCTTACCCCATGAGAGAGCATAGCTATGATTTACTCTTGGAAGAATTCAACTATACATCACTTTAAAAACGCCGCCAAATTAACGACTTAATTTTCATTTACAAAATCATACATAATCAAATCGATTCTTCCACTTTACTTTCATCACTGAATTTTAACGTTCCTCGTATAACTTCCAGGTCACACTTAACATTTTACATCGACGTGCCTAATTCTCAACATCACTTTCACTGTCCTTTGACTTCTATGTGTAAAAGTTAAAATGGTCTACGAAATATTGATATTTTCTTTTTACCCTTATCTCAGTTTAGGAAAGCAGTATATAATGCACTACATAACTGATTAGAACTAATGCTTATAATATGATATAATGTATGTAATGCTAATATGGATTTCGTTTTTGTTTAAATTTCTGTTTTTTCAGGACTAATATAAGCTTTTCATTTTGTATTATGTACTCCTGTAATTGGGTCTTATGACCTGTTGGATGTATTTTCTAAATATATAAATAAATAAGTAAATTACTATTATTTCTCCACGAAAAATTCACAATGAAGCGGGTGAAATATTACGAATATGTGAAAATTTATATAGAATGTTTCAAACTTCTCTTTTGAACGGATTGAAAAAAGATCAGGATCAACAACAGAATGATGTCGTGGTTTCAATTCATATGAAAGAATGAAGTTCGCCACTAATTTGAGTTGATCCTTATTGAGTTCATGTCAAAATTCATTAGCGCATGGTAATAACTTCTCAAAAAAATTTCATCGGCTATGAGTTGAACAAAATTTTTGTGCAAGTGGCAATCTACTTATATCCTGAAAGAAACTGGACCTATATTGAGCCCTTTTTGTCAAAACTAGTCAGTCAGCCAGAATTCCGGTATTGAAAGTCGGCTGGACTTGCGAATACAGTGCTTTCCGAACTGGTCCCTGAACCCGTTAATTGATATCTTCGTATACTCAATAAACAGTCTGAGTGTTTGGTCACATCCAATAGACGGCGTTTTTCCTTAACGCATTTTACCATTTGTGAATGCGATGTTTTCGAACATCGAATTCTGATTGCGTTTTGGTGTTGCGCAGTCATATATGCAAAATACCTAAAATGATCCTTGATGGCAAGGGATAGACTGTAATGACATCGTTTTCGAATAGGCCCGTTAAATGAGATCTTCGTATAGTTAAAATACGTACACAACCAGGAGTTTTTTTTCTAACTGGAGAACAAAGTTCCCAATCATTCATGACAATATGACGAATTCAAATCGTCCTTACCATATTGTTATATTCTTATGTCATCGACACCAGAAGTTGTTTTTATTTCTGCGTTGGGAGTAAAAGTGAGTTTTTTCATGTTCCAATTATTCGCATTTTCCATGTTAGAGTTTACATTCGAAGTGTGAATCCCAGCACGATGGTTCCGTGGTCTTCCTTTTGACAGGTGGACATGTTTACTCAATGTTCTAACAATTGTGAACAAAGTTGGTATGATATAATGAATTGCCTCGAGAAGAATTCGAATACCATGCAACTTTTCTGTCATCACAGTTGAAGTGATACATTCTGTAATCAGTTCTGATATGAACAATATCGAAAATATGGTCATCTGATATGATTTAAAACAACGTTTTCGAATGAATATTTCTGATGAAAAAATCCCTGTTTTTTTATCGTGTTGATTGCTAGCCATGAATTGTCCGAGAAACGGTAATCCATGTCATTAACGATTTTATCTCTCGAAGAACTGAGTAATTGAAAAAGAGTTGTTGAATACGAGTCCCGAAAAAAAAACATACAGACTGTATTGGAGTGATACATCCTGTATAGAATTCGGTTTTGCATAATTTTCGAGATATGGTTATTTGAGATGATTATGAATATATTCTTCGTTTAATCTTAAAAAAATTTCTGGTGAAAATATTTGAAAATCGTGTTGATTTGTTCGATAAAAGGTATATTTACTCCATCAGAGTTCGTCTATTCAACCTCTACATGCTGAAAAAAATGTTTTAGATTACGACTTTTTTCATAGAAGTTATATGGGTTGGAGTGGAAAACACTATTTTGAGATATGGTCGGATATAAAGACCCGATTTCCCGGGGAAAGGGTCGGTATTAACAATCAAGCGCACTGGTACTTCTAGAAGGGCGCTGATCAGAGTCTGTTTTCGATCAGGGAACACAAAATGTAGCCAGTTCACAAAAATTCGACCACCGAATGAAAACAGCGGAACCAACAACTGTGTTTACTGGATACCATGTGAGTGCGGAAAATCCTACATTGGAGAAACCAGAAGACCATTGGAAGTGATAAAGGACGAACACAAGAAAAACACACAACGAAGAGAAAACAGGAATAGCGGAACATGTTTGCAAAAAACCATCACAGCATTATATGGTCTGAAATCGAGGTCATACACAAGAATGAGCACTGGTTCAAGAGGAAATTCAAGGAATCCGCCTTCATTCTCAACAACGACGCAATCAGTCATCCCAGCGTGGAGGCCGCTCATCCAAGGCATGGACCGACTTCGGCCCGATGAAAAATAATCTCATACCAATACATCCATATCCCGCTGAAAACCGATCAGCGCCCTTCTAGTAGCACCCGTGCGCCTCACTGTTACCGCCCCTTTCCCAACCGTAGAGAGATCGGGTCTTAATACCCGACCATACCCCGAAATATTGTCAATCATCACCCGAAGACGATTGCGGATACCAGCAATCGAAACGTCGTGTTGGTATCAACATTCAATCATACTATTCCATTCATTTCTTAACTTACATTTTTTACAAATATTTCACGTTCGATATGTCAACTTTCTTGTCACGATATCATTCGATTTTTTTCTTTATTTGCATTCTTTGACTAATATTTCATATTCGGTATGTCTCTTTTGCTGCAGTTGTATGTGCTTTCTACACGGTTCAAGTACTAACCGCGCTCGGTGCTGCTCAACTTCAGATATTAAATGATTGTCAATCAACCTGGAGGCACAAATATCATACAAAGTTTTTTGTAACACTGTTCTGTTTTCATAATAAAATGGATTGATTGAATATTTCTATAAAAACACATTTTGACATCTCTTGTCAGTTAACTATTTTCATGTTATCGCATTTGCTGTGAAGTGGCGATGTCAGTGACGCCGAATCGCCTGGTTACCAACGAGCAGTATTATTTACAGCTCAGGTGTTTTATTTTGAGTCACATTCGAAGTTATTGCTGGTTTTTCATGTCTTGCAATAGTGAGGAATTGTGTGCTCCCTACGATATTGAAGAGGCTGCAAAAAAAACTTCAATTGAACTTAACGAAAAAATCGGCTCAGCAGTACAACGTCGCATATTCTAAATTTCTTAGCTAGTGTAGACTTGAAAACGCCAAAGGAAATTTCAACCGTTTTCTTAGCCTATCTAGAAGAGAAATAAAAAGTATGGGTCTCGTCAAATTTATGGAGCAGGTTTTCAATGATAAAGTCGAGTGCGCTCTTTAAAAATGGTGTTAATACAAGCAAACATTTCAAGGTAATAGCAGTCCCGAAGCGAAAAAAATGAAAGTTATAGGCCGAAAAGATAAAAAACTCTTATGTTCGAACAAGTCCAGAGGTTCATAAATGAGGCGCCAGATGAAAAATATTTGATAATGAAATTGCTACTATTTTCGGAACATATGGTGTGAAGAGTTGTGCCATTTAGTGATAGAATACATTAAATTAATGTATTAATCATTGATTGTTCAAATTCCAAATACAAAAATGAAAATTGGTCGTTCTTTTCTTATTGTTCATCAACGTTTTCTGCTGAAATACTCAAATAATAAATGCAGTACCAATCCAGTTGGTATGAACACTTTTGGAAAAATGCCCTCTTCCGTTACTGAGTTTCTGAACCTCCCGGAACCAAAGGAATATACAGGTCACTGTCTCAGATAGTCTTCTGCTTCTTTGCTATCAGAATCAGGAGCAAATATAACGGATATTAGGAAGCACGGAGAAGAATAGAATAGAATAGAAGTTTATTGGCGTCTTCAATATACAATCTAGATTCATGCATTTAATCGATTACTCAATTTTCTCTCCCTGGAAGACCAGAGGTCTGTGCCCAATGAGAGAGAAAAAAAATACAACAATATCTTAACCATTGCTGGTAGCCTATTTAAGATGCCAACCCCAATAACTACATAGTTACTTGTGGCTGGGTGAAAAATACAGAAAAAATGAGAAAAAAGAAAAAAAATGAAATAACTTATTTTGTACAAGGTAACATGAACAATAATATTGGATGGTGTTTGTTTTTAATAATGTCTCTTTGTTTGTATTAAAAAAATATAGAAACATCGGTATTTAGGAAAAAACCTAATATGTTTTTTGCGTATTTGTTGAAAGCCATTTCACAATTCAAAAAAAGGCTTTCAGGTAGACTATTCACTATTTTAGGAGCCATACAATAAAATGATCTCTGCGTAGACGTCTTTGTGACCAATGGGATGGATAAAATTTTTTTTCCCCGAACAGTATATTTCGTCTCTAAATTCAAGTGAAGAGAGTGCATATATCTTTTAAGGGCTTTACAAATATTGATACAATATGTTTGCCTTATATTGCTTATCATGAGGTTTTTGAAGAGAGGTTCAGATGGTTCTCTTCTGTTTCGAACTTTGGCAATAAGGCGAATGAATGTTTTCTGTAAAGTTATTAAACTTCTTATATTACTTTCGTACGAAGCACCCCAGACAACAATACCATACATAATCACTGAGTGAATCATTGAATGATAATATATTTTCAGCACATGAGAGGGAAGGAATAGCATATTATAAAAAAACGGTATTAATTTCCTCAGTTTCATGGCTATTTGAGAGATGTGATTTTTCCAATTCAAATTTTCATCTATTTGTATGCCTAGATATTTAATACATCTACCTGCTCTATTTTCCTACAAGTACAGTTCTCGCATACGTTTGAAACATATGTTGCATGTATTTTGACAGGCATTTCGAAAAAAAACTTTTTTCGAGTACAGAAGTTGATGTATTTGGTTTTTTTCTCATTAATGAGCATACCATTTTTGTTGAACCATGTTTTAAGTAATTTGAGATCGTACATCATATTAGTGTATGTGATATGTATATTTTTGTTTGAATAGAGCAGGGCAGTATCATCAGCAAACGTGTATATTTTACCTTTCAGTGGCATATCACAGAGGTCGTTGATATAAATAAGGAATAGAATTGGTCCTAGTACTGACCCCTGTGGTACTCCACTGAATGTTTCTCTTACATCACTGTCTTCACCACCGATCTTCACGATTTGCCTTCTGTTAGTCAAATAGCTACAAAACCACTCATTGCAGACTCCTCTGACTCCTAAATCACTCATTTTGTTCAACAGTATCCTATGTGATATAGTATCGAATGCTTTACTTATATCAATAAATATTCCAGTGGTGTATTCATTCTTTTCCATTCCCTGTTGTACTGCAGTTGTAAAATTCAATAGAGCTAACTCCGTTCCTTTGCCTTCTAGGAAGCCATATTGGTTTTGTGACATGAAACTAATTTTTTTCAGATATTTTAACAAGTTTGAAACAATTAATTTCTCGAATACTTTGGATATAATAGAAAGTAATGCGATGGGCCGGTAGTTATTTGGATCTGTTTTTTTGCCTCCTTTGTGAAGAGGTATTATAATACTTTTCTTGAGGTTATCGGGAAAAATTCCTTTGGCTATTGAAAGATTATATAGTTGTGCTAAAATACCTTTAATATGTTCGGCAACTTCTTTAAGGAACTCTGGTCTAATATTATCATATCCTGCTGCTTTATTTTTATCTAATAATTTTATTTGTTCAACTACATCTATTTCACTAACGAAGTGCATGGCATAGGAGGAATTTATATTTAATTTATGACTGTTATCACGTTCAAAGTGTCTTTTTGGTATAGAATCAACGATATGTCTGATATTTTCGACAAAATACTCATTTAATTTATTTGCTATATCATGTTTTTTAGTAAGAACTTTTTTTGCATATTAATTGTTACCTCTAATTTTTTAATATCATTTGAAATTTTTTTATGACCATTCAGTTCCTGAATTATTTTCCATGTACGTTTGATATTATTTTTATTTTCCTGTATTTTATGTTCATAGTAGGAGTTTTTTGCAATTTTAATTAACCTATTAACATGATTTCTGTATAATATATATTCAGATTTTAATGCTTCGTCATACGGTTTTCTTTTAGTTTTAACATATTTCTTCTCCCTTTTCCTTATACTTCTCAAGATTCCCATGGTCATCCAAGGTTTCAATTTTGCTTCTCTGTTTTTTTTTGCGTTCAGAGTAGGTGGATAGTTTCACGAATTCACAGAAAGTATCAGAGAATTTGCAAAAGCTTCTATTTACGTCACCTTCTACTAAACAGTCATCCCAGTTGTATGAAGCGACAATTTCTTTCAATCTAGCAATATTTACATGGTTATATGTTTCAAGATTTTTTTTCACATCATTACATTCAGCTACAACATTCCAAGCCACAAGCGCTGCGAAGTGATCGGTTATGTCAAGTTCGTTTATACTAGTATATATTTCTGAAAATACTTGATGTTTCATAAAAATATGATCCAAGCATGTACCCATTTCATTATTCATTCTTGTTATAGAATTGATATAAGAACTGAATCCATAACTACCAAGCATTTCTGAATATTGTTGAGATTCTGGTGTTTCAGCGAGCAAATCTATATTTATATCCCCCAAAAAAAACACGTTTTTTTCTGAGGTCATTTCGTTCAATAAATTTTGCAATTCATCAACAAAGACGTCCACTGGGAGATCATGTGACCTATATAACCCTACAACAGTAAACAAGAACTTGCCTAATTCACATTTAACAGTGATACCTTCCGAAGACCTCATTTCACATTTTTTATATTCTATCACATTGATTTTCTCAGAAATATAAACAACAACTCCCCCAGATCTTCTCGTCTCTCGAAAATTGAAATATCCTGTATACCCCGGGATTTTGTAAAGCTCTACTTCGTTCTCATAGATCCATATTTCTGTCAACACGATTATCTGAGGTTTTTGTTTGAGGAAATTAATGTAACATAAAAATTGATCGAAGTTAGCTCTACAGCTTCGTATATTATAATTCATGCACATGAAGGAACTATTGGGTGGTATTTCAGACTCGAAGGGAGTTGTTATTCTCCTATGTATTACATTATTCTTCTCTATTTCAATATCATCAAAATGTTTCCAATCTTTATTCATTACAGTTTTATGCAGGAAAGTAGTAACTATACTATAACTATATAAGAAATAATATAAAAAATAAAGGAAAATTGAATGGATATGACGTGAAAATATTTTATTATGTTTTCTTAGTGGATCTCAAGTTCTTTTTCGGAATGTCGCCCGCTGTTTCTATTTTCCGATATTCTATAGGATTTTCTACAAGATTTTCTTCTACCTTCTTCTGAAATATTTCTGGGTTCTGAATGAGGTCTTCCAAATTGTACTTCTTGTTATTTATAACCAGTCTATTGTTTCTGATGGTGGCGTTGATGTTATTTTGCTTAGCTTTGTTGAGAAATGTTCGAAGCTGCTTGTTTACTTTCTGCTCCTCTTCTGTTTGATCTTCACAGATGTATATTTTACTTCCCCTCAGTCTGAATGTATTTCGTAATATATCAACTTTTTTCAAATAGGATATCAGTTCGAGCTTGTATATTTTTGCTTCGTTTCCTTTTTTGCTCTTGAAGCTATATATGTTATTGAGATCGCTGCTACTCAGTGTAACTCCCAGTGTATCTTTCAGAAATTCCAATACAGACGAGTTTTCTTCAATGTCGAGCCCAAAAATAAGAATGTTATTTTTCCGAATTTTGTGTTCTAGTTCACTCACTTTTTCTTTGAGTTCTGCGTTTTCTCTCTCCAGTACGTTAATTTTTTTGTTTGTTTGACTTGTTTGTTCTTTTTTTATTTCTTCCAGAATATTTTCCGTTTTGAGCGATCGCCCGTCTATAGTTTTTAATATTTCCAATAGATCTTGTAACGAAACATTTTCCTCATTGCCCATTCTGTAAAGGTGCGCTCGAATTTAACTTGCCGGTCACTCTCGTTGAGTAGTACTGAGCTATTTTCGACTGATGGTATGGGAGATTATCAGGTGCTGATAAGATAAGTAGTGTTCAGCGGGTGGGAGGATATCTTTGCTAGTTTGGCCCTTATAGTTGAGTAAATAAGGCCTTCACACTTTAATCTCGAATATTTCTTATATAAGTTAGCGAATGTAACACAATTTGTAAAATGGAATTCACTTACATATAATTGCGTCGATTTTCACTGGTATTCCTAAATATATTCGACTTATTCACGATTAACTGTAGGTTTTCATACGAGCACCAACTATACGTCTTGTCACGACAATAGAGGTCCTTATAAGAAGTCTACAATTGTAGCTGAGAGTTACATCGATCAATATATTTTTTATCAAGCGTTATAGCATCGTCCTTTTCACTTCAAGAATTGAATGTTAATGCCCATGAAATTGTCAACTCAGCTAGTTCAAATGAGTTACAAGGCTCTTCAACATCGCAAGGTTAATATCAGCAGTTGCTCTAATTCTACTTTTCACATTAATATTGATAAATAATAATAATAATGTAATTATTGAATATAATACATTTGTAATAGAACGTAATTGTATCTATATCTATTGTTCATGATGAAACTTTCCTGAAATTTCAATAATTATGTTTTGTTCATTGCTATTTGGTCGAGAAAAATCGTGTTGAAAATATTTTGAACACTTGTGTCGAAAATATTTTTTATTTCATACTGCATCGTAACAGCCATGTTTAAGTCAACGATTTTAGTCCGGTAAATGAGACTTTACGGTATCGAGTCCGGTAAAAATTTTACCGGACTCTAATGAAATGGGGCAAGAATCAAACAATTTATTGTGGAAACAATACAAAATTAATAAACATGTAATTGAATTTTGAGAAAGGGATTGTGATTACCAATTGTGTAGAAGTTTCCTGGATGTCATCCAAAGACATTTCATATATCTCTTCGCGGCGACAACCACCAGCGACGGCGATTAAATCAACAATCTAACAAGAACACAAAATTATCAGTGAATATTGAAATCTACATCTAAAATTATTACCTTTGCCAAAAGATATTGTTGATCTGGTGCCTCTTTCACAAATTTAACCAATTCTTCTCTGGTGAGTGTTTTCGCTTGTTTAGGTTGATAGCCAACAGAATGATTGTTAAGGAACGCTCGAAGTTTAGAGAATCTTGATATATCCACGTTTTCATTAAATTGTAGCATGGCTTTAACCATCGAATACTTTGACCAGAGTGAAGAACTGGACATTTTCTTCGACTATAAAATCACCAATAATGATTCCTTCAAAAGAATATTAAGTGCCAGAACTTACCAGATCAAACAAATACGCCAGCATTATTTCCTCATTGATTTCACTGACTGCGTTTACCCTTTTCCAGTCTCAAAACTGTTTATATTCGCTATGGTACATCTTTGATGATTTTGTGGGAATCAGAAAGCCGGCAGCTTCAACGCAAAACATCTTCGGGAATGTTATTGTTTGTCGACATTTTGTCTGTTGACATTTCGTTTCACAAAAGTCAACAAAACAAACACCAGAAACAGTAACCTTAGAAACTAGCGTTTCCATCATGGATGATCATATTTTCAATTTTTGTTTTATTAATGTAAGATTTAGTGTCTGCAGTATGAAATAAAACGCATTACGACATACGACCGAAACATTTCGACTCGTACTGTAAAAATGCGTTTCCCGGACTTATGACGTAAATTACTATTACACGCTACTTTGTTAACATCATTTTTCAATATTCTTGACAACCATTGAAAATGTCACTCTCAATGACAGTTGTGAAATAATCCATGTCTACCTTTTGTTCTTAGCAACTGGTTTCAATAGACAATGGAAGTCCGAACCATTACCATTCATTTATCGAACTGTCTCATTTGTCTTATTGATTACTTCCCAAGATATTCATCCGCAATGTTCAAATCCACTTTTCATTTCCTAATTTGGATACTTTTTACGATTCCTAGTGCTGCTCTCAGAATTAATTTGACAATTACGCGGGTCGAAAACACATAAATATTCAAATTTTGCTATCGGCAGATTCTAAAAATTGGTGCGAATTTATCCTAGATATTTTGAATCGCGTTTCTCATAAATGTATATTGTTATGAAGTTAATGACTGCTCCACGCTTTAATGAAACTTCACCCATTTCTACAAAGACTCAATTAGTATTATCGGGAGTGATTATATGCATCAGAACTATTGATAATTTTGCTAGAAAAAGTGTTGACTTATAACTGCATAATTTTCTTTTCGAAATTGGGCGTAAGAACCCGACTACGGAGGAGGACAATTTTTCTGGGAATTATGAAAATGGACGTATGGTTCGAAATTACATGTGCGATTGTATAATTAACGTTGCATTACTTCATCGAGATTCAATGGAGTGCATTTTCATGTGATGAAATCGAACTTTTGCTGCAATACTGCATGATAGGTGGTATTCTATTTTTTTATGCATTTTTCCATTCGTTTCAGTTGTTTGAGAGATCCCGATTTTACACCTGTTCGACTGTTCCTATTCCTTTAAAGGTGACACATGTTCACCTGCGATTTAGTATTCCACCCATTGTGTTTCCTCCTCATAGGTGATTGCACTTTAATCAGCGATATTTCAGCCGCACCATTTCAATATGGTTGATAATCTCACCAAGAAGTTACTGGAGTAGGTCGATACTAATCAAACAGGGATAATAATGATAATAAAAATAATAGTTTTTTTTGATAGTTAAGAAGAAAAAATACTATGTATGGACCACTTTTTGTAAATTTAATCGAAGCCTTATCACGAAGCTTCATCAAGAATTTCAACTTATCTGTCATCCACGGTGCTTTTTTTTTAGTAATCCGTACAGATTTCAGAGGTGCGTGCCGGTTGAACTCATTTAATGGAATGGAAGTGAACTTTTCAACCTTCTCATCTATACTTTCTAAAGTGTAAATACTGTCAAAGTCAGAGCTGCAAAGGTCATATTGGAATGCGTGCATGTCGAAATGTCTCTAAATGTGTACTGAAAGTCATTTTTTGTCTTGGATATATTTCACAAGTGGACAACCAGTGGTCGGAGAAAGTTGAACAATCTACCACAGTACAGTCTGTAACGCTTCAACTTTTGGAGCAAATGATCACATCTAATAATTTGCTACTAGTTGAAGAATAGCGAGTTGGTTTCCCAATCACTTGATGCAAGTCAAGTGACTCGATAATGCCTTCAAATTGATATCTTGACTGATTGTCTGAATCTAAAAAATCGATATTGAGGTCCCCAGCACAGATTATATAATCAAAACTTATAAAATAAAAAATTCTGACAAGAAAGGCTCCTTGAGTTTATAGGCGTTCCTCAATATTTCCACCTTCTTCCAGTAGGATAAAAATTCGATTTTCAGGATGGTTTTGTTGTTTCTATAAGGAATGAAAAAAATATTATTGATATCCTGGAGATTCAATGGGATCTCAAGAGATTCACTGAGTTCTTCTAAGGACTGAGCCTACAGATTGGAGACCAAAGACAATGATGATGTTTCTTCTGAGTTTGTCATCGAATTTTATTATCTGCCGTTGAAGTTGCAAGTTTTTCTCTTCTAGTCTGCTATTCTTATCATTCGCTGTAGTTAATTCTTTTTTTATTTCAATGAGTTGTTGCTGAGTTTGATCGCACTTGGCATTGACTGTCATGAGAAGCCTGTATACATCCTTGAGGTTGGTATTATCCGGTATCTGAGTCAAGTTATAGGGTTCGCTATGACCATATGAAATAATGTGCACACCGACCGTACTATATATTCGGTATTTTTGTGCAGCAGGGTTTTTGTACGGAAGAGTTTTTGTACTGAAATGTTTTTATTGGTCATTCTCGAGTAACTCAGATGAAGACGAACGATGATCAATATTATTCAATGATGTAGTCAAAATCAGCTCACCAGAGTCCTCAGATGGATGTACCACTTGTAGCACAATATTTCAGCCAAAGAACGGAAATTTTACGTGGATATAAACTAAAGTAAAACGGTGGGAACAGGAGCTCAAAAATAATATATATATATATATATATATATATATATATATATATATATATATATATATATATATATATATATATATATATCACTGCTGTGTGTTTTTTTTTGGTATGGATCTTCCCCTTGAAGAGATTACAGGAAAGTCATATTTGAAATAAGTCACAAAAAGCTAAGCCCACAGATACTTCAATGTTAGCTTTTGCATTGAAGTAGCTCAGTAACTTCCTAATAATATAATAATAATAATAATAATCGTCTTTATTGTTTCCCAGTTGTAGTAAAATACATATATTTCATGAAATAACAGAGATATTTGTTGAGATACAAAAGGCGAAGTTCAACTTAGCTAGCACAAGTGCTACTGAGTACTTCTTTCACTCAACTTCAAAAAATTCTACCCAACCTATGACAAAAATAAGTAACAAAAAAATGATTGTTATGAATTACTTTATAATCAATATGATGCTGGAATTATTCAACATAAAATGAGGCATATCATTATCTTCAATTAATCATTCATAAAAATTGTTAATGCTCTCATTACTTTTCCAATCAATTACATATGACTGAGCACATTGCATAAGAATGAGTATTGCATTATTCAAGTAGAATAAATATTATAATATTATATTATTTAGTTCGATGAACTGATTCGGTTTGGTTGGTTTCCAGATGAAATGCAAAACTTTCTTATTTTCATTCTAGCCAGAAAAGAAGTCATTGTCAAACATTCAATAATATGTGACATTTCCAAGCTTTTAGTGATCGGAAAATTAGCGATGGTCCATATATGCGGTTAGAAAGTGATAAGTACCTGAACACTCTGGAAGTTTTGTATATTATGTGGTTTTATGAACTTAGGTAAGAAGATTCTATGGAAGTATTTTCATTATATACCCAAATATTGGCTATTCAGCTCATTGGAATGCCACTGGTTGAATATACTGCATTGCTTCAACACTCAAGCGGAAAATTTCAAGAAGAAATATAAACTAATAAACTGTGAGAATTGAACTCGTGCTTTGCATACTAACGATATCATTGATTGACTTGGACAAAACGATAGGAAGTGAAAGAAAAGTTATAGGAAAAACTGGTTAGCAGTAAGAAATAATTCCACATAAGAACGGATCAAATTACAAATAAACCCTTCTATCTTAACCATTGATATTTTGAACAGTCACTCATGAGGGATTATGTTTCTAGAAGAAGATTGTAAATGATTATTAACATTTGAAATACATGCTTTTAGCTTCTATTCGTGACATTTTCATTTCAGCATTACGAATCTTGAATCTTAAGCTATTTTGTTTCGTGACCATTATTTTTTGATGAGAAACTGATGTCAACATGGGATAATATCAAAATATTTTCAATGTGTTTTCCTTTTTTCATTGAGCAATGAAAAGTGTTTACCTTGCCATTACTGTGAAGCAAGATTTATCAGTCTTCCACCTGTCATCATGTACCTATCGATCCGTAGGTAATCGATCTTCGTTATGGAAGCAAAAAAATTCCAGAAGTGAAATCAGTGCCAACTGTCCGTAGATCGAGGGTATTTTCTGACGCTGTATGATTCTCAACCATGTATTCAAAAAAAATTAATCAGTAACAATATTCGCCAGAATGCAATAGTTGAATCATTCAGTGTCAAAATAAATGCCAAATGTGAAATATAAGATGAAATTCTCAATCAATAACTGAACTTTCTATACAAAACGTCAAATTTGATATTTATTTCAGATAAACAGGAAAATACCAAAATTTGTCTATTTTGCCCCTAAAAATAGTGAACACCTTACACAACCTCAAAAAAATCATTGAAAAGTTTTAAAATAAATATTATCACAGTTTTGAATCATCTTGAATACGTTTGAAATCATAGTTGATATGACCCCATCATCTCAATGCCAAAATGAATCTATTGAAATCACAAACGAATTAATTTCGTATACATGAGCTCTTGAAAACACCTCAAGAATTGCTTGGAGAGGTATGCGGTATAAACTTATCTAACAAGTTCGGTTGAATTGTGCGTTCTTTTCGAATCATTCAATTGAGTTGTGTTGTATGGGAAAGGCGAACATCAACTGTAGAATCTCAGAACCACTGAAAATTTGTGAGACTTCATTTAAATGCCATCTGAAACGTGAATCTCAGCTTGTCATTTGGTTTTTCCATTATAATTATCATCTGTTCCTTTGCTGAAGGACTTCGAGAGAAATAGATGGCGTTTGATATAATTACCCTGAATCACATTTACTACTACTATTATCTGTTTCCAATTTTCAGTATTGTATATCTTAGAGATGACTCATGATACTTTGGCATGATGACCACTTTTGTTTTGTTTCAATTGCTCTCTTTTGATCTTGAATTGGGCTATTTAAGACTGTCTGATAATGTCCAGTTAGTTATTGAGTTTTAATGTTATTCAGTTATTCAGCTAGTTTCGTTGATACTATAGTTTTTGGGTTCTCCCTCTGTCGGCTTGGCCCCAGTTTATGATATTGATGACTCTTTCTGGCAAGTTTATCGTTCCTCCTTTTCCTACCACTAGAGTTGTGGGGATAATAACAGCGAACATTCAGCCGAAGCCTTCGATGAATTCAATTGTAAGTCTCTTTCATTGGCAAATAGACAGAGGCAACCAAATCAAAATTTCAGTAGCTGTGTATTTTCAACGAGCAGAAAAATAGTGCATATCTGAATTTTTCTCAACACTTACCGATACTTCATGAAACAGATCGGATACCTGAAACAAATAGAAAATATCTCAAGAATAATGTGGTTGTTATTAATAATATATAACATTAGTAACAGTTTCAATTCTTTGCGACGACCCAATTCATTATCGATACAAAGTATCAATAACAATTTAAAATCGAGTGAATATTTTACTCGACGAAATATTAGGGTACTACTACGGTAGAGAATCATGTCAACTTCTCTTGTTATGAAGGATAACCGACAAAAAAACGTCACTGATCGATATCTTTTTCTAACTTTGATAATTTCACGTCCTACTTTTTCCCAGGATGCCAAAGTTTTAGAAGACATGAAAGAAATCCAAAGGAGAATGCAATCTACTGAAAAATAGAACTGGATATGAATCTGACGGTGATCATATGAGCAATCTCAATGGTGATGCTAGCTATCATTTCGTTAAATCAATGGAAACAGGTTTTAGTGAAAGGCTGCGGTTAGGTTTAGGATCAACAACTTGTGAGGAAACAGTTATTCGTATACTGAGTCCGCAAAATATGTTTCGTGATCCTAGAGAGAGATTAATGACTAATAATAATTAATTGATCTCGAGGTCGCGAAAATATTTTGCGGCTATAGACAGAATATTTTTCGTGCAGCCATGAAAATTTCATCATTCCAATGAAAATTATGTCGTTTCAACGCGAATCTAGAAACGTAAACTGATGGCGTCAATATCACAGTGTTTCTATGGAAATGAAATATTTAGCAATACAAACGTTCGGTTTTCCGGCAGTTACAACGGCTGCAAAATATTATTTTGCGACCTCTTCTGCGGCTGCGAAATGCTTGTTTCGAGTTCGGTTAAACGAAAAATTATATAATTTTTGCCGACGTTTCGACTTTGATATTTCCATCCCCAGGGCCCACAACATCAGATTTTCAGTTTTGAGAAGTTATAAAAACATACATACTCCAGTCTATGACGGTGAAAAAAGTGTAAACTGTGTATTTATCCCATACAGCATCCATTCGCATGAAAATTTGGATTTAGGATCTACATACCCTCTTTTTCAAAATCTACCCTGTGCCGAGGGTTGCTTTCTCCCTGGGGGTGGATGTCACCCCTTCTTGTGGATGAAAAATTTTTTTTTGGAATTAAGTGCGGAAATCAATAGATCGATTAATTGTAAGCACTTTTTGTTCAATGAAGTTTTTTCTGAAAAGCAATACTTTTCGACTTATTCTCGAGTGAAATTGTCGGTTTTCAGGCAAAATAAACACGTTTTCAGATCCTTTTTCGCGAATAACTGGAAAAATATGCATCTAATCGAAAAACCTGCAGAGAGAAAAATTATTGCTTTTGAAAAAACAAAGGCGATCGTTCATTTGTGATGTATGCAAACCCACTACAAACTGAATAATTGCTTGTTGAATGTTGATTGTTATTTTCAAACGCCAAAATGGAAAGTTTCTACGTACAATAAACAGAAACCAATGCATTTTTCGGGAAAAACTAATTGGACCTCTTTTGAAGTACTTGAAAAATACTCCATTTTTGTTATCAATAAAAGTTTCTGGCATCAAAACTGACCGAGGTATGAAGGAAATAATGTTGAATCCTATTTTTTCGTTGAAAAAAAATTGTGAATAACTCATCCTCTCTTCCCCCCCTTTGAAAAAAATCGTTGTTACTTCATAATTCACTTCATTCGAGTTCTTTTAATGAGTTCTGAGTTTTTCATCAATTGAAAGTAAGCAGTTTTAGAAAAAAATTGAGATTGAAGAGAAAAAATCATATACGTAATTCAGCGAAAAATCACCATTTCTCCGAAATAACTCGAAAAGTATTGATCACATGCAAAATTTTCTAGAGTACAAAATTGAAGTTCATTCTTCTCTGATAATTTTGGTGTTTCAATCTTTTCTGCAGGATGAAAATAGAGTAAAATATGGCCAGTTGAATATTGTGAGGGTTCGCGCAGAGTACCTTTTTTGAGCTCTTTCAGCATAAGCCTTTTCAAAAATATAATCTGGAACAAAAAATCATGTGAATGAGCTTATAGCTTCTGGAAGAAGCTACAGAGAGCTTTTTTGGTGGATTTGATTGCTTGAATACTGAGCGAGTTATGGGAAAAAAAACAATGACAATTTTTTAGAAATCAGAGTATTGTATATTGAGGAATACACATAGTATTTATATTTTAGTCCTAGTGGAAAAATAAAGGATTTTTGAAGGACTTCAAAAAAGGTCCAATTAGTTTTTCTCGGAAAATGCATTGGTTTTTGGTTATTGTACGTAGAAACTTTCCATTTTGGCGTTTGAAATACCTACCAATCAACTTTCACCAAGAAATTATTCAGTTTGTAGTAGGTTTGCATACATCACAAACAAACAATCGCTTTTGTTTTTTCAAAAGCTATAATTTTGCTCCCGGCAGGTTTTTCGATTAGATGCATTATTTTCCAGTTATTCGCGAAAAAGGATCTGAAAACGTGTTTTTTTTTGCCTGAAAACCGACAATTTCACTCGCGAATATGTCGAAAAGTATTGCTTTTCAAAAAAAACTTCATTGAACAAAAAGTGCTTAGAATTACTCAATCTATTGATTTCCGCACTTATTTCCAATAAAAAAATGTTCACCCCCAAGAAGGGGTGGCATCCACCCCCAGGGAGAAAGCAACCCTCTGCACGGGGTAGATTTTGAAAAAGAGGGTATTTAGATCCTGAATTCAAATTTTCATGCGAATCGGTGTTGTATGGGATATATACACAGGAAAATGGCCATAGACTGGACTAATAATGAACAGAATAAACATCCTGTCATCCATTTCACTGTGTCTTTTTCTGACAAGCCGTACTGACAGATACTGACGTGTAAAGCAGAAAATATATAATTGTTCGTTTACAATAATATCTCAAGAAGGCATCAACTTCACATAAATAATAGACAAAGGGAATGGTTATCAATCACTTCAACGTTATCCGTCTGATAAACAAAGTTGAAGTGCATTTTCTTTAAGGAGTCATTAAGTAACTATTAGAACGTGTTGGTATCAAATCAATAACGTACATAATGAAGTGTAAACTATGAGCGGCCACCCTACTGGAGAAACACTTGTTCGAAACGATAGACAGAGCAGTCCCACCGTTGGAAGTGAACAATCTGATTTAAATGATGTAAACCTTTTTGAATCCGAAGGAGGAAAACGATTTTCGTTAAAAGGCATTCAAATAGTCTAGACCTTCTGACGACATAAATATCTAATCATCATCATATTAGTTTTGCTGTGCAGGAATTTGTTCAGCTGAATAAGTTCTTGAGTTATCGTTCCAGCAGAACTTGAAAATTATTACCACTTGAAACTCTATTATTGCGAGTATCGGCCTCCAATAATGCAAAAATCAATCAACTGTTTTATGCTTCAATGAACGAAGCGCTGCCTTTTTATATAAAGATCCAGTTTTTGATATCCTCCTAACGATTATTTTATTTTGTAACAGTTCACAATACAACCTCGTTTCGCAGATTTATGGTATGTTTTTCGATCGATAGTAAAAGACATGTCTGTGGATCTGCTGGGTAGATATAAAAATGTTCATTTGAACAAACGAGTTGATTTTCTTGAATGAAGAGATATTCGTAGGCAAGTTTGAAGGTATTAACCATTTGAGAAAGGTATTTTGACATTTGATGTTTATTAATGAGCATGAAATACAAAAAACAAACATACTTTCTGGGTTATTGACCCACCATAATGTGAGAAATTCAAGAATTATATTGGAATCTATACAGGTATAAAATAGCAGAAAAGGTGCTGCATTAATGAATGAAACACATCTTAATAGTCAGTAACTTCTAGTAGAACCTGAATTTGATAATCACAAAAATACAATATATATATATATATATATATATATATATATATATATATATATATATATATATTTGTGATGTATTCTCGACCGTACTTTATAAACTAGATTTGGAAGTTCTCAGGTTTGCGGTCTGTTTACTAATAAAACTCATTTGTTCTTGATCTCAATATTTCGCTAATGTTTATTAGCTTCATCAGGAAAAAAGCTACAAAGAATGTGACAAAATAGTACGAAATTGAATCGAAAATAACAGTTCTACTAACAATCATAGAATTAATATTCCTGATGTGTTCTTTGCCTTGGGAAGCTGAATCAAACTACCCATGCTCGCATAGTTACTGCCTCACTCAAATTGAATCAGCTAGGCAAAATCTCCCCTCAGCTGTACCAGGCAATGATGTAATCGACGTTTATCTAAGGGTTTTTATAAGTAAGCACATGTCTGTCCTTATTTTTAGAACTCAAAATATTGCAATAAATGTTACTTAACTGACCTGTGTCGGTTTTATAATTAACTGTATTTGGTTTTTTGTTAGTGTGGTACATTTCAAGGAACAACCTGGTTTTCTGGTTACTGACTCTGTCTAGGATTTTTACATTTGAATAATCAAATTGATGGCCGGTTTTTTGGGAGTGGTCGACTCTTGTGCAGCAGTCGACCACTCGCCACTGTCCTCCACCATAAAACCTTAGTTTCATTATATTGATATTTTACAATAATTTCTAATCCGAGTGTATATTTACGAGAATCCTCTGCAGGTAAAAAAGGCTCAGGTAACCGTTTGGAGATAAGTGAATTTGCCTGGTATTACTATTATTATTATCATTTTTGATCCCAGGAAGCGCAGCTGTCTTTTTTGCTCCCCTTTTATTTTTTTGAGTTCTGTGGGCAACATGATATTTTTTGTGATGAGCATTTTGACTTTTTCAAGCGTGCACATAGTATTATTCAATAATGATTGATTTATTTTTGAGGAACTCGTAATAGGGAAAATTAAAATATGAAGTATGAAGGCGAAAGTAGTGAAAACCTTTGCTAATCGAGCAATCGTAAAATCGAATTCAGAATTATTTTAAAAACCAATAAAATAAAACCAAAGCTTCATGGAGGAGAGAAGGGTCGATAACTAATTATTGATAATCAAATAGAAATGTTGAAAAAATGATAAATTATATGGAAAATAAAAAGGCAATAGAAAACTGAGCCTTATAGTCCGAGCATCAGGGGAAGGGTGGTTCGTATACATTTCGAGGTCTCTTCGGTAACTTGGTGTTATTTTATGTTCTTTGTGTCGCTGATCACCAACTTTCTGGTTAACAGGTCCGAAACCAGTTATTAACAATTGTATTGCAAAAATAGCTATTTTTTCTACCACTTCACATGATGATAGGCCAAATCTAGTCACAATAATTGATTCTATGGAAATAATAACACGAACAAAGAGTATATCTATTCACAATTAGTTCATTATTGAAATATCAAAAAAACAAATTATACGAATGCGCGTATTCGCGCTGTATATTCCTACCGCGAGCGCCTAGCCTGCACTCTGTTACCATTATTTTTTACCATTATTTTTTCAATATTTCTTTCAATCAGTCATGAACAATTTGCTATTGTTATAATGACGCCTACTCAAACGGATTCTGACAACAGCTATGCGAATGATAGATACAAAAAAATATACAAGAGAGCTTTCTTGATCTACATCTAACATGTCTAGTTAGATTAGATTATCGGGGAGCTGGCACATGGCCTGATTCACTGCGACTTTTTCAGATCTATATAGTTCCCAACAAGACGGCCCAAAAACTAGGTGCCATTTTATTACTCTAGAGACCGTGTAAAAAGTATGGGGAACGACGTAACTAAGACTTTTGGACCACTGCCGTCAATTTCTGGTGGCCCGATTTTCCGCCATAATGAAATAAACATTGCATCTGGAAACGTCATTTTGTATAAAATTATTACTGACGGCATACTGTTTATATTAACAGTAGTAGTTAAAAATTAAATTTAAACTTATTGCCGTCAAAAAAAAATGGCACCGGAAGTCAGGAAAAATTTTGAAAATTTGAAAGTTGAGTATCCATTTTAGTATCAAATCATTATTGACGACAATAGCATAATTTATTATACTTTTTGATGTTATTTCGTGTTTTATTAATGCCGTCAAAATTTACTGGCACCGGGGTTGAAAAAAAGGGTGGTCACCCCAACCTCGGGCACCCTGTGTGCAGAATTTTTGCATAGTGTTTGGCACTCACAAAAAAATTATATTTCACATCAAAATCAATAAAAAACGATTTAAAGTTGGTGCCGTCAAAAAAAAAGTAAACTAAGTCAGAAAAATTGTTTATTTACGTCTAGTAGAGGTACTATTTTTGTATCAAATTATTATTGACGGCAGTTGTAAAATTTATTTTATCATGTTATTTGATTTTTTATCATCGCCGTCAAAATTTGGTGGCCGGGGGGTTGAGAAAAGGGGGTGGACGGCCGCCTTTGATGCTTGCAGCCTAAAATATTAAACTAAAAATTCGGAAAAAACGAAAAAGTCAGGAAGACGGCCTTTTTCTAAGTAAATTAGTTAAAGAAATTGCGTGGATTAAGAATCTAGGAATCTGAACACCTACCGAGGGGTGCTATTATTTAAAAATAAACTAATTCTAACAAAAATAATTTTTTTTATAATTTTTAATCTGCAGACTTCTACAAGTTTATTCTTCCAATTTAATCTCTTCTGAAAATGCCATCAATCCAGCATTAATGAATGCTTTTGTTTACAAATAGCCTGACGTCAAAGATACTCGAACTCTGTCTTCTGAAAGTGAAAAGTAAAAAACTAAAACGTTTTAAAGTCAAAAATTTTACAGCTGCCTTCTCCATTCTACTCCTCTCTCTCTCTCTTTTCATCATTCCCCCTTTTATTTGAGACCCTAGCACTCTCAACATCTTTTTCAAATCTCTACATGGAGAGAAGAATTTTTTTTCAGCACCTACAAAACTTTTTCTACACATAAATCCATTTATAGGTTTCTTTTTTTTTCAAAAACATCAAAATTTTAAATTTTTTTGAACGATACTGTTAATTATTAAAAAATAGTTTAATTTCTGTCCTAACCATGTGGTTTCTGTTTTTTATAACTTTTCTTTTAAATATTTCAAGTGCCATAAAAATATTTTTGACGGCGTATCACGTCTTGTACGCTATAAACTTTTTTCAATTTTAATAGCCGTCGGTGCCATTAAAAATTGACGGCACAATAATTTATAATATTGTATTCTCAAGTAGTTTAATAATATTGAAAAATTTTTTGTAATGAAATAATACTAAAACCCTATTCAACGTAAGGGGTTACCACCCCCTTTTTTCAACCCCGGTGCCAGTAAATTTTGACGGCATTAATAAAACACGAAATAACATCACAAAGTATAATAAATTATGCTATTGCCGTCAATAATGATTTGATACTAAAATGGATACTCAACTTTCAAATTTTCAAAATTTTTCCTGACTTCCGGTGCCATTTTTTTTTGACGGCAATAAGTTTAAATTTAATTTTTAACTACTACTGTTAATATAAACAGTATGCCGTCAGTAATAATTTTATACAAAATGACGTTTTCAGATGCAATGTTTATTTCATTATGGCGGAAAATCGGGCCACCAGATATTGACGGCAGTGGTCCAAAAGTCTTAGTTACGTCGTTCCCCATACTTTTTACACGGTCTCTAGAGTAATAAAATGGCACCTAGTTTTTGGGCCGTCTCGTTGGGAACTAATAGTGATACATTTCGCGTGTCTCAGCCTTGCTATCGCTTCGCATTCACAGAGCACATGCAGTGCGGTTTTTTCCTTTTGACAGAACCTGCATTGGGCTTCTTCTGTCAGACCAATGTTGCTCATATGTTTTCTGAGCCGGCTATGCCCCGATAGTAGAACCACCATTACCCTCACAACTTAACGGTTTTAGTTCAACAGGTCTTCCGTGAATCTGGACGATAATTTGTCGAGAGAGTAGCGATTTACAATCGCAATTTAATACAAGTTCATCTATGAATGGGCTCACTATTATGCTATTTTTGAGAATCGAATATTAATCTTCTGAAACTTTCAATATTAAGTCCTTCAGCACCTCAAATGTGCACAAGTGATCAAGTAATTCAAAAACAACAAAATTTGTATTCCATCTCATTATTGATTCAAATTATACCTCATCCGAACATCACCAAAAATTTTCAGAAATATTATTATCACTACTTGAGCCAATGAAAAATGAAGTTCAATAAAAAAATTGATATTCAAAAAAAGAATATTCAAACCTTTCTCTTTAAATATACCCCAATAATAAAACATCACATCAGTGATGAAAAAACCAATGTATTTTCAAAGTATTTGCTTGGTATATAGGTATGTATTATACTTCGGTTGGTCCCATCCGAATAGATCACCTTGTAGTAGTACCTCTATGACTGAAATGCGCAAGTTGAAAGAAAGAATGATTCACGATGCCCCCATCTCACGAGTCCTCACCCGAATATCCGTTAATATACTTCTTGCGCTGAATGTGATAAGTTCGAAAGTGTAAATTAGTGTAAATAAGTGAATTGAAGAAAATTTTACATATGTACTATGGGAAACAAAACAAACGATGCTCAGTGAAAACAACGTAGAAACTTGGTGAACACTACGGAAACTCGAGGAACAACTCCGTTCCTACTCGTTTAGTAAGTAAGATTGTTTTTAATGTTTTTTGTCATGTTTTAGAAAAACCAACGGAATGAGTGGACATATAATTGGCAATAGATGAGACTGACAATGATTTCTGATCATTGATCATCGGCAGGGGCAATCTACTTTGTAGATCAACATACGGCTGAACTTTATTCATCATCCTAGGCCGTTTTCTGCCCTGCACACTTTTTGAGTTGTGCCAGCCGAGTGTCTCGTGCCCAAAGACAATTTCTCTTTGGTGGGCGCAGGTCCGTCGTCAGATTTGACATCGGAATTTTCCGCCACCAACAGTGAATCTTTCCGTAGTGATAACGCTGTTACTACTGTACTGGGAGATGATCCGACTGAAGCAAAGTTTTACGGTAGTGATATCCAGGATGATTTCGCACTGCAGTGGTGTACCCATCTGACACAAGCACAAGAGAACGACAACGAGGAACCTAAAAACACTCGAGGACAAACTCTGTTCTTACTCGTCGTAAGTAAGTTTGTTTTTCATATTTTGTCACGTTTTAGAACGGAACCAAAGACGTGAGTGGACGTATAATTGGAAACGGCTGAGACTGACAATGATTTCTGATCATTGATCATCGGCAGGGGCAATCTACTTTGTAGATCATTCTACGGCTGACCTTCAATAATCATACGCCGTTTTTCTGTCCCGCACACTTCCTGAGTTGTGCTCGCCGAGTGTCTCGCGCACGAAAACAATTTCTTTTTTGTTGGCGCAGGTTCCAGACCGTTACACTACCTCATATTCACCCCAACTGAATCCGGTAGTTCAGACCTTTTTTCTCGACATCTGAATTGAGGTTTTCTACTGGACCCTCAAATTTCGTTGGGCAAAGGTTTCTCAGCCCTCAGTACAGCTATGCCTGATGAGTGATCGATATGCTGAAGCATTCAAGACTACTTTGTCTGACAAAGCCGGTGCTGATGAAGCATTATGCAACGTTCCTCCCTCGATTTCGAACCACAGGAGATTTCTGCTTGCACTAGACCTGAAGGTACAACCTTACCCTTCAAAACACCTCGAGGGCACTGCTCATCGAAGTCAATGGCAGTCTTAGAAAAATCAACAGAGGGGGGACACCTCAAGCAGACAAAACAGAGGATGGTGAGAGCGGTTCACAACGTACAACAACAAATGGACGAAATAACATATTTGAACTTATACGCTGGTCGCATTAAATATTTGACAGCACGTGGCAATCTATAACAAACAACTCCAACATTTTGGAATGTGTTCAGAGATAAAAAATCCATTTTTATACTCTACCTTATGAAAAACTGGCACCTGAACCCCGACAATTCCACCCAGCCGGCTAAACCCATGTTGTGAGTGTTTAGCTATATTACTGGAATTTGACTACATTGGACCAGCCGTCAATGTCAAGAACAATTTTTAGTTCAGCTATTTTCTCAGGTTTGAGTCTTACTGATAGCTATAGATTTCTTTTGAATCTGACACATTTGCATGAATTCATCACAGCCCCTCACTTGGAGCTGTGAAAAATCTGATGTCTGAAAATTGTTTTTTAACGTCAGTGGATTCGACAGATGCCGATAAACATAAGAAGTATTTGCGATTGCAATCTAGACACAAAATTTTTGAATTTAAATTTTTTGTGTTTTGGCTTATCTTTGCACCTTATATATTTACAAAAATCTCAGAAACGGTTATACTTTTTTTGAGTTCAGGAATTTTTTGTATCTGTAGCTATTTAGACGACATCTTTTTCAACTAGTATTACCAACATGGAGTGTTCAGGAAACATCCAACAAATTTGAGGTATCTTGGTAATCATTACGATTCAATATTAATGGAAAATAAATCCATTTGACACTTGATTTCGGTTTGCCTTGTGGTTGAATATAGGTGGCCGTCTACAAAATTATTCGAAGGGCACCGATGTATAACCTTGCTGTTCAGGAAACATCCAACAAATTTGAGGTATCTTGGTAATCATTACGATTCAATATTAATGGAAAATAAATCCATTTGACACTTGATTTCGGTTTGCCTTGTGGTTGAATATAGGTGGCCGTCTACAAAATTATTCGAAGGGCACCGATGTATAACCTTGCAGACGGATCGAGGAGATTTTGACAATGTAAATTTCCACCGAGTTACAGTGACTTTTCATGTTAGGCAACTAGAAGGTAAAACAAGGCCTGAATTTTCCAGAATATTACATGCAACAACGAGAAAGCCAAACTTCACATTAATGTTCGAAACCTTCAGACAGTTCTCCTCAAACTGTCACATTTTGTCGCATAGAGACAACAACACCGTCAACGCGCAGATCAACCGGATGTCTGGAATGAAGCACCCAAACCTCAAGGGACTGGCTGGTGATATTTGGAAGTGGTGAGAAGAATTAAGCATAATGATATTCAGGAACTTGAGTTTTCTGGTGGAGAATATATATGTATATATATGTATATATGTATGTGTATATGTGTATATATGTGTGTATATGTATATCAAATTATCAACTAGTGATGTTCGTCTCATAAATAAATTCGAACTATGAGTTTATAGCAGATCAAAGTCCATGATGTGTCACCTTCGGAATGCAATATCGAGAATACGCCTTCCAAGAGCGGGCCAAAAATTTCGATAACCTGAAGTTGATCTGTTTACTAACTACTCCAACACATAGGGTAAAACATTTTTATCTTTACAGCCAAACCCCATGAGTTATGCAACTGATGCATTACATTAACTTGGTCTTACACAAACATTTGTGTTTTCCCAATCATCCCACTTCCACATTTTCCTAGAATATTGAAAATGATCGAAGGGGACGAAGTAACATGTTTTGTGTTTCTGTTATCGCAGTCCCAAACTTGGTTTCCACAAATTGATATCAATTTTGAATTCCATTATATTGTATTTTGAACCACAATATATAATTTTTTCAGTTTCGTTTAAGCACCTACATCCACTGTGGTGCCATCTTTCCCTGGGTGAACCGATTTTGTCTGGCATCCATTTTCCAGGAGAAAAACTGAGGGGTGAACCTTCAGCGATTCTGATGGCATCACTGATTGCAAATACGATGAAACCATACAATTTATTTTCGTCTCATTGGTGGATATTTGTGAAGGAGATGTGGATAAGGTAGATCGCCCATGGGTGCAGCTAGGTAAAACTTATTGTACTAGAAAATTACATAGATCAGCTTGAAATCTGATATCTCATGCATGTAACTATGATACAATGGAAATGTTTTAGAGGGGTATTTTCAAAATACGATCCACTTTTTTCCCGATATGAAAAAATCTGGGACCCTTACGAAGTGTTGACCAAATTAGGAAAATCGGAAAACCTCATTTTGAAAAATATTTCACAAACTTATTGTTATGGTTGCTCTGAAGCTTGCTAAAGCGTAAAAATATGATTCAAAATCAGAATGAGTAGCATTTTTATTGTATGATCAGTACAAAAGAAAAAAAAAAAAAAAAAAATCGTTTACCGGTTGACGAGTGTCGCCCTTCAGAGGTCGAATCTTCCGCAGAAAATGTATTGACGAGGCCTCTTGCCTCTTGGCATGTGAGTCCCTGCACGGAAGATCGATGGGAAGTTGAACCCGAGTCTTCCGCTTGAGGGGCAGACGTGCTTGTCTCTTCACTGCCGAGAACCAAATTATCCACAGAAGACCAAGAGAGCAACAAATACAAACGTGTATATTTTTTTACACCATTTTCCACGGTGAAACGTGAATTGTGTATGACATCCACGATTATCAATTGAAAAACCGCACACATTCAATAAGGTTTTTTTCTCATTTTTACTTATAAAAATCCTCATCACCCAGCTACACCTCAGCTCTTCAGCCGTTTGCTGGAAATGAGTCTGCAATTTGGTGGTGTTGATACTGATCAATTCAAAGGCCACAGCACAAGACATGCTGCCACTTTTGTGGCCAACCAAATCGATATGAGCACGGACACCATACGATCAAATGAAGGCTGGTCCGAAAAATAAAATACTTTTGGTAAATTCTACATAGACCAGTACTTACAAATGGTACATTTGCGGATTACCTCCGCAATTTCATTAAACGAGTGTGAGTTTTCTGGTTATTTGACATTATATTGTATTAGCATTCAAATACTGTCTGTATAAAATTCTTAGTTTATAGTGGTGAATCAAATGACATAAACAGTTCATTTAGACTACTTCATTAGTATGGATCAGTCTGAATGAAATTTTGATCGCCTTTTAATAATTCTTTGAACATCTACAAGGTGATCTATTCGGATGGGACCAACCGAAGTATAATTGAGGATTAAACGACTTACCTGAAGGAAGTTCAATCCAAATTATACGAGGTTGGTCACATCCGAATAGAGAGACACCCACCCATCTCAAAGAAAAAAAAAATCCAATATATTATTTTTTCTGTCATCCCGACCCAAAAAGGCGATATCATCGCAAGGTATATTGACGGATATTCGGGTGAGGACTCGTGAGATGGGGGCATCGTGAATCATTCTTTCTTTCAACTTGCGCATTTCAGTCATAGAGGTACTACTACAAGGTGATCTATTCGGATGTGACCAACCTCGTATAATTTGGATTGAACTTCCTTCAGGTAAGTCGTTTAATCCTCAATTATTATTCTAGAATCGATCTCTTCAATGTCATCAATCAAAATTATTCGTGTTCGCGATTACATTTGTCTGACTACGAATGTCACCCGTTGCATTACGAACTATTCCTACACCTGGCCAAATTGTCATAACTTATAACACGAAAAACTTCAGTTTGTAACTGAATCTCGCCAGCTCAGCAATTGACAAATAAATGATATCTAATTTGCGCCAAACTAAGATGTCTATATACTGGTGTTTCTAATGTTGCGATATTGTTTCAGACAAACCTGTGGACAAGGCGTGGTAGTTCATCAGTAGCCAAGAGGGAGCGCTGGTTTTCAATAATTTCTATTAATTTTTGTGATCACTCGATCCATGGAACACATTGTTGCCAATTCTGATGTTTTTGTAAAAGGATAGAGAATTTATCGGGACTGGATATGTGAGGTTATTGAAAACACCAAAACGCGCCAAATTTGTGTCTAACTTTATGCGTTTTTTATTCCATGTAGTTTGAAAATAATTTCTCAGTTGGAATAAATTTGCATTGTGTTTCTACTGATCTGGACCAGAATTCGCAACGACATGGCCACTCGGCAACACAGGACTGTCATCTCCACTGCAAGAGTGCCGGTACCTGGCGGATTTTTTGCAGTACTACTACGCCTACATCATCAATTTTGTTATCAAGTTGGCCATATCGGTCGTCTGATTTGCTGACAACCTCTTATACGGAGTAAACACACCAGTATATAGCCACTTTACGCCAAAGAACAGTGATTAACAGTCAGATTCATTTACAAAATATTGAATGATTTGTCATAGTTATTTTATGAATATCACTTCAGAAGCTTTTGTGATCGATTCCTGTTGATACAATACGATTCAAGTTGAAATATAAAAACAATCAAATTTTCGATGAGTTGAGTATGCAGACTGCTCATACGCATACGCAGATCAACAAGTACCAGGCTGTAGTAGCAGTTTGTATGTGGATAGCTATGAGATTTGAGATGCTTCCTTGGTGTCTTCATATCTCTAGTATGCACTTCAATTGTTCAGAGTTATTGATTGTGATTGTTCGGAGTTAAGGTGAGAGCCTGGTCATTTCACTCAGGAATGTATAATGCAGACGACTTCTGTTGAAGTATTTCAACTATATCAATCAATTCCCTGCAGGACTTTAGACTATTGATTATTAATGCAGTGGAAGACTATTTCACCAAAAAAAAGAGAAGAAGATTTACCGAGGCACTGTAATCCACTTAATTTAACATGTAATCTGAAAGCAAGAGCGATTACCGATGCTGTGATCCTGAAGTCCTTGAGCTGGATGAAAAACTGAAGAATCTGACGAAATTTGATTATTTTTTCAATGTGGCTGGATAACATATAACTTCGCGGACAGGGATTGGCCAATTATCTGTAGGACATTCCAGAAACACTCACGCGAATTCGATATAGAAAAGGAATGTCAGACTCCGACTCCAGATCGATGGGATAATCTTTCGATAGGAAAATGTTTTTTGACTTTTCCTTCTTGGAACAAGAGAGGAGAAAATACAAAACTTCCATGGAAGAAGTGATACCACAGAATTAGACAACACTTTCTGTTGAAAGGAACGGAATAGCAAACCCTGAAATACATATAAGTACACGAATTTCGAGAAATTACCGAAAAATATAAATTTCAGCTAATCTGCTTTGAATTGTTTTTTGGTATCCTCCATTCTCGTATCTACCAGATGGTAGTCCTATTGGTCATCGATATCAAATCGGTTCATTGATAATAAAAACACAATCATTTTCGTGAATGAAAATAAGTTATGGGTAAATGTTTTTTTGGCTTTCTTGTCTCCGAATCCAAGATCAAAATATGAACACTCTCTGTTGATAGATACGTGTATATCATTCATAAACCTTTTTTTCATTCACAAAGGCGAAGAGAACGTTTATCAAAGACTCTGATCTCTCTGTGGTTACATTATACATTCGCTGCAGTGTATTCAGAACTCGATTGTGGACAATTGCCCCAAAATACAATTTTGTCTGAATGTTCGAGCAGTTATGCCTCCACAAGAATATAATTCTGAAGCAGAGCCGCTATTGCTGCGAGGAGAGATCAACGATGATCAGTGGAAAGTAAAGAGCACCTCGAAATCACTCACATTGATGACTTTTGTTGCCACTAACTTGGTACCTACCCAAAATTTCATTTGATGTCAGATTGGGTGCTCTGGTCATCTTATAAATTTCAGTAGATAACTGAAGCATCACACGCCTATTTCCAGTAGTAATAGTTAATCATAGCAGTTGTCATAATTACCGGTGCTTACCAATTTATCTTGGCTTTATTACGACTGCGGGTAAATGTTTCCTTCAATGTCAAATTCTGCAGACTCTTTGATCTCAATAATTTATATTTCAGAAAGGAGGAATGCAGGGAATGAGAATGATTAGGTACCAATCCTATATTTATCTAGGAGAAAAAATATTCAATATAAATATAATGCTACCATTTCTTGTTCATTGCCTTCAGCAAATAGCAAATCATTCACTTCATTGAAAATATGTACAGAATCAAACATTATTAATACAAATAATTCATAATTCATAGAAGTTTGAGTCGAAGGTAGTACCGCTGTCTGATATACGAATGAATACTTATAATATACTGTCCATTACCCAACACTTATCATCATTTAATGCTTGCATACATGTGTTATAATACATAAAAATTAACATTTATATGAAATACGTTAATTTTTCCTTGACTAGGATTTGGAAGTTTGCGAGAAGTACACATGAATCCAACAAATCAAACACAATTCTGATCACATGGCTGAAATGAACCTACAATAATTTTTTTCATACATATTCACACGGGAGGGCGCTCTGTAATGTTGAAAGAACACTGCGTGAATCGAGGGACAGGAGATACGAATTATTATAAAATTTAATTTTTTTGATGTTTGTTTCCTCAGGTAAACCTCCCGCAGAAAGGACTTTCAAAAATCATCCGTTTTATTGGAAAAAGATCTCTGAGAAATAGAGGTTCGACAGGTCTCCAAACTCATAACAAAGGGGTGAGAATTATGCACACGCCGGGTCATCCGTACGAAGTGAGCGACTCCGTAAGCGAAGAATCACCAACAAGACGGATTGCTCTTCTCTTAATAAAATCAAGAAGTTTCCATGGATGTTTTCGTGCTGAGTCTCACACATGAGAACTAAATTACACGACAGGCCGTATCTGTGCCTTGTAGACCATTAGAAGATGACAAAATAGTAATCCAAGCTTCTCAGAAACAGTTTTACCGATCGATCTCACATGGTTTTTCCATGAGAGATTATCACTGCCGAAATCTCCAGCACGCTTTCCACTGGTTATTAATCAAACTAGTTTTTACATAAATCAAATTTCGATACTTCCTGTCGCCTGAGTAAGTACTCAAACAATTTCCCAAATTTTCATAAACTCAAATTTCAATTTTCACAAAACTTTTTTTCAGATTATTTATTTACTTCCAGGTGAGCACTGAAGATGACGAAAGTCGAAAGCTTTAATAAAAATGTTTACATTTATACACTTTATACAGGTCTTCGATTCATTCATCTCTTTATTCATATTGGTAACGGGTTAAATTTTCGTAGAGGTGGATCTCGAGTTGTTTTAGATAGGTCATAGTCCAGACAACTTTGGGAACCATTACTGTAGGGCGATTATGCGATTTTGAGTGAAAATTGCAGTGTAGAAATAAAAAGGTCATACAAAAAATAAAATGTCCTACAGGATTTTCACTGAAATTTCTCAAGTTTAATAAGCCGTGACACGTGTTTCGCTATACGATAGCTTCTTCGAGGAAATGATATTCATTTGAAGCCTTATTATAGCGAAAATCCTAGGGAACTGTATCAAGAACGATAAGCACATTTCACTCATCGAAGGCAATTTTTTTCGAGAAGTGAAGGATTGAATAAAATTAATTAATTTCCTCTCGATAACTGAATAATCGAAAGGGACATTGATATATTCATGCCACCATCTTTTGCTGTCCAAGGAGTCTCTCGGAGACGTTTTATAACACCATTAAGCTTTTTCGAAAAACAAACCGTTATTGAATTCAACATATTACGAAGACGTCGCTGAGTAATAAAAGCGTCGATAGCGTCGTTAGCAACCAGTAAACAAGACTTACCGTTTTGACAAAAGATGAAGTGAGTGATAAAGAGAGCTGGATCGTACAGAGAAGTATTATTCAAATGTATCAAGCAGTTCTATTCAATTGAAGAAGTTAAAGTTAGACACAAGTATTTTGACAAATGATACGTTTTGGGTATTATGCTCTCGAATCGCTTGAAAAAAACATAGTGCACTTGATGACTGATGAAACTACGTAGAGAGCAATTTGACATTGTCAATATATATTTTGCCAGACAGCCGTCTCGCATTGGATTTGTGAATGCAATCATTTCGAGCATGAACATTCTGATTTCTGTGGAGGGTTGCAGCTTTCTCAACAAGTAGACCGAAGACGATTCTTGTTCGCAGCGGGTCATTTGTTACGGTTTTGCAGTATGATGTGCCCGCTGGAAGAGGTCTTCTCTACTTGGTGTAGTAGGAGTTCGAAATTTTGGTTGTCATTCAGCAGATGGCATTTTGCCGAGAGGTTCACACCATCAGCAACTGATTCGTATAGTGAATAACAATCAAATTCCTCTCAAGATTTTTAATTATTCATTGTCAGATTACTGAGTGAGCAACGATGAGCTCTGTAATGAACAAGCAATGTTATTTTGGAAATTCTAGGCTCTTTTATAATAAGTATGATAGTATTTGGATTGATATCAGAGACATATAATGTTATATTTCAACTCGTGGTTGAACGCTCCTTCACCAAATCGAGTTTATTCTGCAACTATTTTTATTTTGAATACGAGTTGGGGAGAATGACGAGTAATGAATAAGAATGATCAATTCCATTGGTCTTCTTGTTCTTCATTTTGAAGTGTTACAACATTTCACACGATTCTATTCAATAATTTATTTGGGTGTGTGAATGTGGAAAGTACCAGCTCTAGAAATTTTTTTTTTCAATGACATGCTTTGAAATAATCATGAAATTTTTGAACAGGTGAATTCTTGCACTGAATTAACCGAATGAAGGGACAACTTTCTTCCGTCTTTTCTTGGTATTCTATCCTTCAGGTCCCTATCTAGGACTTGGAATTGTACCTAACTCCATGTTGCTGTCAAAACTGTACGTTTGGCTTTACAACAGAGGACAACATATATGTGTTTGTGCTAGTGTTAACAGTGGACAGAAAATTTTCAAATATTCCGTGTTCTCGGCGGTACGAGTTGGTTTTTTCTTGATTTTGAATATGGAAAAGAAAACTTTAGGCAAAAAAGTGGACAAGGATCCAAATTTCACACTACACGTACGAGACCAGCTTGTTAGTAAAATTGTGTTTGAATGTCAAACACATCTTAGAAAATAGAAATACAGATTCCAACATGTGGAAATTAAAAGATGCGACTTGGCAGAAAATATCTTTGGAATTATGATCTAACAGACAAATAGCAGTGATAACTGTAATGATAATTCTTCCAACAGATGATTCGTGAGTGCCTCCGAAATTTCCTACTGTTATATAGAACCTTCCAGTTGCTAAATATTTTAATGTCAATAATAATTTATTCATGGGTGTAAGGGCTCTATCAGAACACATAATGAAAGCTTCAATTGGAAATAAATGGCATATTAGGTATATTAAAAAAGAGCAGTTAGCCCTAGTCCTTATAAGCAAAGTTAAGAGCTCTCTCACATGAAACCCCAGTAAAAAGATCCAAATAAAGAAAGTATTTTGTCTTATTTACCTTTCTGTGGGATTCCGGATTTTTTCATTAATGCCTTCTAATAATATACTGACGGTTGGTTTGGAGAGTCGAAAACGTTTGAAAAATGTTTGATTATCCCAATAGTTGAAATGGTCTGTTCGGGATCAAATGTTATATTCCCGCATTGCAATATTGATTATTCGTAGTCTAACAGCAAATCTATAACTTCAACTACGTCCATCATCACAAAATTCACAAAATCTTATTTTCAATTTCAATCTCAGCACTCTAACAGCTTGTCTTTGTCAAAAATTAAGCATTGCATAATCTGCCTGCACACTCATTCATGCATAAAACACAAAATTATGTTGAAAACAGTATTGTTTTGTGGCATTTATCTTACAAATACCGCTTTATCCACAACCCGAAGTGCCAGACAAGTTATCCTACAAATACCCTGCATTTATCTATCAGATAGGTCTACTTGAAGGTGAAAAGACGATAGAAGTAGAATATCTGAAAGATACAGTTATCAAGGACTTCATCTGTAAGTGAAAAGACCGGCCCTAAGAATGACAATTTATATCATCATTTGAAGTTCTATTAAATATTCATAGTATAATTATGTTATGTGAAAACGAAGGATATTCTTTTTTCTGAAATATCTGCATTTTGGTCAGCTCTTCGACAGGTGGATAGGATCGATTGAAACGTTGTAAAAAAAGAAATAATACTTTCAAAATAACTTGATTCAATTTGTAAGAGATTTCCAATTCTGGAATTGTAAGATTCGCAACAGGAATTTTCACAAAATGATTTCATTTTGTTCATTGTTGGTATATTGACATGGGCGTTGTGTAGTGTTCTCCCCGATAGACATCTGGCATATTTTTTTCATCGGATAAAACATGTTAAACAACATTCAATATTCTGATTGCAGCAATAGAAAAACTCGCTCGAGTAATCTCTCGTAATCATTTCATTGCCTTGACAATCGAATGGTTTCCGTCAAAAATATTTCATGTTCGGATTCTAATAATTACCCATGATTGACCCCCAAGATATAAGAAGAGCAACTTGAAGCAGAATAAGGAAAGTAGCAGGATTCACATGAAATTTTATGGAGTAGCTTTGCATTTTCCTACTTAAATGAAGATCAATTATCATTATTCTTCACTATGACTCTTATCCATTCTCCATCAATGCGCTGGTATTGTTATATATGTACATAATACTGATTCGGTAAAATCTTATTGAAGCGATGCTTCAAATATCTCTGAATCACCGAATACCCACATGCTGATCCCACCCAACGCATTTCTTGTCCAAAACCAAGAGATAATTAGGAATAATAGTATTTCGAACATACCCAACTACATTCATTGTCCTACACTATCATAATATTGTGTTTTTTTTTTCGAAAATACCGCCGTAATCCATTCAATGAGAACAACAATATTATTTCTCTGCATCACTCTCACGTTATTGGAGTTATATGGAAAATTCATATCATAAATCAACAATTTCATGTTATAAACATAAACCTGTAACATTGGTAATATCGATGTATACCAATACTATATATGACCAGATTGTCAATTTATTTATTCAAGTTGACTTTATATGTAAAATCAAATAGATAGAAACAAGGCATATGCATTTAAATATTTCACATAGCCATCTATAGACTGAACAATATTTATTAGTTTTATTGGTCATACCGATACGACACTGGCTTGAACAATTCGAGAACAAAAATAATGTCGTCGCTCCTTTCCAGTGCAGAACTGGGGCATTCCAGTGAACAAACAGCAAATAATATCTCCAAGGATGAATTTCTCAGACAAGAATCATATCATAATTAGATCATCAATATACAGTGTGGCCGTGGAAAATCCCACCTCTTTAGTTTCGAACGGGAGAACATTTCAAGATCGAACAACGTTTGCGTTAAATGGCATCATTTGTAATACTTTATAATGGAAAAATATTCGTTTGACTACACTCGTGGCCGAGTGATGAGTTTTTTTTTTCAAATAGTAGGGAGGGGTTGGAATATTCCCATTGTTGAAAATTTGATGTATGGAAAAAAAATATTCAAGGTCAAAGGCCAAAAAAGTTTTTCACGATTTTCAGCGGTAAGTTTTATCATAAAAATATCTCAGACAAAAATTGTAGATCATAAAATAATCTACAAGAAAGTATCAACACTTTTTTCCTACGAGCCACCGTTTTCGGGATATAACGGATTTAAAAAGTTGTTCAAGTTGTTATCGTCATAATATACATGAGTGCGCCACGTATGTTCATCTCTTATCTAGAGTTGTTATATATGTTGAAATATTTTTCTATCGGTGATTATGATTCATACTTGAAATATAAAATATACATAAGTTATAACTATAAGAATATCAGGTCGAATGAAACCCAGTCCCTTACTTCATACGCCAGTGTGACTTCGAGACAACATCTGTCTCTTTTTCTATTGTGGGCGTGGCTAGGGTCTTATACTTGCTATAATGAATGAAATACCGTTGGTCTTGAGCGAACTTCTGTAGTGAAATCACGTTTTGATACTACCCTATATCGTGCTGTTTTGACTTTTATAACAAAAATGTCTTAATATTGACAACAAGTCTCGGTTCATTTCCATGTTGAAAGAAAAGTTCACTGCTGAAAATATATTGGTGAATCAAGCTAATAATGATGATGATGTATTGATTATTGAAACATCAATAGAGCAATTCAATTTGACAAATACAACTATCGTTGTTGAAGATGTAGACTTACTTGTATCACTTCACTGCTCGAACCCCAACCGAAAATACTATTTTCTTCTTAAAACCAAATAAAGCTCAACATCAATCGGAATTATATTTATCTGAAAGTTTATCTACTTTTGCGAAGTGTCAAAATCACGTTCTATTTTTACACGCAATAATTGGCTGTGATACGACATCTGTATTTTACAGAAGGGGTAAAACAACAGTTTTCAAAATGTTTGAAAAACTAGATTTTGTTCAATGTGCTGAAGTTTTTAAAAACAGTAATTCAACTCAAGAAGAAGTTATCACCAACGGCATCCGCTTTCTTCTTTCTATGTACGGAGCTCCTAAAAAAACTACCTGCTCAGATAAGCATCGATAGGTATGTTTCGTTAAAAACACTTAGAATAAAAAACAAGTTCAATTAGCTTCTCTTCCTCCAACCTAGTTACTGCCCATCAACATCTTCTTCGGGTATATTACCAAGTTCAAGTGTGGCTTGGTTATCAGCTAGACCCTGCAGACTGGGGTTGGAACTTGGTCGATTGGATTGGAACCAGTTCAAACTTTACTCCCACCTGCACCGGAAAAACTGCTGAAAACAATTTTTTGCAACTGCAAAAAAGGATGCAGTGCTGAATGTGGTTGCAAAAAAGTCTGATTTGTTCTCTGGCATGTAAAAATTGTCAAGGCCGGTCGTGCTCCAATGTTGAATCACTTACAGAGAAGGATTCGTTTGATTCCTACGAGGATACATCGCTATTGACGCAATTTACTTGCACTCAGAATGAAGAATACCAAGAAGAAGAAAAAGAACGAGAAGAGTTTGACGGTTACAATTCAGACGAATAAAATTCACCACTCTTTTAATCTACATCGCTTTTTATCTTTTCCAATATTTACAAATTTCCGTAATTTTGCAATAGTTTCAAATTAAACAGGAACACAACTGACCGGTGGAGTAGGCCTACGGGGGAAACCACGTTAACAAAAACGAGCTGAGTACACTACCTCATAGGTGCCGTGGAAACGTGTGCATATTATGACGATTGCAACTTGTACAATTTTTTGAATCGTTATATCTCAAAAAATGGTGGCTCGTAGGAAAAAAGTATTGACACATTTTTGGTAGATTATTTTATGATCTACAATTTTTGTCTGGAATATTTTTATGATAAAACTCGTTGAAAATCGTGAAAACTAATTTTCTTGACCTTTGACCTCGAATACAATTTTTTCCATACAGGGGAAAGATGGGGAACTTTCAAATTTCATTTTTAATCATATTTTCAACAACCTTACTGATTTTCAGCTTGATGGGAATTTATGTAGGAATGTTTAAATTGACCAGAGTAATACCTAATTACTACGACATTCATTATCGCAGCGTTCTGATGGTAGTTGGCGATAACATTATATCATAACACGAGGAGAAAACTATAGTCTTTTGGTCGAATGTAAAGAATTGTAAACTGTGTCTCACACATTTAGATTAGATATATGCAGAATTAATTATCAACTATTGTTGTGAACCAATTATTTGAGGAACAAAGAACTTATTCTGTGAATCGGTTTTAACTAAACTTTATTTACACCTTCGATATTTTACTAACTTCTGTATAAGACAAGAGATGAACTACTGTGTCTGAATTAGAACTGACTTGTTATGAGTTATAACTATGATTTTATACATTCAGATAACATAATTGTTTTGTCGGAAGAGAATGAATAAATAAACAAGTTTGATATCATAATTGGGTTCGGTTGAGTTTAAATACATAATCGTTCAACGTTTAGATATGAATGTAATGATGTTAATTAAGTTTCCAAATATTGATATATGAATGGCAAATGATAATGATAGGAAAGAATATGGACTTAAGATTACAAAGCTGACCCTTACGTGTACATAACAATCTATGATATGGGAAAGCATCTAACAATAACAAATTATGATATGGGAAGGTATCTAACATCCCGGCGAGTAAGAGTTTTGATTGGGTGTTGACAAACGATCAAAACTAGATTCAAACTAAAATTACAATAAAAAAGTGAAACTTAAAATTAAACTAAAATTGTCTACTGTCACTAGTTCACACTTTGAGAGACTTCTTGGGTGCAAGAAGAGAACTGCGAGATCTTGGAAAGAGGTTGATGTTACTGCATTCTCCTAAGTCGTCTCGATATGAGACTGGTGTTCTTGGTGGACTTTTTCGTCTTTCCATCTCGTTGAGTTGGATTGCTGGCGGGTATAACTGATTATGACTGACGTAATTGTGGCTATTTATACAGATGTCCGCGATTTTGGTTGGTCGGGGACAAAACCTTCCAATAATTGGAATCCAGCGACAATCGCAACATCGACAACAGCAACAATAGAGAAATACCAGTATAACTATTGTCACAATGACACCAAATACAATGTTGTACCATTTGGAGTATTGAACGATAAATGGCTTGTTGAGATTCTGCTGTAGTATTTCATCGAATTGTTTGAGTTTGTGCTGGGCATGTCGTAGATCGTCCAGGTTGATGTTATCCAATTTTAACGTTTCCATCTCACTTGATGAGAGATATTCTTGGATGTGAATGCAACAGTCATCTTGGGTGATATTGATCTCGGGGATGAAATTGGCGAAAGTTGATGACTGATTTGTGTTGGCTATTAGAAGTGTGGAAAATGTATAACACTTGCATGATGTTCCCATAGAAAGGATTCCAACACCTTTCAAATTTATGTCAAAGATTTCTGTGCTATTGGAACAACTGATCGAGGCGGTGGTAGACTGAGTTAGCACGTAGAGCCATTGATTAGTGCTAATTGGATGCCATAGTTCCATGATGGATTTTATTGTTTTCGTCGGACAATCAGATGGAATCTGGGTAGTCGGTTGGATACGTAAAACAACTTCACAAACAGGATGATCTGTAGTCAATTGGATGACGGGATGGTGACAAATGTATTCTCGTTCGAATAGTTTCTGACAACTAGATAAGTCTTTCAATCTGCCATATTGTGTCTTGGTAGTACTCATCAATAGGTATGGGAATGAAGGATCAATAAAGGAATAAATGTTTGAATTGTTGAAAGATGAAGGTAATGGGATTGAATTATATAAGTTGAAAGTTTGATCTCGTACTAAAGGAATTTTAATAGCAAATATCAAAATTTCGTTATTATAGATTACTGATAATTTAGGTATAGAAAAATATTTGTAGATCAAATCATAATCATCAATTGGTATAGGGAATTCCATATTTGACTTTAATTTGATTTTAGATAATTCGTGTTTCAGATGTTTCGGTGTTATTACTGACGGATGCAAGATATTTTGTTTTGAAAATAGTATAGACTGGATTATAACATCATATTCTTCATTTAATTCATTTATGAGTTGTTCCAAAAGATTTACATGGTCTGTTATTGTTTGTGTGTAGGAATAAGCTCTGAGTGAATGAACAGTGCTCTTAGAGAATTGATTGAATTTTTCAATATTCAAATTTAATTTTTCCTCATTACTTTTCAAAGCTAGATACGACTGATAAAATTTTGATATAGCATCTGATATTATTTGAACTTGTTGTTTCATTAATATCTGTACGTTATGATTTTGTTCCATGACTGCATTGATTGAACTAGTGTAAAATTGTGCATCATCCGCATCGGGTATACCAAATAACCATTTGAATGCATAGGAAGCTCCATCAAAAATACCACGTTTATGTTTTCTACCGGTTATATTGAAAGAATGGCCAGTTAGATGGCTTATGATTTCGAACTTTTCATTGAGCTTGAGAATTTGTATTTTTAAAAATTTAAGTCCTTCAGAACAATGGAATGTATGGACATATATCTTGTCATTTTCGTCTGAGTTATAAAAGTTTGTGCAAATAGTTTCAGATTTTATAAAAATACTTTCTATAAACTTTAATTTTCGTTGATAAAAAGAAATATTGAGATAGGTTAGTAATGTGAAATGATCATTCGAGACTGATGCTAATCCTAAATTATGATAGAAAATTCCAGGATTTTTCTCAATGGGGTTAATTGTGTAATAAGGATCTGATGAAAGACAATGGGTTTGATTTATATTAAGGAATAGGATTAAAAGGACTAGAGTCGTCGCAATTTTCCTCATCTGAAACAAAGTGTTTCAATAAATTGTTATGATATGTGGTTATTTTATTAGATCTTATTTCTAAGTCGCATGTTTGATTATCGTTGACTTTCACTATTTTATATGGTCCTTTATAGTTTGCTGAAAGTTTCTTATTTAAACCGGGTCTAGTTTGTTTATTGAGAACGTATACCAGATCATTTATTTCGAAGTGTTGATGTCTTGTATTTCGATCATAGTATTGTTTTGATTTTTCTTTGGAATTTTTTATGTTGTCTCGTGCTATTTGATAGGATTTATTGAATTTTAATTTCAGGTTAGAATAATAATCATCGTAAGAATATCGAAATTCTGGATTTGCGGTTAGCGAGTTTGGAATTGATGGTTTATGTCCAAATATAAGTTCATATGGAGTAAAACTTGTACTTTTGTGAACATGACCATTATAAGTAAACATTGCTAAACTTACAAATTCATCCCAGTCATTTTGTTGACTGTTTATATAATGTTTTAAATATTCTTTCAGAGTCAGGTGGCTCCTTTCTAAAGCTCCATTCGTTTGTGGATGATATGGGCTAGATAATATATGTTTGATTTTGAAGAGTTTATTGGTTTCTTTAATTAAATTTGAGGTGAAGTCGCTTCCTTGATCGGTCAATATTGATTCGGGAATCCCGAAGATCGTTATAAACTCTAATAAAGTGTTTGCTACTGTTATAGCTTCGTGATTAGCTGTTGCTTTTGCAAATGAAAATTTTGTTAAGTCGTCTTGCATAGTTATTATAAATTTATTTCCATTAATAGTGAGAGGTAGTGGGCCAACAACATCAATTGCTAGTCTTTGAAATGGTTTTTCTGAGGTTGTTGTAATTTGCATTGGAGATTTACCTGGTTTGTGGTTTGTCTTATTTATTTGACATGATTGACACCTTTTTATAAACCTTTTTATATCCTTTTTCATACCGGACCATTTATAATTTTCTTTAATTCGTTTGTATGTCCTCAAATATCCTGAATGACCTGATACCGAGGATTCGTGATTCTCTTGAAGTATTTTAGTTATATCTTGTTCATCCTTGGGTTGAGTTTTTGGTTTATTAACTAAAATAATTTCTATGTTGGATTTCAAAAATAAATAGTTCATCATATCATTGATCAAATCTTGCTTAAGGTTTGCGTTATTCTCAGTAGGATTTTTCAGGTAGAGTTTAGTAATGTTGCTACTGGATAATTCGGTTCTCATATTTTTTGATGCATAAAATATATCTTTATAGGTGAACTTTTCGAAGTGATTGATTTTCGCAAATGAGAGATAAGTTATTTTGCTTTCGTCATTTGTTAGTTTCGCGAAATCGTATAATTTCAAATCAGACGGAATCTGATTTAGATCATACATATTGTTTAAATTTTCGAAATGTTCGTTGTTCTCATCTAGGTCTTTGGAATACAGGAACATATTTGGAAAATGTTTCATTATGTTGTCATTTATGATTTCTATTTCTGGAAGTTGAGTATTCGTATAATGACTTTTGATGAAGTTATCATACGTATCGGGTTCGTCGTAAGTTTGGACAGTTAGAACAGGATTTCTCGAAAGCGCGTCGGCGTTCGAATTTATACGTCCCGGTATGTACTTAATCGTGTATTGATATTCTTCCAATTTGAGTCTCCAACGGAGAAGGCGTGAACTAGGGTCTTTGCAATTAAAAAGCCAAACTAATGGTCTGTGATCGGTTTGGATGGTGAAATTTTTGCGTCCATAAAGATATGGTCTGAAATGATTTGTTGACCATACAATCGCGAGAAGCTCCTTTTCCGTAGTGGAATAATTTATTTCATGAGAATTTAAAGTTCGTGAAGCATAAGCTATTGGAAGATCTTTACCGGTTGTTACCTGAGACAAAATAGAACCGATTGCATAATTAGATGCGTCAGTTGTGAGTATGAATTCCTTTTCGAAATCTGGAAATTGTAATATTGGTGGATGAGTCAAGACTTTTTTGAAATATTCGAATGACGTTTGTTGTTCTTCGGACCAAATGAAAGGATTATCTTTTTTGAGGAGGTTTGTCAGAGGTTTAGCGTGCTTGGAAAAGTTTTCGATAAAACGTCTATAATATCCAGCAATTCCTAAGAATTGTTTGATTTGTTTCGGATTTCTTGGAGTTGGGTATTCCATTACTGCCTTAATTTTCTCGGGATTTGGAGAAATACCGGATTCGTTGATTAAATGTCCTAAATACGCGACTTCGTGTCTCATAAATTCGCATTTATCTGGCTGAAGTAGTAAATTGTTTTGTCGTAATCTGTCAAAAATTGATTTGAGTTTTAAAGAATGTTCTTGAATTGAACTAGCATATATTACAATATCGTCGAGATATACAAAACATTGGAGTCCAAGGAGTCCTGTCAGGATATTATTCATTAATCTTTGAAACGTAGCTGGTGCTGATTTTAAACCGAAACTCATTCTAGTGAATTCGAAATGACCAGAAGGAGTAGAGAACGCTGTTTTGGGTATATCGGATTCTCTTATGCCAATTTGATGAAATCCAGATGCTAAGTCCAAAGTGGTGAAATACTTAGAATGACCTAACTGATCCAAAATTTCTTCAATGTTGGGCAATGGGTATGCGTCTCCTATTGTGACGTTATTTAGTTTCCGGTAGTCGACAACTATTCTCCATTTTTTTTCGTTCGAAGCGTCGGATTTTTTTGGAACAATCCAAAGTGGACTATTGTAAGGTGATGCTGAAGGTCTGATGATTCCTTGCTTGAGCATTTTCGTGATTTGTTTATCAACTTCATTTTTATGAATTTGTGGAAATCTATAGATTTTTGACACAATGGGTTTATTATCTGTGGTATTGATTTCATGTTCAACAGCATTGGTTGAAGTCAAATCATCATTGGGTAAATAGAAAATATCGTTGTATTCGTTGCAAATATCCAGTACTGAGTTTTTTTCTTCTGAATTCAGATGATTAAGCCTAAGATTTTTCGAGAGGGTATTTAATCTGTTGAAACTTCCCTGGTTCCTTTCGTGAATATTTAAAATTGTTGACTGGTTTTCGATAAATGGTTCAAGAAACAGTTCTACATTATTAATTCTTAATTTTTTATCGGTTGTATTCAAAATTGTGGTGATGGCTTTTTGATTTACTACTTTAACGATTGATTTCGCGAGATAAACACCTTCGGAAATCTGTATTTCTGGACAAATGCCTTCTGTGAGATTTTGATTTTTGACGTTAATTTCAATTATAGTTTCTGATCTCGGATCTAGAATATGAGGATTAGATTTGGAGTTGATTGTAATTGGATTAGGAATTGATTTTATTCTGAGTTCATTTTTATTGAGATCAATTTGCGCCGATTCTTGTGTAGTTAGAAAATCGTTCCCTATTATGCCGTCGTATGGGATATTAGATTCTTGTTTCACGATATGAAACTTGATAGGAAATTCGAATTCGTCTATCTGGAGTTTGAGATTTATTGTACCCGCGGTAAGAATTGGGGAGTTAGCGTTGATACCGTTTAACGTAATTATTTCGTTAGGATTATAAAATGATTTCGTTTGTTTAATCTTTTCCGCTTTTATTATAGATACGGATGCTCCTGTGTCTATTAGGAACTTGAATTCGATTCCTTGATAAAATGTTCTGATATAATGACTATTGTCTGGAATGGTATGAATATTGGCGTGCTTTGAGTGATTTTGTTCGACGTTTGAGTTAGGAATTTGTTGAGAATCTTTACTATGATTCGGTTTAGGTAGATTTATTGATTTGATTTGAGTTTGTGATGGTGGATCGTCGGTTTCGTTTATATGAAATCCACAGATACGACGTTGATCTGGGATTGTGGGTAGTTTAAATCACTCTGATTGTTTGATGAGTTTACCTGTGAACTTGTGGTTTGATTTTTATTATTATTATATTGTCTTTTTCGACATTCGTTGATTAGATGACCACTCTTTTTACAATAACGACAGAATTTATTCTGATAGCTTGGATTTTGATTTGGATTTGAATTATTTGACCGTGTGAGAGTATTAGTATTTGGTCCATTACTAGGGTTTCGTTTATTTTGGGGAAATTGGTGATTTTGATAGTTATTCCTACGACATTCTTTAGAAGTATGGTTATTTCGTTTGCAGAGATTGCAAAATTTTGTTGATGACGTATGAGATGGTGTATTTAAACGTAAAGCTTTTTCTTCTTCGATTGATGCATTGAGAGCTGAATTTATATCATTGATTTCTTTTGATCGTAAAAATCTTGAAATATCTGGCTTTGAATGGTATATAAATCTTTGTAGAGCTATTTCCCTGACAAGTTCAATTCGACCAAGTTTTTCTTGAATATCCTGATAATTAATCAAATTTATTATTCTTGTAACTATTTTGTCTAGTCTATTATAAAAATCTATTACTGACTCTTGAAATCCTTGTTTGAGTGCACTAAGTTCTTCCATAAGTTGGGTAAAGTGTTTTTTATCTGCATAGAATTTTACTAAAATATCTTTCAGATCGTTCCAGCAATTAACTTCTTTTCCGGAGAGTTGAGCTTTGGCACTGCCAGTTAACCTTGAAAGAATGAATGCTAAAAGTGCTGTTTTTTGATCATTAGTTGCAAAGGTATCTGCATTATCGCAATTACTTATGAATTCGTGCAATTCTAATCTATTTCCATCAAAACATCTTGGAATCAATGAACAAATGAAAGACATTTTCAATTCTACGTTATTAGTCGAATTTGTTGAATTTGCTTGAGACATGATTTTTATGTATGTGAAATGTTATATGAGATTCTGGATTTGAATTTGTTGGATTTTGGGTTTACTTGAGTTGGAGCACAACAAAAGCAATGTGACAGATTGAAGTAAAATATCAAGTGTACAGTTTTGTCTCACCCTATATTCGTGTGACCAGTTGAGAAGTTTCCGTAGTCTGAAATCCACTGTTTGCCACTCAGAAACTCTTCTTCCTCGATGGAGATGATCCGTCGTCGTCTAAGAAGTTGAAACTTGTCAAATTTGTTTGAAGGATCACTTTCAATCTGCTGATTCTATCGGTGATGTTTCCAAATTTGTGACGATGATCCTACTGTGACTGCGCCAATTTTGGTGTTGTGAACCAATTATTTGAGGAACAAAGAACTTATTCTGTGAATCGGTTTTAACTAAACTTTATTTACACCTTCGATATTTTACTAACTTCTGTATAAGACAAGAGATGAACTACTGTGTCTGAATTAGAACTGACTTGTTATGAGTTATAACTATGATTTTATACATTCAGATAACATAATTGTTTTGTCGGAAGAGAATGAATAAATAAACAAGTTTGATATCATAATTGGGTTCGGTTGAGTTTAAATACATAATCGTTCAACGTTTAGATATGAATGTAATGATGTTAATTAAGTTTCCAAATATTGATATATGAATGGCAAATGATAATGATAGGAAAGAATATGGACTTAAGATTACAAAGCTGACCCTTACGTGTACATAACAATCTATGATATGGGAAAGCATCTAACAATAACAAATTATGATATGGGAAGGTATCTAACACTATTTCATAGTCATAATATACTTTTTCGAAAATCAAACTTCAGATATATAAAATTGAAATGACAATCAGTTCAACACAGGAGAGTACATCATGAATGAGCCCGGTCATAACTTCAGCTTCACCAGTAAACTTCTTTTAGTGTTGGAAATGCATTATTACCTCTAATATCACATGCTAAATTACTGCCGATATCCGCATAACCATGTATTATGTTACGGTCAGTAATAATACATTCTGTAACGACCTATGGTGTATCTATTTTGATACCGTACAATGGCAAACATGTTATACTTGAGTCAATTTCAGGGAGAGGCCTTCCCTCGCAACGAGCACGAGATAGGTAGGAATCTAAGAAGTATGTTTGGAAGACACTTATAGCCTTGTAATTCACGGTACGTCGTACAGCTTCATTACATCTGATAGAAACAATTATTCTCATGTTCTTTTTCTGGCACGTGAACGAAAATGCGAGAGAAGAGGAAGAATGAGTAAGTTGGCGAGGTCGTAAACGACTTTCGTGGTAGACCCATAATGAACTGTAGGTTTTCAATTGTCATGTTTGAAGTTTTTGCGTGTTTTTACAACGAGTTACTTGATTTAGAATTATCTTGCAGGTAATCGTGCACGAATGGCTAGTTTCGTTATTTTTATGGTTATGGTTGTCGAGGAAATACAACGGTGAAGATTGGTATTTCACTTCTTCTGTTCTACTAACGGTAGTGGGAGCGATCAGTGGTACGATTTATCTGTCCTCCTGTATATTTCTGAATAATGCATAAACGGTGGTGAAAATCATTAAAGAAAGAACACGATACCATATAACTTTTGAAATTTGATTTACTGCGTGTGTAACTTCGATAAAAATAAATCATTTCCTTAGCTTCTATATCTTGGTAAGCTAACATTTATCTCATGGAACACCTGACTTTCAGCTCATCCATTTCATCATGGCGTGGAAATGTTTAACGTAATGGACAATGCGCAATAAGTGGCGATTTGAAACTCACAACCAATTCAATGCGCAATGAGTGCCATTCGAAACTCACAAGCAATTCACTGCGCAACCGGAGGATGAAGAAATTTTCAAGCCAAGTTGGAATATTGAATACAAAAGTTTTTTTCTGTCAACCGGTATTCGTTTCCCACGAACAGACAAGCCTCAGAGATGTAACATAAATTTGATAAATGGAATTTTTGGCATTATCATCAGGCCAATAAGTGTACTCTTAGAACATATATTCCAGGTTTTCTTTATTATTCAATATCATCTTCAGGGAAACAAGAGAATACAGTATGAATATTTACAATGTGAATGAGGTTATATGGCATGTATGTTGGGAGTATAGCACAATAACATCGGAATAAAAGAGTTATCCATGAATGCATGTATTATGGCAACTTACCGAAATGAGAATTGAATAAAACACTTGCCATTTTCCAGAAAAAACAATTGTTTTGATTTCTGCGGCACTTTTAATTCGGTAATATTCTACCCAATGCAAAAAAATGAAAAGTCGAATTACAGCAATCAAATGTACTGAACCATTTCAATGAACTTCAGTTCTGCTTCCATGTTTCAAGTATGTTCTTGAATTTGAAGAATCTCAACAAATAATCTTTCTACGCTCAGATTCACAAGAATTATCACTTATGATACTTTTCTAAGACGTCGAAAAATTAAGTGAAATTCATATCTATCTGGTGCTTTCAACATCTATATTTTTTGAGTTCGACTGGCTCTCATGAGCAAGAGACAAATACAATTCATCAATTTCTCCTATCAATAGTGCCCCTCAGCTAGTTATACGTTTCATAGTTATTTATATATGCCTGTCTCTGTACTGAATCAAGAATTTCACATCGAATCCATAAACGCGACAGATGCAGTTGAATATACCTACATATTTTATACTGCACCATCTTTCGCAATTTATTTCACATGGTTGGGAAATGGGAACTAGTCGATAATACTGTGCCCAGAAATACCTGTCCGAATCCTGACCAAGGCATTTTCTTGGAATATTCTGCTGAAGTGTTCAATAATGGAAGTTTACAATTATGTAGCAAAATTGGCAGAGTTGGGGTTTCGTTTCTGTGAACTGAAGGTAATTCAGTGATATAATTGAATTCCCTGAAATTTTTGACGATTGTTGACAGTGAATCACGAATCCAGGAAAGAGAAATTTGAATAACTCCAGATATTGTGTATGCTTTTGATTATATTACTTCTTACTCTTTATTTTTGTGTGATGACCGAATTAGATACTAGGACATTTGACTCATTGTATTGGTTTCAGAATTCACAATTTGAACTTTTGCATATCCAATCCAAATTCAAGAAATGATGTTTATATATTATGAAATTTATAAATAGACACTTTCAATTGTATGAACGTTTTTCAGTTTCTAGTGCTATATGTTTTGTAGTGATTGAAAATTCTCAAGAATTTTATATGGTGTGATATTTATTGGTGAATGATTGATATTCAATGTCATTCTTTGTAATGAGCACCCCTTGCAAGGCGAGTAGGCATTCAAATTGTTTATACTAATTTCGGTCCAATTGATTGATTCCATCCTGCACAAACATTCGATTAGAAATTCAATTTCCCACAGGATTGCGAGTTGTATATGCGCCTGTCTTGTGCTAGTTCAGGAAAAAAACCCTTGACCTGTCTTCTCGTGATGCTGTCGATTTATCATAATCTCAAGTAATTTGTTCGACAGAACTTTGAAAACTATGGGTACATTTCAACCTTTTGAACAAGGCACATTCGGGATCTACCCTTGAATAATTTTTCAAATGAAATAGTAAATGAACAGATTTTTCTGTCAGGGGAACACACGATATAATTCAAAATAGTGCCTCCATTATGACACACCGTTTTCAAGATATAACCAATGAAAATAATGAAAAAGTAGGAACTTCTTTGCTCCTTCCCACGGAGACATATTTTTAACACTAAGCACATTCACATCCATCACACGTTAGTGAAGTGGATTGGGTCCGATCTCATTCCTTTTTTGGACATATTATAATTGAATCACGATCCTCATTTAGATAACGAAGTCTTCATCATTAGGAAGTAGCTCATACGAGGAAGTCGATAAAGTGTGGTGAAGGGTTTACATGTAGAGTTTTTCAGCGTGTCGTTCAACCACGGAAAACAAGTTTCGGTACTTACAATATTCAAAATATTCAGAGATATTGAGGTACTTTTGCAAAATAAGTCGAATACAATACCAACTCATGAACATTTCACATATGAAGTCAATACCAATGTACTATGAAATAGAAAAAAAAAATGGGTTGGCGCTGACGTTGTATGCCCGGCTCTTATCCGCCCAACGGGGCAGATATTTTTTTCTCGAATGAAATACTCTTTGTCGTTTCAAGAAATCTTAGTGCCATTTACTGTTTAAACGTCATTATTTTGTAGTGCATCAATATTTGTTCAAATCTGCCCTTCTACACTTGTATAGATTGCAAAATTGATTCTTATTTTTTCATACGAAGGTAGTAGTCCATACTCAAAGTGGAAGACCAATTTTATTGAAAAAGGAAACACGAAGTCATCTCCACAACATATTTAATTCCTACTAGGACATTGTTCCTGTAGGAATTAAATATGTTGTGAGGATGATTTCGTGTTTTCTTTTTCAATACTTATTTTTTCAGATTGTGGTAGGTTACAAACCCAGAAAATTACGGAACAAACATTCTGCAATGTCTCAGGGTTGTCCGCGAATAACCGTATGCTCTTCTTGAGATATGCTATAGGGCAGTGGTTTCCAAAGTTGCCTGGACTGCGACCCATCTAAAACAAGTTACAAAATTCGGGACCCACCTCTAGGAAATTCAACCGTTATCAATATGAATAAACGGGTATTTTTAATAAGACACAAAGTTTAAATACAAGTTTTAATACTCAATCGAATAACTACATCAAAAAGTTATTGGGAAGGATGAAATTGTTTTCTATGCTTCCCCATTACAGTTTCGACATCAGCTTCAAGTCGAATTACTTTTAATCTCGGTGAGCTTAATATGTCCAATTTTTTTCGGTATTCGCACTAAAAAAACATTCGTGACCCATCAGCTCAAGGACTTCGATTGAAGTATCGATGGTATTTGGTATGTGTAAATACCATGAATACGCCTACTATCACCTAGAACAGAAATGGCAATTACCAATCTACTAATCATCGAATGCATGAATACAATATCTCCCAGAAATCAGGAATACTGAAAAACTTCAGTCCGATCATAGTGGAAAAAAATTTGAAAATAATCTGTATTGTCCGATACCTATGAATACAAAATGAAACTTGAAACCTCGAATCTGTATTTAACACAGCAATTGAAACCTTTTTACATATATTGGTAGGATCAGCGTATATCATCCATTCGGTGATAACTTGGTATATCTTGGCGATTTCGTGAAGTTTGATATTGAATTCTGTGATATTCATAATGGTTTCCAGTTATTTCAATCATGTTTTCAAATGATACATGTAAATGATGAACGAGATAACAGGAGGTAATTTATCATTGATGAATCATTAAATTATGTGTCACTGCAGTCGTTATATTATGTTTGTATCATGATGAATGTGAGAAGAACAAAGATGTTGTCAGAATCGCATCGTTTTCACATTCAAATCCATATTCAACAAAGAATTTTCATCATTGTATAGCTGACAAGTAACGCCAACCTTGAATAGACTACGATTCTCATCAAGATTAGCATAAGAATATCATCATGCCTTGGTTGGAGCCTTTTAGCGTAACACTGTCACTCTGAGTTTGACAAAAGACATGTCACATCAAGAGTTAATTGCGTAGCCGATTCTCTAACCAGGAAGAATGTCGGTCTCAATCCCTTGAGTTCTGAACTTTTTGTTGGTATGATCGCATCTGTGATGTTTATAAAAGAACATTTCTGTCAGCTCAATCGCAACTTCGAGATACGTTGGGACGAAACTACCACCAGCATTCTGACGAGAGAGCAACTGAACAACCCGCATTCAGAAACAGCTATGAATACTTGTCAATGTTTAGAAAGGATAAATCCTCTGACGACACCTCTTCAGCATATGGATAACGGACTCAGTTCTATGAAGGGGCTGTGAACAGGAAGGTGAAAGCGTAAACCCTTCCATACGTTACTTCTCTGTTTTCTCATCAGGAAGAAGATAAATGTTCAGCGAGTAACTAGAGTCAGAGTCGATATAATAGGAAGAACCGAAATTATTACCTATATCGGAATAGTAGGACTGATAAATTCTTAGTCTTAGCTCATTTGGCACTATGGGCCCAACGAGGCCCAAATGCAGTAAGCTCCACTTACTCTCCCACATTTTCCACATCCACTACATCGTATCGTATGTTCTTTGTTTTATCGTTTGGCCGAAGCAATACAAATTCAAAAATTTTCCGGTTTTCAATTACAGACAATTTTAAAACTGAGATACACGATTTGTACAATTGCGAACGCTATTTTATTACCGCCACGAGAACCTATTTCCGATATGAATTTCAAAATCAAACAGATTGATACTCCAATACCCGTCCTATCATTCACGTGCGAGTTGAAAAAAATTCAAATTATCTTCCTACAATCGAAATATTCGAATAATACGTATTCAAATAGTCGGACTATGCCCATCAGTAGGAATAATCTTGGATATTCTTGATATCCACAGAATCGCAAACGAACATATTCCTGTCATGCCGAAGCCTTCAACTGCTATTTCGCTTGCCCACTCCATAAACAAGCTCCACCTCGGGCAGGGATGCATGGAACTAATTAGGGTCTTTATCTCGGAGATATCTATCCGAGATACCAACCTACATGTGTACGTACGATTTGTGCAACGATCTTCGGAAATATCACGCGTAACGTAATTGCACTTTCAAACTTATAACGGCACCAGAATCGTAAATAAACCTTCGGCAGTTTCAGAATTTGCCACAATGTTCTAAGCTATTATTTCGTCTGATCGGAGGCATAACTCTTCTAGAGCAATCATTAGAGCTAGAAGTATATTTGAAGGACAGATTGATTAATATCTAGCGAAATTAACCTGGATTTTCAATATGCAGAAAGGTAATATGAGCTGAGGCATTTATCATTCACAAATTGATACCGACTACGTTTTAGGTGTATGAGCATTGATCATGCGATTGAAGACAAAATTATCAAAATCACCCATAAGTACAAAAAACAATCGGATGGAACTTTTCATATATTTCATTGGTTTTTACAAATATGTGATCTAAACATGTTCTACTCAAGCCTTGTACCCGGGTTTCTCTATTTATCATCGAAATAAAGTTATTTTCCTGTAGAATGTTGAGGTACTCATGATAATAGTCTTGTTCACTCAAAATATCGATGTTAATATCCCCCGTGATTATGTTTATATCATTATCTTGCCTATTTATGTTCAAGTATTCATATAGTTCCGCATTAAAGGCTATTGGACATGTTAATGGTGAACGGTAAATGGACAAGTTTTGCCATTTTTGTTAATGATCAATTCTATAGTTTTTGAATTATTGATAATTTTAATATTTGATTTGTATGTAAGATTGCTTTTGATATACACCACAATGCCGTCTCACTTATTCCACTCATCCCCCGAGTATACCGCGTCATATCCCACCATTCCAAACATATCCAGATTATGTATTTTCTAAGTTTCAGTTAACAGTATATAATCAAAAGTATATCCGAGTCCATCAAGCATTATCTGTAATTCATCGTTTATGTATACTCCTTATATTGTTATGAAATAAAGAAAATTCCTCGTTTTCGGTCTTTTTAGGTACATTCTTACATTCGGAGAGATCACGTGAAGAAAATGTTTTGATGTTGTTTCCCCTAAAATTCCTTATATAACTATCCATATTATCTCTTTTTACTCACTCAGGATTTGTATCAGTTCATTCACAATTTTTTGGAAACTTTCGAACGAGTTTCAATTAGAGGTTTGTCTTCAGCGTCCTTCTTCTGTTGTGATTCCTTTCCAACGTGAATAACTGCAGCTCCTGGAGATGTTACCGATATATGCCTTTGACGTCTTGAATCTATCACAGCCGGTTTTTCGATTTCTCTCACAAGTACTTCTGGGTGCTTTAAAGAAGAGGGTGTTCACGGGGCACTGTAAGCTTTTTCTTCAACTTCAATACTATTTTCTGCTTGTTCTAGGTCCTCCACAGAACATATTTCATTATTTACGTGCAGATTATTTTTTTGATAGAACAATTCGAGTTTTTGTCCTGTTTGGAAAGGTACAAATGCTTTCTCAGGACTTAGTAATCTTGTCTATCTTTTATTGTCATATCATGAGCAATAGAGATATTCGTGCCTTTAAGCTGTTTCGCGTTAGCTAACACTGATGACTTTTTCAGATGAGAAACAAACTCTAGTTTAATTGGAAAAGATTCCTTTTTCCCCAAAGTATACAAACTGTTGAGATCCGATGGTATAACCTCGATTCCAACAAGTCTGTTTAATTCTCCAGTAATGAAGTCAACACCAATGTTTTGCCATGGACGTTTGAGCCCGAAAATAACAATGTTATTTTCCCTATTTTTTCTTTCCAACAATTCAATTTTTTCTTCAAGAAGACAATTTTCTCTCTCGAGTTTATTAATTCGGTTATTGATTTCTTCAACTTTCAACGCAAGACGAACTTCCACTGCTTCAATTACTGATTTCAGTTCTTGTTTTAATTTTCTAATCTCATTCAAGATTATTCCAATGGTTTCGGTCATTTCAACGGCTTTCTAATTTTGGTGTATGGACTACTTTACGGTCGGAACACTTTTTACTCTGATATGAAGCTTCGATGTTTTTTTTTACTCCTGTTTCTGTGTTCACAATTTCACAAACTCCAGAATTCACTTGATTCAGTTAGTTCTGTTCATTGGGTTACTTCTTGATATGAATGTAAACAATTCCCAGAATATACTTTGATGCTCTCAACAGATATAAAATGGATATGCACTGGAATTTTGTGAATTTCACGGAGCGATCTAGCACTAGGTATTTACCCTTAGGCGTACACAAACTAACTCAAAAAGCTTCGATGTAGTATCCCTTTCACAAACAATCCCCTAGGTATACAAAGCATCTTGAAAACCAAACATCAAGTCTCCAAAGATACGTTCAACATCATTAGTATTACATGTCCAGTACTTTCTCTTCTAGGGCAAATTTCACGAACATCTAGGGGTCCGAAAGACCCGACTGAACGCCCGGAAGCTTTCCTTCCTTTCATCAAGGAAGTCACTGATAAAGTAAAAACGACATCGGGATAGTTTTTACAACAAACAATTGAATATTCTCTTCACTGCGCTCACCAAAAGATATAATACCCAACGAATCACAAGGAATACGTGAAATGCCTTGCCGTGACTGCCCAAGAACATACATAGTACAGACAAACAGACGGGCATCAAACAGGTCATGCGAACACGAAGTTGCACTATGTAATTCGGATATGACCTCGACAACCATCACCACGAAACCGGACACAAAATTGACTTCCGCGTCTAGAGTTTTGCAGCCGACGTTTCGACTCGCGTCGTCTCGTCACGGGTTCTACAGTCTCAATCTCATATATATATATATATATATATATATATATATATATATATATATATATGTATATTTGAAGATGCAAATACAAATGCAGATGGAGGATTGAGTATCTGAGGGTAATTGATTTTCATCAGAAGTAGGTTTCCAAATGAATTCAAACAACTCACAAAAAAACAATACGAATCACAGAAACCCTCCATCTTCAGATTACGATCGATCTTTGAACTTTCTGAAGTTGGTTTCGTAACAAAGCGAATAATTTTTCTCAATCCGTTTCTATTGCCACCGGATTAGCTAGAACGTAGGGTATAGTTCAGAGAAACTTACTACCTTTTCACCAATATCTGAATTAAGGTTTTCCTAGGTCTTCGCTTTCTGTTTTTATTGTGCTCCATTCTCCCTGTCTCCTCAAAACTTCTCATTCGAAAACTCTCGGGTCGTAAACATTTCCTGAACCGGGCTAGCACTTCAAGCATTCTACTAGCAGATACTATAACTCTTAACCCTGAATGAAGTTCAATATTTCGTCAAATAACATTGCATCACTTGAATGCTATAGGAATATTGCCTAAAAACTTGACATTTGAAAACCGAGGTGGTGAATTTATAAAATAATAATTTTTATAATGCTAACTCAGAACACTGAGAATTTTTTCATACTTTGGTACATTCATTGAATTCTTCCACATATTGGTTAAAATAATCGAAAGAGCTATGCATAGTCATGACATTTCTTCACTATAATATATATATATATATATATATATACCTATATAGGTCTTGCTGTAGTGAGGTTGCAGTCAAAAAAGGGGCTAAATTTACAAAGAAAACTCTTTGTTATACGTCGAGCTTTCGGTAATGTTTATTACCTTCTTCGGGACAACTATAAAATGGTTGATTACAATATATATAAGTTATTTTATAAATGGAGTAGTTACTAACGTGAGATTGAAATGAAACTGGATCAGAACAAACAGAAAATACATGAATGAAATGAAATGACAATGACAATGACAAGTTTACTCAATCAAGGCGGAAAATTTTGGTTAACAGGTGTTATAGTTTTTTCTTTGAAAAGTAATAAATAAGTATATATCTGACTGAGGTTGTTCAAGTCGGTTCGTTTATTCATAGAATGTCGATCTTTATGAATATGAACCATTTCTAGAAATATTCTTTTCGAAAGATTCTTCTCTGTGTCCAAAATTTCAGTATTCTCATAATCCATTTGATGATCATTATGATTCACATGTTCCGATAAGGCACACGAATTAATGTTTCTTCTACAGTCGCTTCTGTGTGAAATTATGCGACTATTGAGATTTCTAGCTGTTTGACCAATATACGTCTGATTACAATCTAGACAGGGAATTTTATAAACGATATTAGATTTATGTTTTTTTAAAATTGAAGATTTAACTTTGGAATGTAAGATAGAAATAGTACTTATGAATTTTTTCGTGATTTTAATGTTTTCGTTCTTCAGAACATTGATTAATTTTGACTGCAACCTCACTACAGCAAGACCTATACTCGAACCAGTCACGAAATCGTTATTCTATACCTATATATATATATATATATATGGTGAGAAATATCCGCATTAGTTTTTTTGCATTCATAAAAAACAGATCGGTGATAATCAACATGGAATGTATCATTAATAATTTACTATTGCTCTTACAGTCACAAAATTGACCCCAAGTAGTGTCATCAAAGATCTGGGAAGTTCTCCAAAACATGTAATGAAATCGCAATTCAATTGAAGCAATTACTACGAAGCACATTTGGACATTTTATTGGTTTGACTCTTTATTACGGCAATTGAGAATGCAAAAGTCATCTCTGCTTCGATTTTTCTGGCGAGATTACACATAAACTTCAACCTACTCCCACCGAAAGCAGTTCCGTAGAACATACAAATTTCTAACATTTCGCATGGGTTTATCAGTCCCACATCAAGGATGGAAATGTGAAGATTCCTATTTGAGTTGGTTATAATATCAAGAGCTTATTATGACAGTTACTGGCTCGTTTCACAATGGACAATAATAAAACGAAACGAACTATAATAAATAACATTTTTAAGAAATTAAAATGTTGGAAGCACATATTTCTGAAGCTCATCGAATTTTCGACTTCTATTTTTGGTATTGTAGGTCGTAACTCATCCTTTGTATAGCTATCGGTATATTGAATGGTCTTCTCATTTCCGCATCATTTTTTTATGGAAAGAGAACTGGCCCAGTCACTCAATATGTTCATAACAAACCAATACTCATCATCGACACGAAAATAACTCATCACACTAACGAGAAAGGGGCGTGACATGTGAGATTGTTTATTAGGTAGGAAAAAATTAAATACCAACTAGTACAACGCGTTTAGTTGTTTAGATTTTAATTATGATACTTTATATAGACGTAATATTAATTACAGTTACCGGTATCGATACGAAATCTCATTCAGAGTGAGGAATCAAGCACGAACTATGCGGGTATATAACATTGTCTTCATTGAAAATTTCTATTTTCTATTCAGCGGCTCTCCGAATAGGACCTAAAGTTCGCTCGGGAAATTTTCATCATATCACCATCGAATAATTGATTCAATCAGCAATATCCATTGTTGTAATGATTGATAATAACCCACTGGTGAGAAATTCAATTTCCTTGGTGTTTGTCGCACTCAGGAGGGATCTTTGATATTGTAGAAATATATATCTACAGATATTTCGTATTAACTCCTGAAACTACATTTCATCAAAGAAGAAATATATAGACTTTATTAATGTTAAGGTGGGAGTTCCGATAGACGAAATCATTGCGAATGAATGGTCTCATTTTGTTATATTCTTTTCATAACCCAATTGGGAGAATTATTTCATATTTTGGCCGACAGGCGAAAAAGAGATTCATTCGTGCCATGAGACCCATTAAAATGTTCAAAACATCCAATAAACTTCAATATATCGTTGATGAATCGAGCATATTGAAAGGGAACTTCATAGCCCTGTGAATTAATAATAAACGATCGACAATATCAAATATTAAAATTTGGCATAATAAGCAATAGATATCAGAATGTACCTGAACAAGGAAAATTGGCATGAGCCCTATGAATTTTTTTAAGAATATGGCAAGGTAGATGTGTGTTATAGCACTTGATGGCCATTTTTTGACTGATTTAGTCAGCTGATAATTAGGTACTAAATGAACATGCTTCGGAAACAGGGATGCAGCTCCTATATTCAGATGATAACTGAACGATATCAATCGTAAATTGGTTGCGACGCGACAAGAATGACAGAACTTCATCAAAACTGAAGAATTTCCTGGAAAAGTGGTCAATCACATGGTGAGGTCAATTCTCAAAATAATTGAAATGTAACGAAATCAATCAACCTTGTTATTCATGGTATTCCAACAATAAGGCACGAGTCTAGTTGAATGAAATAAAAGATGTGATTGGAACCTTTGGTGTGAAAATTGGAAACTTTTTCTAGAGATCAGTTACCCTAATACTGATACTGGGTATCAGTATCAATGTCAGCAAAACACGCGTCGAGTGCAAAAACATCAGTTTGGTGTTAGGGTAACTGATCTTTAGAAAATTTTTCTATTTGGAACATTGGAGCCCTTGAGGTCAATAAATTAATTTTACTACATTTTATTTCATATGAACATCATTATTAATTCTGATTTCTACTAGGGATCGAAATGGATTAATTTTCGGCAATGGTTTGTCAACGAGCGTTGGCGATAGTGACAAGTTGTAGACAGGTAAATTTCATTTTTCTACACCCATAAACTCATATGCCCATAACTCGTTTCATAATGGGATTCGGAGGTGACATTGATCATGCGCATTTGATCATCATTATTTCCAAAAAATCATACACAAATCTGCAAACATTGATGAATCACATTTTTTTTAGAAAAAGAAGATACTTTTTCCTTTCTATTGAGCTGTAACACTCACGATAGGATGACTGCATTGTCGAGATTATATAATGAAAAAAGAATATACAATCCTCATTATTTGAATATTGCTAGGTGTGAACGAATTGTTTTTATTATTTCATTGCTGAATCCATCGAAATGAAATTCCGTGAGTGTAGGTTGTTTCTATTTCATCAATAATTTTGCTCAAATCAACAAGCAAAAACCTTTTGAATGATATAAAGTCAATCATTTATCATGAATCTGAAAATCACGGACATTCCAGAAACGATTTTTGTATAATGTATATTGACATTCCATTTTACCTATGCGATAATCAAATTTTACCTAAATCTCCCTGAAAAACGTCACAGCCGTATTGCGCACGCACAGCAGTGACCCGCACCATCCAGTGGGGCACACATTAACATTGTCTAGGCTATTTAGTCTTAGATTTTTATTTCGATTGTTAGGTTGGCGGGAATTCGATCGAAATGTTGGAGAAAAGTAATTGTTGACGTTTCGAAACTGTATTGTTTCATCTTCAGGACTATTAGGCGTGGCTTTCCGGTTTTAAAAAGGGTGAAATCTATAGTTTCGACCTCAAATATAAATACATACACAGGCTCACGAAGGACGTCGACACAGACACGATGAAATGAGCAAAAAAAAACTCAGTTTTATTCCCGCCAATTCCTGCCAATTTAGCAATCGAAATCATATTCAACGGTTGCCATCCTCTTCAACTATTTGATCTCCATGTTCTCTATGAGCGCGAGGACATGATTCACCCGTTCAAGCATATGAGAGAAATCTATGCTCGCGGATCTCCCTACTTTACTCACTTCAACCTAGCCTACTCTGTATGTGTGTATATGCGCGCGCAGATTTATGCTCAGTACATAGTCTGTTCAGAGCAGCTCGTGTAAAGAGGAACATATCAAGGATAATGATGATGACGATAGTTTGGATATTCCGCACCAACATTGGCTTGATGATGTGTTATAAAATTTCAATGACGATGATGATTGATAAAAACTTAGCACATTACATTAATCAATAAATAATTATTTATACAATTTTTTTTTCAAATTTCCACCCCATGAACATTATTATCAGATGAAACAGACAATATACACTTCGATTCAATAAAATTGGCTCCGGTTGAAATATATTCAATATAACAGATTTATATGTATACAGCTGTAGTACAAAATAAGGATAATCAGTTCAAATATATTCGTATTTCAAATAACTATAATTATGTTAATAATAGGGATACTAGGGAGGTCAAAAATCATTTATTTTCTATCGAAGACACGAAACATAAGTTTGAAACAACTTATTTTTATTCGGCCCTATTGATACTTCTGGCTGATTGGTGTTGAAATATTTCTCTGAATAACATGTAAATCAAGTTTCAGGAATATAAGTGAACTTTTTTTTTGCTTTAATGCGTCTGGGTCAGATATCCGCCTATTAGACATGTCTGGGAGCATTGACAATACAATTTTAATCTTCAAAACATATATGAAAATTAGCGCTGAGAAGTAGGAGAAAAGTAGGCCGAGTTTTTGCCTACCTTAGCATCTGGTACCTTGAAATTGGTCGTCGGCATCGGTCGGTTCAACCTAACGGATATATGTGCACACTAAATGTACATTCAAACACCACTTCATCCCACACATATTATTATTGGGAAAATAAGTAACGTCTGGGACCCAATTCTTGAAATCGTAGGAAATGTTTCTCTAGAGAAAATGACGTCATTTTCTCTCGATTCGTGATTTTGCTATTCTTGAAGTCAATAAGAGGAATCAATTCCTATCAAATCAGTAGGAATCATTTCTCCAAGATTTCTGTAGGAGAAATCGAATTCACCCGTGAATCTGGTCATAGAACATTAGTTTCCGTGGCTTGATTTTGATTTCAAGATCACGGTACAATTATTTGATACTTGTTTCTTGATTGTTATTTAGGAAAATGGAGTTGTGATTACATATAAGTTTATTGTTGATGCGTGTATTCACCAAGTACTATTTTGAAAATATTGTGGGAATCATAAGTTGAGAAAATGGAAAATGCTATGAGGATATGTTTGTTCTTAATGATATGGCCAACGCGGAAGAACAGCTATTGCAAGAACGTAGACGGTTCTATAATCCATTTGAATCACTGGATGAGGCTTCATTTACTGAAAACTTCCGTTTGAGTAAACAACTGGCTAGGTATTCAATAAATGTGTTAGACCCTTTCTTGATTCCACCAAACAGAAGATCTGCTGTTAGCAAAGAAATGAATGTAAAATCATTAAACTCAGTAAATGCTAAAATGTATATTCTTGAATAATAATTTAGGTTTTGTATCACGTATATCGAACAAAATACTGATATGATATTGAATCCAAACCGAAGCTTATAAAGACTAATAAACATATTCAAATCCGACGTTAAATACTTCAAATCCGAAATCTCACGTACATCGGACGGTCAATATTTCAAATCAAATTATCAAATTCTAGAACATTAATCTCGCCACTAATTACGTAGGTACCAAGTGTACCAACCTGAAACTATCAATAACATTGGTCTTCTGACAACGTGATTGGTTTAATTAAATATGAATTCAATGGAAAGCGTACTCGACATACGTCGCTCATACAGTTTTCTCCGGAAACACATTCCTAACTCGCCCAAGAATAGCTATTCCTACGTTTCGTATTTCCCAAGAGAATTTGGGAGTATGAAACAATTCTCTAGAGAAACATTTCCTGCGATTTCAAGAATTGGGTCCCTGGGGGCCCTGGGATCTTGCCCTATCCAGGGAATTATGATACCGTAAAATGATGTGCCCATATACGTTCAATTTCAATAATGCAGGAAAAATAACCTATCATAAATCAATTTGAAAAATTTCACATATCAAGTAAAGTGAATTGCGTTAAAAACTATTATATGAATGAAATGCGTGTTTCTCGTTTTCTCAAAATGCAAAAATATGGTCACTTCCGATATGCTTTTGGTTGTTGCCTCGTCTGTGGGCAGAGGGCTGGATGACGGCTAATTCTTGTCTTCAGTAGTTTCAGCCTTTTTCGAGGTATGATGCTCTCGAAACGAAATTTATTTTAATTGTAGGTGTGGATGGTGGGAACTACTTTGTACTGACGAGTAACCAGTTCGATCCAAACGGTTTACAAGTGTGCTTGTTTCAATAACTGAAAATCAATCCCGGCAGTTGTAGGGCCGAAAGCATATTCAGGAAGTTCTTCTGTGAAAATCCTCCACTGACACTTTTCGGTAGTATTACCCAGGAAAACAGTTGTTTTCCGAAAGGTGTTAGTTCATCAACCTACTGTGTGAATGAGTTGAGTCTAGCTTGAACGGATCCGCACCTTTAGATCATTTGCATTCCTCAATATCGATTTCACCCTCCTGACCAGGTTCGCTATGAAGAAAACAGTTATTTCTCATTGTCGTTTTGTCTTGTTGGTCGAAGAAGGAACATTTGTACCCAAAAAAATCTATTTTATATACATCTTCGTGATTTCAATCATCAACCGCTTCTACGAACTTGTCTGATTCCAGAATAATTTTCGAATTGTCCAAAGCCTCTGGAATCGTGATGATTGGGAATGGTTATTTCCCATCAAATGCAATATCCTAACTTTTTGTGATTTAACTAATATCAGCTAGGTATGTTTCCTCTAATATTTGAATATTTTCTTTCAAGATGGAACTTGTGTGTTGAAACATGCGTCTACGGCCAGGAATTTCAATTTGCAGCTAGGGTTAATCAACTCATCTGGAAATATTTTACTTCTACACAAAATATTTCAATCATTATACCTTCGATCTATTGTTTATTGTCTACTGAAAATAACGATCTGTTGTAACATCGAAATTGTAGATCTAATTTTTCGATTCGATTCGATCGATGGTAATAATTCTCATCGTAGAAAATATTCTTTGGAAAAAGTATCATTTTTGGGTCTTGCTCGAAGAAGAAACACTAGTAGATTATTACGATCGGTCAGTCAAACCCGACAATAATCGTTTCATAGATTCACCCATTCGAAATTAAATGACTTACAAATCACTGAAACCACTCGTAAATAGCACTAACCGTAACGACCGAGTGTGAATTTTATTGCATCTTCTCTAGCAATACTTAAATAAAACATGAACGTGATGGCTGTCACTTTTAATAAGGCGATATCTTTTATCTTTTTGATGAATCTACCAAACGGCCCAACTCATTACCTGAGACATTAATGGGGAGAGTGTTGCGTATCGTTTAATTCTGATAAGATATTCAAATTCAAAGTGGTTGAGATTGTGCGGAATGTGGACATTGAGAAAAGAAATGGTGGCAATGGTCAATGAGTGCATGAGGTGGTGATAAAACGTCATACCCCTGATCAAAAAGTGTTTATATATTATTATTTGATTGAGAGTTTATGTATAGATGATATTGAATCTTTTCAACACAATAATTCATGAAACACCACTGTTTCGAATATCAATATTTTCTCACATGATTGTATGTAGTTTGCCGAATAAAGAGACCTGTGAAACGAAAGTAGAATATCTCGAGATGGTCGTGATGAAATGCAAGATGAAAAATCAAAAATTGACAGATGAGTTAGTATCTAACTAAAACCTAGGAAAATGTTTATGCTTTCATCCACAGATTCGAGATGAACATTTCTTCAATCGTTGAAGTTGGTAAATCTTTGAGCATAGGAACGTTCATATTCCTGATATGACCCCTTTCAAAATGCGGAACTGAATTCCGATGGTGAAACAAAGGCATATGTAGATTTGTTAAGGATGTGTCCACACTTTCACATTTAGAGATGCATACACGTCAAACCGAAATATCTCGTTAATCCTTCAATTTCTTACGTTTGATTATACAGGTTTCTAAGTTCATCAAGAGTTTGGCAGTCTGTAGAATCTGACTGATCTGATGAATTTGACAATCGAAATGTTTCAGGATAACTCAAAATGAAATCGTGTGGCGAAACAAAGAATTAAAGAATATTTGAAACTTTTTCGCTTGTGAGATTAATTAACTACAACGATCATGAGTAATCAATTTCTCATATGATTTGAAGTTGATGAACCTGAAGATGTTATTGAAATAACAAACACGATTATACAAATTTGAGAATAATCCTCTGATTAACGATACTTTTGATACCCGTTTTTAATGTTCATATAAGTCGAATATTACTATAATTATTATTGAAACCATTCACTTCCCAGCGACACACTCAGTTTCAATGGCGTGGTGGTAATAGCCTAGAAAAATATCCAGGATTCATTAATCGAATGAACGATAAATAAAGACTTGGAAATTCTCACATATACGTGCCTATTTTCAGCTGCAACGAAGAAACAGACATTTTTCTCATCTCCGTATCATGTTGGATTCGGACAATGCTAGTTATACCATAACCCAAAATTACTTCTTTGGAATCGATATCAATAGTTCAAAATGAAATCAAGCTCCTTACATTTTCAGTAATATTCCTTTCACTTTTCATAATTCATTTGCCGCTCCTATATCATATGTATAATTTCGCCTTATTCAGTTCAGATGCAGCTGCGTTATTTATAAACAACAAAATTCTTTCCAAACGTTCTGTGAAACTTATTACTGAAGTATTCGTATGATTTATCAGAATGCATGACATTGCAACATTCTTTTAGAAGAATTTCAAATCCTTTCAATTCGTTAGTAGTATTTCAAATATACAAGTTTTCATGATATGAAGTTAAATGACTCATTAGAAAAATGGTTTGAGTAAGTGTTTGTAATAATATTTTGTAGAAAATGCTAGAGCAATCAAATATTAATAACAATCCAGTGCCAATGGAGTTTCATGTGCAATGTTTATTGCTTACAAAAAAATACGTTCATCAAAGAATTAATAAATGAATCAATATGAGTACCTATATTCGAATAAACTATTTTTATGCTTTTAATCGACAGAACACAACAAAATAGAGTAATGATTCATTAATTTTGAACTCAAACGAATTCCGTGTTGTTGAGTTGTGGAATTGGCACTTGTATTTGTGCTTTGCCATCAATTTTCAAATAATCTCGACTTCTTTGTCGGAATCAATTTGTTGTTTGCAAGATTCAATTGAATGATTCAATTTAAAGAGTTTGACAGTAAGAGGATCTTCCTTGCCAGCTTCATTTAGGGGATATAGATGTTTGTCTTTATTTGAACACGTCAGACAAATCCATGACTCCGCAACCTCGCTACCAGTGTTCCGAGAGTCCGATATCCATTGGGCACATGAGTTGTGGATCATACGATAGCACATTGGGCCCTGGCAGGCCATCGCAGACACCTGATTAATTTTTGCTGTACACACCCCAAGGCATGTCCGACTGTTTTGTTTATCAAGAACACCAATAGGCTATATCAAAAATAAACAAAATATAACTTCAATTGCAGAACCCAATGGCAGTTCAAATCAATGTTTATAAGGAGTATAGCAGGTAATATAGCGAGAGCAAAAACGACACGTGTGGACAGTACCGAGTCACAATCCAAACTGAAATATATACAAATTGAGGAAGAAAAAGTGATTTTCATGTACCCATTGCCCGTCGTGTCATATAGCAGGGCAGTCGCAGTTTTTAACGGACTCTTCCTTTCTTTCTGTAAATGAATCAACCAACCAGACCAACCATATTCTCCACCAAATATTCCCAAATATTGACATTCTCTGAAAAAACTCATCTGAAATAATGACAACTGATTCAGTAGAGTGTGCAGAGAATGTATAACCAGGTTTCCCTTACCGCAATACTTCGAACCAAATGGATATATATCGTATACCAGTAAATCAACAACCATTGAACAGTGAATCGAAAAAAACACTTACGGAATAATTTTTATTCGGAGCTACAGGCGTGTAACTTCTCTTCCACAAGAAAATAAAGAACTACGGAGCATACAATTAAACCCCACATTAAAATTCTTCATATTATTCAGTTCGCTAGCACGCTATGTTTTTTATGTACTCTCACTTATTTCGAACGAGTTCCTACTCAATGGAATCGCTGACTAGTATAATTCCCAAATAGCTCAGAGCATTTCCGCGAATCAGGCTCTGGGCGAATTATATAACAACTTTGATAGAGCAGAACAAACATGGTATCGACACCTATATATGTCATTTCTTTCATTTTCAGATGATGCCTATTATAACTATGGAAAAAACACCGTAATCAACAAAGTGCAATACGAGAGAAACCAAAGTAAAGTTTGTACGGATGGAAACATGAAGGAAACCAGTTCATGATTATTCGAATATATCACGTTGTGTTGGGAAATGAGTGATTATTCATCAAGACTGGATGTCTAGGAAGTGTCACTATTTGTCCATTTTCGTCTTCTTCAAGATTTGAATCTTCATTTCTCAACGTCTCGTCAATTTGATGAAATCTAGAATAATTTAATATGGGACAAACTAGTCTGTCAGCTCCGCATTCATCTTCATCACCGATATTCTTCTAGCTTAGGGTCAGTTAATTCATCCTACTCGTCGAGCGCTTTCGATAACTCATAGATAGATAGATCTTTTTCAATAGTAATCCAATCAGTTGGAGCCTCTTACGGTTCACCCAACAAAATATAAGGATCACTTCGAACTGCCTGTTCTGCGTTCGAAACAAAACTTTCGAAAAGTATATCCTTCAGTTGATGTAATATAGAGTGGTTAAACGTTACAAACATTGTAAGACGGTAGGTAGGTACTAACTTGAGATTGTAGTAAAAGTCTTGCGTAAAAATGAAGTACAAAGGAAAATCGTCATTTCCTCATGTTATTATCCCAAATTCATGTTTCAATAACTATGGGAAAATGACGATTTTCCATTGTACCTCATTTTTACCCATGACTTTTACTTCAATCTAAAGTTAATTAGTGATTTAAACCTACTATCAGTTTTGATAGTAATCTGATATGGTATACAACGTTCACTTCGACTGCCTATGGTTTTGATTTGGTGTTCGGGTGATTGAGCTGTGTTTAGGAAGTTTTTACTCATATCAAGTATTCCAATCATACCAATGGCAAATAATGGATCTCCCGCGAAATGAATGATATTATATTTGTTCTCCCCATAAGTCTCACAGCACGTTTGGTGTCGAGTGATTTTATCCTGCCCTTTAGGAATATACTATGAATGGGGCAACCCTAAACATTATACTTGAGTGAATAATTGAAGAAGAGAAATATAGAAATAACACAAATGAATGATAAGAAATATCCACATACAAACATATCATTTATAATAAAATCATCTCATGTTTCTCAGGAGAGTTGGTAATAGGCATTTTATTATCTATTTGAAGTTGAAAATTGTATGTCTCTACTCACCAGGAAGGTCATTATATGTTTTGGAGCTTCATACGAAAAACGACGGGTTAACAAGGAAGTTGGATGCTCGGGTATTAAGAGTGTATGTTTATTGCTTGTGTTAGAATCGTTGATCGATTAATATGTGTCCAACTTATGAGTGGTACCTAATTAACAAACAATTATCTTCCGCATATCGAGACTAAGACAAGCTGATTCCTTCATTTTTGTTCCGATGTGATGAAATTTCCTGCTGCGATGAGAAAAAGGGTTCGAGTCGTCTATCTGCAGAATAGCCGGCATCACAGTAGGAGATAGAGAAAATCAGTGATTCATGAATTTTAACTTTCAGAGGAGTTGAGAGAATATCTCTGTTCGGATACCATTGTCTCAGGACATTGAATGGAACTTGACTCAAGTGGCTGACACATCGATTGAATAGCAAGTCTGAGTCCAAGAAAAGTCCCAAATTTGGTTGATACATCATAGAACCTCTGTGAGTCAATTATATCATCATATCATATCATGTGAGCTTTGAGTGTTCTGAAGTGAAAAGAGAATATATAGCTGTGTGTCATCAGTGTAATGATGTATGTGAAAACTCCCGATGGACTTATAGAAATCGAATGTTTATAGCAAGGGCCCAAGACTAGAATTGAATAGAAAATGATATTTTCATATATTTGCAAATGATCGAATGATAAGTCTATTTCCTATTCGATGAAGATAGAAATATTTGCAAATGGCTTAAATTGATTATTTAGACACAAAAGACTTCATCTATTTGATATTCTCAATGTTAAATATAGCCGCATTTCCTCAGCTATCTGTTTATCGAATTCGAATATAAGTGTACTGATTGAATGGAATAGTTTTCAAGAGAATCCAATCTTCTTAATTGATGGAATGAAACTGATGGAATTAGGTTTCTGCAAGGGAACTCCGATTATTTAAATTTCATATCATGATCGTCACGCTCCTCTCCTCCATCTTTGCCCAAATTGAGGTAAAATTATAACTCCTAATTCTGTTTCAAAATTCATTGTGAACATTAAACATGAAGCTGACTCGTTTACACGTTCTAGTCAACAATTTGTATGAGAATGAATTCTATTTAAATCTGTTGGTGGTCGTCTTAGTATGTTGCGAATCCCACTTTTTCGTGTAAGCTTGCATTTCCTCCTTGAATAAGACTAGCCCCGCCCCTGTATTTATGTGCGAAGCTTGCACGAACACCTGTAGGCAGAATTTTTACTCCAATCCAATTAAATTGATCAGTCTTACATGTGAATGGGAACTGCGATTTTGAATTTCACTATATTAATTAGTCGTTTGGAAAAAATATAGAAAATATATGCCCACCTGCTCTAATAAGGCTGCTCTAATAAGTGTTATTGATTAATTAGTTACACTTAGGCGTAGTTTTTGTTGATTATTCTGAATACATGAAACCTCCAGATTGTGGAATTGTGACATCAATTTTGATTCAAGTTTGTTTGGTAATCACTGATTTTTATGGCTGTGTATGATAGGGAATATTCTTATCATACATTCATTCAGTTTTTCTGACAACTCCTTGTGGTTTGATAAAACATTGAGTGATTCAGTAACGGGATATCAATCGAATGGAATTTAGAAGTACGAAGCGCAAAGGGGACACAGAGTAGTTTTTATATAATCGATAGACTGTCGATTGTGTATAATCGACAGTTCAAACTGTATTCTTTGATTTTATGACATTCGTCTCAAACTCTGTCTGAAGTAGGCAGTTCTAAATGTGGGAACCAAAAAATAAGCTATCTCAAGACCTATCAAAAGTTATGAACATCCCTTCACTTTTCACTCAAATCTCAAGATAAATTGAATTGAAAACAATAAAGACCAACAAACTCATTGGGCCTTTCAGCAAAACTTGAATATGCCAAAATGACGAGGTTATGAAAATATATCAACATCAAGCTGATTTTGATACAACCATTCAATGAATATTATTACAATCAGATGATCATAATGGTCTACAATTTTCTTGGGCAGTCTTCTTGGAGCCACGCCTCACACATGTCAATGATTCGAGAACATATTTATTCAAATCATCCTCCCAACAATACGTTTAGGCCAGTCTCAAACTACCTACACAGTAGGTGTCGACTGGCACCTGTCAGATAACAACTACTCTCCTGGCTAATTCCACGAAGGGCATTGCATTATACCCGACCGGTTTCAGTGCAGGTTTCTTCACGGAAGAAAATCGTGCATTTGCTTTTGGCGATACAAATTTAGGAATTGATTTTCAATTGTTGGGGCGAACAAACTTGCAGACTGGTTCAGGGATATTTGGCCACTCGTCAGTACAAGGTACTGCTATCATCAAAATAAAATCATTTCCCATAATTGAAAATCGAAGACCTTTCGTAGTATCAAGTCTCGACCAAAGCTGATGCGAACAACAAAAAGTCATTGCGTTGTCTCCTCATGGACAAGGTATTCCAAAAACAAAACAAATTTGTCCATTTCTCTTGCGAGGAAAATGCGGAAACATTCGACATATTCGATAGGCATATTTGAAGACTGGCGTGAAATCAAATCATCTTTCGAAACATTCGTTCAGGCCAGTCTCAAACTACCTACATAGTAGGGTTTGGTAGGCACCTGTCAGAAAACAACTACTCCCCTCGCTAATAGCACGAAGGGCATTGTTCGAAAGATGATTTGATTTAACGCCAATCTCAAAGTATGCCCATCGACCATGTCGAATGGTTTTAACATGTTTATTGTTGAACAATCATTTATTTAATTGTATTTCTTATGAAATATAATGTTGAACGTACTTCAGTAAGGGGCTCATGAATGAACTATATATAAAACATTGAAAAAAAAAAACTAAAAAAATACGTTGCCGCGTGGCCTTTTTTCTCAATTATAATTACACGAGAGTTTTTTTTTGTCGGAGTAAACTTGACATTTCGATGAGAATATTGTTGCCTGAAAACTCAACGAAAAAAACTGCCTCTGAAAAACTTACGACTCCGTAGGACGAGTAATTTTTTCTGGCAGTTTTTTGAGTTAATTTGCCGGAAGGCAACTGAACTCGAATCATAATGTCAAGTTTACTTCGACATAAAAAAGCTCGAGTGTTATTCGGTACGAAAATTTAATGAGTTGAGTTTAGTTTATTCAATTCCACGGAGAAGTACAATTGTTGAAAACACAATTCTTATATACTTCTTGATTTTCAGGATTTTCGTGACTTTTGTTGATAGTTTGCTGCATGCTGGTATTTTGAGCGGTGGGAGTAACTGTTTCCTGGATGTTAGTACGAAGGGCACCAACGATTTCTCTGTGATGTTCTTGGCCTAACTGAGGGTACGGTTTCAATGACGATGGGTTGCTATGTCCCGTTATTTTCAGTAGTTTTTGTTCACCTACACCACCCCAGGATAATTCATCTACGGTGGCAGCTCGATTAGAATTAGAATTTTCACCCGCTTGACATCAAGTCCAATATTTTTGGTGGAAGATTTGGTCCATTTATCCCAATAGGAGAATTTTTATACCATCCCTTCGAATTCTCCTTTGCCAGGAAGGATTCGGAGTCAGAAAAAAATTTTCACATGAGATATGATTTCCCCGTCTTCGCATAATTAGTTTGAACACCGGACAAACACTTTCTTCTTCGGTGTTTGCAACAAACCATTTACTGTCGGCCTACTTCTGATTTCTCCCTTGTGCCGTCTTTGAAAACACTGGGTTATTTTCAACTCTTTCTGTCTCTCGTCCACTGTTTTCTGTCTCGATTTTGAAATAGAATACCTTGCAAGTTGCTGCTTCTCCACCCCTCCAAGCTAGTTCATAGCAATTTGATAAAGCTCCTTTAAAGCCCTACAGGTTCTTCTTCACTCCAGGACAGTGCCATTTAAAAAATTCCTCGTTTTTGAGAGCTTTAGAACTCACCTTTCTTGTTGCTAAATCCATTGTTCTTCTTCATGTCAAATGCCCAGTCATATAAAATAGACGCTCAGTGGATGTATCTTCAACGAGTTCATATTTTTCCCCCACACAACCCACACAAAACAGCTCAAATTGTCGCCAAATCGACTTAGTTGAATTCACAGTATTTCGGGGCACATTATTGTTCATGGCTTTTTTAATTTCTACCCACGAAATCTCTCCGAATCGGAACATTTTCACAGATCAGATACACTCTTTTGACAACGCAAGTGAAAAATTGGCAAAGACGCCGTCAAAGATTTGTTTACAATTGTGGTTGCCATGCTTCAAGAGTAAGGTTCTGTTTTGTCGCTGAAAAGCTTAGGGCAGAGTTTTTTCGCTGTCATAATGACAGAATCGGCGGCATATGGGATATTTTATTCATGAGTTAAATTGTCGCTATTATGCGTAGGTCAATACAAGAGCACGGGTTTATTTTCGGCACATTTCTTTCGCTCGCCGCTCCAGTATGTTTTCTAAAGCTTTGGTTTCCTAAGATAGCGGTGCCGTCATATAGCGGCCGTAAAACAGCGTTGAATGACTTCTCAATAACGTTGTCTACGTAAACAAAATAGCGCGATTTTCTAAGAAGCGGTAACTGTCACCGTAACGTCAAAAAGCGGTGCCGCCATTTGCATGACGGCTGTCTTGTCGGTGTCAGATGGTTTCGTGAACGTTTTATTGATAGCGGTATGACTATTTATAATTCGTATTCGTGTTTTTTACGTACAAAATGAGTTCCAACTCTTGGAGCAGCGAAGACGACGAAGTTTTAATAGATTTTGTACGTAACCATGAAGCTATATATATTATAAAAAGTAAAGAATACAGAAAAACTCAATTAAAGCAGAATTGGTGGCGTGAAATTGGAGAAATTTTGTAACTGAAATCATATCTTATGTGGTGAAGTACGTAATCAAATAACTGTGGTGTAAGGCGAAAGTATTCTCTGAATTTTTCTTCATTGCGACGTACTAAAATCTCAAATGCACCACGAGATTTGAATAAATTGTCTTTCGCCATACGACTATTTTCCTTTTTTGATGATAGTTCGTCCTCCAGGTAAATTAATAAAGCTAAATCAAGGTCGTCCATTTTCTCTCCTGGATACTTTTGACGTTTTTGTTGAAAAAAATTACTGACGGTGTGTACGGTCGTGGAACTTTCCACATGTAGTCACCGTAAAGACGGCCGTCTTTTTGCGTCCGTCATATTACGGCCGCTATATGACGGCACCGCTATGTTAGGAAACCAAAGCTTAACTAAGGCTGAAAACGTGGTTGAGTGTTGCTAAATTGACCTACGCATGGTAGTGAGGAAAGCGGCGATGCGGCAGCTCAGTTTGCAAATAACAGAGCGACGACTTGCAGCAGGTTTGTTTTCTTCGCTTTGATCGATTATCGACATTTGTGAAAAAATTGATTGGAATTGAATACAGTTTTTGTAAGAAATCCTCTTCGGTATCGAAAACATGTAACACATCACATCCGTTTTGTGTTGGATAGGTTATGGGTTAGTGTATAAGGAGGAATGAACTCAACAAATATGTATTTATACGATAATACGGATTGAATTTCTCTGGATGTTCACGGAGTTGCTTTAACAGATGACGAATATTTCCATGTATTTGTCTACTCTTATTGATTCTGTTAGGCAAAAATCCATCTTAATGATATCCAACTCTACACCTCACTATGTGACTTCCATTCTTTCACAATATGGTGTCGCTTTGCTCGTCACTTTGCTCACTGCTCCACTGCGTTTTCAGCCCTGGGTGCGTTTATGTTGGAGCTGTGATAAACGATAAGAGCGGCTATACTAGCGATGTAGAGAAAATAATTTATTATTCTGCATATTGGAGTGACACGTTGAGATAGGCTTTGCAGCCAAGTGACGATAGGAGCGGTGATTATTGATCTGCTGTTATCACAGTTATTTGGTACATGTAGCGATAGTTTAAGTGAAATATTTGTTAGGCTTGCCTCATGGGACCAAAAAATCAAAACCATCATGAAAGATTTGTTCTTGATGGAATATGCAAAAATCGTCGCTAATGTCGAAGCTTTACTATAAACAACATATCAAATACATCAAATTTGCGCTGCTATTATCGCTGCTCTCATGGGCGCTCTTATCGTATATCACAGCTCCGACATAAACGTACCCTTACTCTTTTGATGGACCTATGAAAATAATTCGATTTGGCGAATGAAAGGGAAACTGAATGCTTTCACGAGGAAGAGTTACCTGCGTTGTCGTTGATATAATGGCACACCCCAAAAAAAACCAAAAAAGCATTGAAGGATATCAGGTGTGAATGACTGAGGTTATGCTGTATCGAAATTCAGTGAAGATCGTTTCTATTACAAAGAAATTTCCGGATATTTTCATATTATAAAGGGCCACATTTAACACAAAACTAGTATGATAATGAATCACTCAGGTACTCACCGAAAATTCACACAAAAAAATAATTGAAAAGCATTTCCATGGTATGGAATAGAACAAGCTTATTCTCCAACATGCTACCACGGCGATGCACCGAATGGAAGAGGAACTGTCTACTAGTCCATTCGATTTCAAAAAACTTGAATACTCTCTCACATCGTTTAATGACTTCCTTTCAGAATACAGGTGTTGATGGTCATTTTACTGAAGAATGCGGAATGATTTTCCAGTTATTAGTTAATAGACAACATCAGCATGTTTCAGTACATGGTGAATTATCATTAAAAAATGACCAGCTGGAACGGTGGGAGACTCAATAAATGAGTATCTGATTTTTCCAGGAAGTTAAAAGGTTTTGTAGACAAAAAAGATTATTGAGTATTCAATATTTTTCTGGGGTAAACGCATGAGAGTTGATTTTTTGTTATACATTTTCAATATGAATTTTTTCAGTGAAAGTTTCACACCAACAGTTTTCGACCAATTAAAAGCGTATTTTTTCTCGCGTTACCTTTGCAACTCAGATATTTATCGGGACTTTTTCCCGTAGGGGTAACCTAGGGCGAATTATATAGGAATTTATTGATGTGAGCAAAGAATAATATTTTTTTTTTTGGCAAAACACGGCACATACTCACTTTGAGCAGAAGTAAACATAATATAACGTTCAAATACAGTACTAGATCAATTTAGCAAACTGATGAAAAGACAATATAGACGGTCAGTTGCACCGCTTTTTTCAAGTGTGCTTTATCTGAGCCAGGCTTTGTTGCTATGGATTTGCCAATCAGCTTCCTTGTTCCTTAACGATTGAGTCAAGCTTAGTTGAATCTCTGCTGGAGTTGAAGCGGTGCAACTGGCCCTAAGCCACATCTTCATTCACGAGCCACTGACACTTCACTACCACTATCAACATGTTGTGAAAGAGAGAATAGTATGAATTCTTTGTCGCTTACAGTACGTAAGGTAAGGCCTTGTTGTTTCATTTCATTAATGGCATTTCAGGGCTTCAATATATTCCCGTGATACTTATTTCACTAAATATTTGCAGAGAATTCGAGTTTTTTCGAATCGGATTAACATGATAACCCTATAATATATGCAATGGAAACTCACTGTATCCAAGATTCATATCGAAAGAAAAAACGCCCGTCTGTTCTCTGTTTGAATCATTGCTTCTTTCACGTTCAATGTATAATATGTTTGAATAAATCGAATTCAAGTTTTGTATATCTGTTTTGTGATTTATGCTGTTTGGTTCATTTTTCATGCTAATCATTTCCAAAAAAATTTCTGTCTCATCACAAAATATCACCTTGTAGAGAAAATTGTACAACAACCCTTGAAACTTTGACTTTCACATCAATATCAAACAGTAAAAAGAGATGTATGAAAGTTTTCAGTAAAAACGTTTTCAATACGATTTTCCTAATTTATCGTCGATCGGTGGTTGTCTGTTCGATGCTGATGAGTCATGAAGACCGAAAGAGCTGTCCCTTGGTAGACACCTAGAATGAAATTTAAATTCGGAAACAGCGAAGCATTCAACGATTCTGCGACTTGTTTGTTACAATATTTTCACTCCACTCGGGTGAATATTTATTTTCATTGTTGGTACTAAGATGTCTATAAACCGTGGTGTATCGACTTATACCTGTATAATTTTGGGATAAACTTGGCGAAAACTGATTGCTTGATTTCTGAGATCATAAAAACTTCAGATCGCTTCTGTATAATATGCTAGTATACTGAAAGTGATAGACACCATGTCTTGGTTCAATGGTTCAAAATACGATCACTTCGTTTTCAATCTTTCATTGATAAGATTCAAGGTATATATGTTTCCTCCTCGATATAACTTTGGACTTTTCGCTCAAGTTGAAAACCATGTATGAATGCATACGAATGATAAAATTTTTTCATTACTTTCAATGAATGTGATTTGAATCATACAAATAAAATATGTATAGATCGTCTGTGAGAAAGAAAAGAATTGTATGAATCGTCTGGCCCAATTGTCAGTGAAGACAATAATTTACCACATGAAAGGTGGGTAGAAATTAAATGTTTCACTTGTATTATCCTGAATAATCTTTCTACGTTGAAATCCATATACATCTTATTCAATAGCATCCCATCGTAAGCGAAATGAATTCACTGGGGTACTTAGTTTTCAGATGATTTAACACAATGTATGAATCTCCAAAAGCACCCAGTCTTTCAATTTTCAATCTCATCTAAAAAGAATTAACAATGGCAGATAGTTGAATATATTGATATCAACAGAATGTCGAACAAAGATTAACAACAACAACATCAAACTTACGCCAGTCTGGAACCTGAAACCAACACTTGGCAGAATTTTGATAATGTTAATATAACGCCGCCTTTAAAAAAATTAGGAAGCTATCAATATATTCGATTGTTTTTCGCCAAGGAATTCTAAACAATATCGAATCAGTAGATGCAACAGGGTTTTCAAGCATCTTAGTTGGTACCCTACAAGAGGTATATGTGGACTCGGAAATCAGTTTCCGGATATCCTTCAGGAATGTTTTTCATCTCACTACGAACGGTTTCTAAAGTACGTTTGATCAAATCAATATACCATATATCATTGTACGTTTGTGATATCCTGATATCTATTCATCTCGGTTGAAATACGAAACCATTGATTGGTTGATTCTCAAACTACTGATGACGGTTCGTGTTTCAAAGTTACTACTATCTTTCATTATGGTGTCGAAACAAGCAAATATACAGAACACATTAATAGAAAAATGGTGGTTTCCCAAACTGTTCATGAATTGTACTGCTGTGAAATTAACAATTAGGAACCACGTCAACAAAATTTGGACACACATGTGTTACATATCCTATGAATTGCGAAATGGCACAAGTTTTCCTTTTTGTCTCACCTGTCCGAGTTTCGTGAACGACAAAGTAAAACTGTTTTATTTTTGGAAGGGGATGAGACAAAATATAAGTCTTTTTTCATGGTACCTGGAAACAAGAACATGGTTGTATAGAGTGGAATATTCGAAGAAATGTGGCATTTTTTGCATATCTCTAGCTGGTGCAGAACATAACCTGAAAAAATCCAAAAACTTGAAAAATCGATTTTTTCTGTTCGAAAGCAAACAAAGCATCCTTCGAGTGAAAGATAAATTGGTGAGTTGTGGTCAATGACAGAAACTCATCAAATGACATCAACTGGATCGAGATCTGTTGTGTATTTTTTCGAGAAAATCGTAAAAAATATGAAAAATCTTGTTTTATCTTTCTTTTGAAATCAATGCGTATCCAATGTGCTGTATATTCAGCCTTCGTTGAGTAAATGAAACTATCAAGTATCAAAAAATTTCGAAAAATAAAAAATTACCCGATTTGTAGAGAAATTACGAAAAAGAGGTTTTTCTCGTAAATGGGCCATTGCCCAGCCATAGCAAAACCCACAGGATTTATTCAGTTCTCAAAGTCTTCCTGAAATTGATAAATGACATGTTATCTTCAATGGAACTAGTTTCATTGCCTTCAAACGTAAAAAAAATCAGTAAATATGACCTCTTTTACTTAGATTATTTTGTGCATTAATTCTTCTTGTATTCGAGATGAATACACATCCAACACATATTTAATACTGCAATTATATTTTACGAAACAAAATGGTCATTGTCTATCAAAAGCTCATTCAACGTAACTCGTCAATTTTTGCAATATAATGCAACAATTATCATAAAGTGAAGTCTTGTCACAGCAAAAAAATATCCAGTGATGTAGGGAGAATCTGTCTGTTTTTCAGTAATTTGATCATTTCATTTTTTCCTGCTTATAAAAGCATGATAGTATCGTTGCCGGTTGTCGCATCACAAAAAATATGTACTATTTCATATTTGGTTATAGAAAGTTGATACTGATGAACTATTATATTGCAAAAATTTATTTGTAATGGTACTCTAAATGCCAATTCAGTTCCAGGTAATATTGCATGAAATTGCATGTCGCTACAAAAATGGGTGCAAAGGCGATTGTAGAAAATATGGGCTGAAATTAACTAGTACTTGTTTAGGGTGTGATGAAGAGAGCTGTGACAATTATGAAAATGATACAGACATAAATAAAAAATTTGACACTGAGCGAGATCAATTTTTTAACCTAAATAATGCAACATGAAAATATCAACATGTTCAGAATAAAATGAATGAAGTTACTTAACTCTGTTTTGTTACTGACGAAGCTTTATCATACCAGCATTAACAATGATGACCATACATACTAAATGGTTTCAAAAATATCAGAGGAGGATTGAAGTATATTCAAATATGTGTTAAATGTGTATTCACTTCGAATCCAAGAAGTTTTGTCACACAAAAAGAATTTGAAAAAATTTAACGGATTTTTTTCGACGATATGTGGCAAGAACCAGTTTCAGTTGAAATAACATATCAGTTCTCTATTTCAGGAAGACTTTCAGCACCGAATAAATTCTGTAGGTTTTGCCATTGCTCAGCAATGATCACTTTACGAGAAGGACTTTTTTCGTGATATCACTATAAATCAGAAGAATACACAACAGATCTCGATCCAGTAGATGTCATTTGATAGGTTTTTTCGTTATCTGCAACTCACGAGTTCAACCTCCACTCACAATATGCTGTTTTTTTTTTAAATGGAAAAACCGGTTTCTTATGTTTCAGGATTATTTAACATTTCAATATACTACCATTTTTTGTTTTCGAGTAGCATCAGAAAAGTCAGTTATTAGTGGATTACTTGTATTCAGATGTTTTATGATGAAAACAATGCTTGAGAATTGTGACGAGCGTTTTTTCATCTATTGCTATTGAAGGTGATCAAATTTGGAATATTTCCGTTAGTTTGGGGAAACTGCCTGTATTTTTCATCGTTAAAGAAACATTGAAACAGGTGTTCAATATTATTTGCTCTTTATTCGAAAAAACAGAAAAAGTATATTCGGATGAAGTATTTTGTTAGTTCGTTTGATAGTTTGAAGATGAAGATATTTATTTTTTAAGAAAATTAATTTTGTGGTAATTCGGACACAATATCCCAACTCCACAAATATATGAATGAATCAAATTTCGACTCCCTATATACAAAGTCATTTTCCCATTCCAATCCAATTGATGATAGGCAATCTATAGGAATTTGTCAGGGATACCCTTATTTCCATAACTGATTGAACATGTACTTCAAAGAACTTATTTGAATTCGGAAGTTTCTATTTCCACGAGGAACTAAGTCTGAAACATTTCAATCCGAACCTAGTATGATCATTCCTCGAAAATCTTCAACAATACGTACCCACCGCACAAATCACAATGGGTTGAGTGAAAAAAATGGAAGATAAGTCCAGACTATCATTTATCTCAACAATACAACAACTTTAAAAAAAAAATGAAATACTAGACAGGATCTGATAGATGAAATTTTGTATGAGGTTGAAACAATGATAGTATGGAACATTTATTATAATGGGTGAGATTGATTTCCCTCTTTGTCAATTCGATGAATGAATTCTTTCAAATATGTGTGATTTTGACCTCTATTAAAATTCACAATGATTCTTTCGTTCGTGCTATTTGGAAGCTATCAAAACTATTTTGCCTCATCGAAATCGAATCAATGTATAATTTCAATACTATTTTTCAACAAACGTTCATATTCATCGAAACAATGAATTCTTGTTTGAATTTTCAATTAATGATTTGCTTCAGTATGTCTAGAGATATAACTCTATATGTAAGAAATGCCCATCATCTTCAATTTCGCAGTGAAAAGAAGAAAATACTATAACAATAGGAAATTTGCACGAATATACGACTTGAATAGAGCTTTTCTGTCGATTAGAATAGGAATCATCATCAATATCGTTGTAGGTGATATTATTTTTCTGTTGAATTGTTATGGACAATTGCCATTTATGTAAATAGTTCGACTATAAATAAATATCAATAAAACTGATTCTTTAATAAGTGCTCTCGAAAGTTTTTTTGTGATTATTTCCTGCCTAGATAGAACTTTGTGGTGGGTTATGAGAGAAACGACAACGTTAGATCAGGACAGAAACCCCCCGATCACTACTAATAATTTCGGGTTCTCTGTCAAAAAATTTCTATGTAAGTATCGAAAGAATTTCGTAAAATGATTTCAGTTCGTTCTAATTGAGTTCCTATTTCCCAAAAATGTACTCACCTACATCTGATTTCGTAGCTAACTGACGTAATTTCGACCCAAAGTCTGTCATTCACAAGCATCACTGACAGAAGTGTAGTTAAATTTTTCAGTCTTTTCTTCATCGCGTTTCAATATCAAAATTCGATTACTAATCACATCTGACGCTCTAGAAAAGACCGTACGGAAACAAAACTATACTGTACAAAACTATACTGTCAAATCAAAACCATGCCGAATGTCCGCCAGCATCAATTTAAAAGCAACATGAACGCCGCGATATAACTCATCTAATAAAAAGTGAGACGAAACAATTGACGGGCGTCGGTCACTTGATCTGAAGCCATCCAGAGCGCGGTTACCTCGCGAGTGCACGAAGACTACGAAGATTTCAGCTGGCCAAGAACTGGAATATAGCTCCCGCCACCGTGTTGCTGTATCAAGGGGGCATTGGTCAAGATACTTGAGGGTGCATCATTCATGAGTCTTTTGAGGTGTTTGATCTGTATTTATGCGTTCGAGGGGTTGAAAGGCGAAAAGAGCATTGTACGTAGATGTCATCGCAGAAATGTTTTTGTTCGTGCTGATGAAGAATATATTTCGTTTGGAATGATATACAAGTAAAATTAGTATACATTTGATCGTTTTGCCTTGCCTGAATATTTTTATGCAATTAATAATTTGAATTTGGAAATGAAAAGAGAGCATATATCTGAAAAATTCAATTCATGATGAGCTCATGTTTTGTGCGGAATGATTCTCGATAGTTTTTTGGTGAAATTTTCAGTTCCATGTGGCTTGTTCATCGAAATCGGTCCATTATTTTAACCTTCAAACTTGTCATGGGGGAAATTTGATTTATTGAAGTCTTCATTGTATGATCTCCACAATAAAGTTCACAAAACCGCTAGGTATTACTATAACACGCCTGAAGATGTTATTGTACAGTGAAACATTAGTAGCGGTTTTGTGAACTGTCTACTGAAAATCACACAATGACGTGTCATTAAATTACATTATCATGGACTTTCATAACACGAGGATAATAATATGTATTTTCATCAATGGTATCTGAGGCTTTATGCTATTCAACAATAATACAGGAAGCTGAAAAATCATCCTGAAGTTTTACAATCCAACAGGATTCAATACAACAAGTAACACTGAATAAAAAACGAAGTATAACGGAACTATCAAAATCAAGATGAACAATATGAGAACTCAAATCCAGCTGGAATTGGAACTCATTTTTCAGAAAAGTAATAGATCAATATGAAATTAAGTGCGTTGTTTGCAATCTCTCACAATTGAAACCATCGGAAAAGAAATTAGAAACATTGATGGAAACAACTACAGGACCCTTTTAAAAAAAGGATGATGGAATCTAATGAACGAAACGTTGCATTGAAGATTTGTTTATATCAGAAACAGTATTAAAAGTTCTTCTGAATTTTCTCATTCAATTCGAAAATACGAAATTCGACTATTTCAGTCTATGGCGAATATCTCAAAAACAACCATTGATACACGCGATCTGAAACAAAGATCATTATTGCTTTCCAAAATAGCCAACTTTGGTCTCATTTGCCAACTTTTTATGCCCTACCGTTTGCAAGGTAGTAATATTGGGACCAGCTTAAATAATCGGCCTGTATGAGTAAGAAGCGAGAAGCCATGGAAATATTTATTAGAAAAAATAAACTTGTATAGATTCCCATATCAATTCTCAAATTCGTCACAATGTGGTAGGTTAACAACTCAAAAATATATTCTTCTCAAACCAATAGGGGTACTGAATAGAAACTGTTTATAAATTTTCATTTATGACTAATACATAATGGTTTCTATAGTATAATGCCATATATTATTCCCTCAGAGAATAATGCCGAAGGATTAATAGTAATAGCTTTTATTCTCTCTTGTAGTCCTATCATGAAATTTCTCGAGTTGAATATCACCATAGAAACGATATAACCAATCTCCAAACTATCAGTGTCAAACGCGTAGGTAGTGTTTGTATATATATCGGAAGTTCCGATATTTCATGCAGAGTTTCATGTCAAAGTTGGCGGTTTTTGGTAGGAATATTGACAACTTCTATAATGAAAACTAATCAATTCTACATGAATCATCTGACATTCTGGTAGAAGGCTTCATTCTCAATTGATTGAAAAATATTGAATTGAATTCCATAATGAATTTTTCATCAAATTGAATTTCCAGGACTTTTTCGCCATCCATCATCTCAACATATTTTTCTGATAAGTTTGATCTCTGATCGAATCACAATTAAAAATAATCACGTGTATCTTGTGATGCTATTTCTGATTTGAAAACAAACGTACCAAACAATTTTCCTGATAAATTAATTAAAGCTTTCAAGAAAGGAAATCAATTAAACAAGACCGTAAAACTAGTAGCATTCTCAAATAATTCAGCAGACTATAAAATTCGTCGCTGTAGATGGAATGCTGCGGGGCTGGTTTAACGTTTGTGTCTTGACTCTGTTAATTATTGAATAACTTGGAATGGTGATCGCTCTCAATTTACTAGTGCGGATTCTTCCAGATTAAATGAAACTCGATAGTTCACTTTTAACTATCGATGGAACGAACGTATAATTTACCTGAAAATACTTAGTGACGATGCTACTGTAGGATAATAATGTATACCGGCACAGTAGTTTCACTTGAAGGGTTTCCTGTGGATTCTTCTTTTTGCTAGAGTGAGATTCCAGAGGATGTCAAAGATATCGTAAAGCAATGAAACAATTTTGATTTGATGCTGATTTGCTGGAATTGCATTCTTCGTATGTCTGGGAACTGATTATAATTATCGCAGTCGTAAGATTTATTCGTCGTAATGTGAATATTATTGAGGGAGGAATTGTGATTCATTCATGTTTTAACAGATTCAACTTCAGACAAAACTACACTCAAAACTTGAAAATATACCTGCGTCATTTTATGAGATCTCATATATGTTTTTCCATATGAGGTGTGACAGTGTGGATTGGTCGAGCTGCACTTGTTATGGAAAAGTTTATGACATAACCTCAAAGAGACATACTGCGGCTCTGGCCCTAAAGTGAATGGAAGATTGCTTATGCAGTCAAAAACTAACCACTGCTGTCATATTCCTGAAAAATGAGTGACATTCGGACTACGGCTTCCTGAAAAGTAGTCAACAAACGTCAAACAAGTCCCAGACAAATATAGGGCGAACGACTGCTGTGATTTTTCGTTCGATGTTTTCCGGAAGTAACCAAGAATAAATGAGTTTTCAGGTAATTACCTGCATTTTCCGATGAGTATCGATTGGTACTTGGTAACTTTCAAACCATACCCTAACCGTGATTCTCAGTATCGACTCCGTTGGTACAGTTGATTTCAACATCATGATACTGGAGATTGTCAAATCGGCCCAGTTGACACATACTGAGATGTTATACTGACGTATCATATTCAGATCTTATTCAGGTTAAAATTCAGTTCAATAGTAACCAAGGACTCTAAGGGTTCCTGATAGCGGTTTATGGGATGATGATACGATTCATATAAAATCTTACTACTGTGCTCTGAAAGTTGAATGCGGCATCGGTGGACCAATATGATATTAGTTTGTGTTAATAACTGTTTTTCTTCGAAAAGGAGCGTGCGTTTGAGCAGTTCGAACTGAGCTATTGGAAATAAAACTACCTACGCCCTTTTTATTTGTTGTCTTTTGTCAGCAACGTAGGGGTGTAATGAATGAATTTATCGGAAACACTTCTGTGATGATAACGGAATTGTTTCTACCTTCCATTTCGAAAATATATTTGAGTTGTATTAATCACATTCTCAATCACTTCAAAGTTTGAATGTTATCTCAGATTTTTCAGTGATGAATCCATTGATTTGTTTTATAACAGGCTTCGATATGGAGCATTGTCTGTGATATTCAAACTAGTACTTAGTCAGAACTCTGGATTTTTGATAAGAAATAAGTTTTCCTCTCACGATAAACGATCATTGCCAGAGTATGAAGTGATAAATGTCTGGAAGAAATATGAAATATTCTCTAATTATATTGATGCATAGCTGTTCATAATCCTATATAACGGTGAGGAGCCGTTCTGTTTCGATATAACTAATCAAAAATTCCCCCAACTCTTTGCCATCCTATTCTGGCATTTTACAAAAAAAAATGTATCCTAGTGCGTAATCATGAGCTAAAATTTATTATATCATCACAACATGGAGCACAGAGTGCCTGACTGAGATCTGAAAGTAAGGGACCGACTGCCACTGTTGATCAGTGAATTTTACTATTTTTTCCGATAATTTTTTATATACACGATCCATCGATTTTACGACCAACGCGAGTCATTTAGAACCGTGTTTTTGGTTCCCAACGCAGGCAGGTTCATAAAGTTAGAACTCGGATAATAAAGATTGATAACGTTTCAATCTTCAGATGACACTTACCTCTGTGGCACATTCGAACCTAAGGATATTTGGTAATATCTTGATATTAACTGTTCTGAAGCTTGCACCATCAAAATACCTATCGTAATCACCGAACATGTTCTTCATCACCCATATATATTTTATTTTCTTTGGGGTGGGCCGAATTTACTGGGTATCTCACCCATTTCAGGGATAGTAATTTTTTTTCCTCCAAACTATTCCCATTCAAAAGTTACTATATTATTTTTAGCTTTACATTAATGAAGCATATCCGACAAAAGTTTGAGATTGCCTCGGAATATCGTGCTCAATTTGATTTCTATTTCGTTTTCACCAATTTCATAATATTTCAAACAGTTGATTGAAATATATACTTCTCTGGTTTTCTTTAGAGATTTTTCCATGAATGAATGCAATAGAGTACCGTGTTTCAAGTACCTTGTAATCAAGTTTTGTATCCGATTTCAATTATTACTGTTTTCATTTTGATCATTTCACCATTTCAGGAAGTGCGCTCAATAATTGATATTTTTATTCCCACTGAATATTTAGTTTGGTACCACTTTTTCGAGCAATAGGTGTAATTAAAGCCTACAAAGGCTCTTCAGGTCACACTATCAGACCCCTGAGATACCGTATCTCCATCTGCGGCTACCTGGGCCTCCCTAACGATTTCTGAGAGAGCAATGGGGCATACCATTAAAAAAACTGGCACCCGAAAATTTCTTTTGAATTGAAGTATGTTTTCCGTAGTGATAACTCAAGGACATTGATAATTGACCAAAAATTTTATAACAGATTTCGAAAGCTTGTTGCTTATTCGGAAAGAATTTTTTTTTTTATTTATGCTTAAAATCAAGAGAAAAAACAATTATTCCTGCTAAGTTCCACGTGGTTTTGACCGTAAGCTCTCTACCATCTTTTGTTCTCATGTTCACAGCGCAATGCTTTATTAATATTGACGTCAATTCTTTCTCCTCCCGATTTCCATCTAAATTATACTTTCTATCATTGCAAAAATTCATAATTGCTTTCAATACGAATTCTTGCATATGAACTGTAATTTTTGGTTCGTTTGATTCTATAATTTCATTGATATTCCATACAGTATACAACCAACTGATGACATTTTGAAATATCAAATATTTGAAACTTCAAACTGGAAATAAATCAATTTGTATGTATCCATGACAATAACACAATAAAGCGAAAAGAGCCCATCGGATCTTTTCACTATTATTTTGTTCTGATTGGTTGTGTTCAATCACATAACTTCAAATTAACTGATTTCATTGGATTTTAACTGGAGCAAAAAAATGTCTGTATAATAAACGATGAGATTGACACCATTGGTGTAAAAGTTGAAACTTTTCCTATTGATCAATTACTCGAACACCAAAATGATATTTTCAGGAGAAGAAAGTTGATATTAAATCTGAAAACGAGGGTTAGCTTTTAATAAACCTAGTGTTTTTCGGTCCGATATGGACGTTGTTTGTTACTACTACTTATTCTAATTATTTTCTCAACAATATACTAGTGCAGTCACTGAGTGCAAAGTTTTTTTTTCGCCCGTCATCTGTTGTTGTCAACCGATGACCGTTCCAATGATTTCATATCAGTGAATTGGTGACATCGCATTGAATTTGTGTAATCGTCAAAGGAGTGCAACAGTTTTCAAATTGACTATACTCGCATCTAGTCATATATTGGTTGATCGCGTCTCCAAACCCTTTCTTGTTCACTGTGTAAGTATTTTGAATTTTACTGCGACTCTTCTTTGCCGGAACCGAAACAAAACTTGTGATACTCTAAAACCTCAAACTGATGGAGGTATTTCAATCTTTTATATGAATCTGAGACGGCGGCGCAGTGACAGCCATAGCTCGTTCTTTATCATGATTCGATCCATAATTGCCCACTAGACGAGTCAACATCTGGGAAATCATTATTTATGAGTATCATTTACTTTTCAGAAATTGAATGTAACTGGTTTCACACTATTGGCAAATACTTATACACTTTTTTACTATAATGAGGTATACAAAACCGCGACATGACTTCCGCTAAACAATCCGAGTCTTGAGGAAGCTATCGTATATCGAAACAAGTATCGGGGTTTTATGAACCCTATTGAATTGAAAATCCCACAGGAAACTGTGTAATTGTTTTTTCTTCATATTTTTTCTATTTTCCTGCATCTTACAAAAATTATAGTATTATTGTGATAGAATAGGTAATTGGTAATTAGAAATCGATAACTTATTATGAGATACTATCTGATATGGCCAATATTATCCTAGAGCATCGTTATCTTTATTTTTGTGATTCGGCTCATCATGGCATCGAGCATGTGTAACTGAGTTTGGAGCAACTGCTAGAGCTCACCTGCACAAACAGATGTGAAATACGAAAAATCACCAATAATGCTTCCCCAACCCCTCATCTGCGTAAGAAGAGAGCTTGTACTATTAAAACACATCCTTCACAATAGAACCCTTCCTTCACGTTGAAAAATTTGCAGCTTTATGCAAATTCAATTGAAGAACAAGTCTAGAGGGAATATGTTCGTATATAATAGTTCAGGGTGTTTTGGCAAAAATTGGGGTGCTCTGTGTTTACAGTTAAGTTCACTATGGGGTGAAATGAAAATGAATATCATCCTCCTTTTATTTAAAATGTCAAGTCGAAAAAATGAGTTCGGGACGAGTATTCTATTCAGAAAGCATGGATGTTGTGTGATTCAAATGCGTGGGTTGATATAAACTGCTAGCAAGAGATGAGATTGGGACATTTGGTGTAAAAGTTGAAATTTTTTTTAGAGATCAACTAAGCTTACATCAAACTTAAAGGAATCATTTGCATTTGCGTAGAGTTACCTATTTTTATACTTTACAAATTGAGGTGGAACAAAAACTATCTTTGCTTGGGAAAATCAGTAGTCAACGTATCCAGTCTATATCGGGTCAAGAAAAAACTTAGCAGGTAGCACTATACTAATTGATATCTACAAAAACTTTGAACTTATCAGATTGAAAATTGATATACTATGTTTTCTGCTCTGCAAACCTACTGAAAACATAATACCAATTATTTGCGGTTGGTGAATAATCTCATTTTGCATGATTATCAAGTAGAAATGAGAATTGATTCGTCTACTACAAGAAGTTACTTAAGCAAAGCTATCTCTAAGCAGATTGAATTCCAACATAATCCATTCCATTACAATAGAATGATTACTCTCGTTTTGGATGTGATAATTGGCTCTTCACCTCAATTTTTTTCTATCTTGTACTGTTAGTTAACATCGTGGGAACCAAGAGTAAAAGAAAATGAGAGTTGCTGCTCTTAACTCTAATCTTTGGAGATTGAAATCGTTATCACATTTCATCACTAGGTGTAGAAGCTACCTGGTACAGTAATAAAATCAACCTGTAAAGAGGCATTACATCGATATACGAGTTCACAACAAAGGTGTGGAACAAAGGCACTCGTTTGGTCGATCTTGACGGAATCGATAGAAGGGGAACATTCTTTATATTCCCGCTGAGCAACGATCATAGAATAATTTATAAAATAGTGGTGGATTCGATAGAAAAAAAGCTGTTAGAATCATTGCATGTATTGTTGTCAAACAAAACAATGAGTGGTTGAAGGGTGAAACGTTTGAACCGGGTGACAACAAAATCATTGTACACGGCACCATTGGGCTAGAAATTTGATATTTGTAATTAGAGTATACATAGTTCATCGAGGACGGAATTCGTAACAAAAAAACACTTTGCACATCACTTCCGGTTTGACTATAAATCGACTTGAGTCGAAAAAAAATCAATTATGTGTCCAGTTTGGTCTTTAGAATAGGATTTTCTTCTCTACAATGTAACACAAGTGGCCGTTTATATTGAAAATGGTAGCAAAGGAGCCATTTTCCCAAATCAAATATGAGGATGAGATGCCGTCGTCTATGGCACTATTGTCAAGAAACTTGGAATGAGAAATAGAAGACGAAATATGTTGAGTTGGCGAAAACTTCAAGAATTTAAATTTTTGACCAACTCACATCCATTTCAATTCAATTTTCTAAACTGTCATTTGCAACTTCAATTTTATCGGAAGTCCTAATAGGTAAAACTATGTCTCGAAGTCTAACTTTGAAGTATAGATATTTCCTTTTGAAAAGTGCTCATAATTCTAGGCTTATTTAATTTTTTTGCTTCATTAGAAAAAATTTAGTTTGAAACTGTGATATCACATGGTAATTTATTAATCGAAATTCAGAGAAACATTTGAAATATGTGAGAATTGGTCATATTCAAATCCTAGATGTTCTCGTCGAGAACTGAACAAACCTCTTGTTTCTCATTTCAACACGTTGTTCGACAATTGAGTGCCATATAATAGTGTCGCCATACTGAATTTGAGAGAAATGGCTCTAACGCCTCCATTATAAGTGGAAATTGCTGCTTGTGTTACATCGTTGAGAAGGGATCATATCGAAAGGCTTAGAAAAATATACAAGGTTCCATTCAGGTCGAATGTGCAGTGGTATAGAAATTTTTGTCTCGCTCACTCTTATCCAAGAGTGATGATACTTCCAAGTGATAATCATATGAGAAATCTCTTTAACAATGAAGGAATATATGCAACATTATTCAGTTTTAGAAATCGGATATTTGTGAAAGATCAGCAGTGTTTTAGTATGAATATGTGTACTCCAACATTGAGAAATGAAAATGGTCTAGATTTCTGAGGAAAACCATCAGACTCAAAATTCCATGAGCAATTTTATAATTTCAAAGACACGCCTCGGATTTTTTTGCTTGAGTTATTATATAACATTCAATCCTGAGCCTGAGTTATCATCTAGTAGAAGTGAAATATTTGTTCAAGATGACTCATTTTCAGTTATTGAGTTCTTTCGATTTGATTAAAATGCTTAGAAATCCTGGTGTGTTTACTTATACCTGTGAAAGTTTTGGATAAATTGACAAAATCAGGATTGCTTGATTATTGATGGATAATTTAGCATTTGGGAGTTACGTTCAATACGAACAGATGTCGTCTTGAGCTAAATTTGCAGTAAGTGAAAATGTGCAGACGGTTTTTTCCATTTTTATTTGATTGGCTAGTGGGGAAAGATCACAACATAAAGGACAATGGGCGGCAAATCAAATACCAGAGGAAAGCCAGTAAAAACGTTTCAGTGTTCAAAGGCAACGAAATCAGTATATAACCACGATAAAAACATCGTAACAAGTTAAAGACGAAATGACGTAGTGACATGACAGTTGATTTGACACTCGACATCAAATTTGAAAAATGTGAACATAACGCCCCCTAAATAGGGGAAACCTCCAAAGGCGTCGATTGTTTTTTTTTTCGCCACAAAAATCTAAACAAAATCTAATCAGTGGAACCACCCGGGTTTCTAGGCAACTTAGATTTGATGAGCTCATCCGTCAATACCGTTATGGGCGTATTGAGTGACTTTGCCAGGTAGCTTCCAAATTATTTCCTCCAGCGCAAGGCTGATTGATCATGATTTGGGTGCTCATTTCTACATTCTCCATAAACAAATGACAAAAAGGACTATTCGTGCTGTTAACAACTTATTGCGTCTTTGCCATTGATACTGTTAGGCTGTGAACTGAAATCTATGATAAATTACATAGATTGTCAACAAGAAATATTTGCATTTTGAACAGGAATTCGCGTATGTTTCAAGAACGGAAGCGGATTTAATTTCCAAAACGTCAACGATAAGTATTTTCATATTTATATATATGTATATATATATATATATATATATATATATATATATATATATATATATATATATATATATATATATATATATATATGTAATGAAATAGATTTTCTCATTGCTAGAGAAGAGCTGGTATTTTTTCCAAAAATTAAAATATTCTCTACCATTCGGTGGATTTTGATTTATTTGATTTCAGTCACGAAACACATCATACAAAATATGGATAAAGATCTTTCAAGAGTCTATACTGATAAAAACTTCGATCACATGATTGTTGTATATATATATATATATATATATATATACAAGATGAATTTTTCTGGGTTTTTTTATCCGTTAGGTATTTTCTGATTTGTTCGACGTTTCGAATTCCATTTTGAATTCATTTTCAAGAACTGTGAGACGAATATCTGTCCATACCGTCCTGGTCAATCACTCCCCTTACGAAGCAACCAAGCAAGAGCTAGCAAAGACTTCAATTGTCTGTTCTCCACGGAAACTGGTATTTATAATGACTCTCCTCAGTCATTATCCGACTGCGTCCGATATTAAGGCTGCATCCTGCCCATCCAGGTATTATGTAGAAATTGATGTTTTCACGGATCTTCGATATACAAGATGAATTTTTCTGGGTTTTTTTATCCGTTAGGTATTTTCTGATTTGTTCGACGTTTCGAATTCCATTTTGAATTCATTTTCAAGAACTGTGAGACGAATATCTGTCCATACCGTCCTGGTCAATCACTCCCCTTACGAAGCAACCAAGCAAGAGCTAGCAAAGACTTCAATTGTCTGTTCTCCACGGAAACTGGTATTTATAATGACTCTCCTCAGTCATTATCCGACTGCGTCCGATATTAAGGCTGCATCCTGCCCATCCAGGTATTATGTAGAAATTGATGTTTTCACGGATCTTCGATATACAAGATGAATTTTTCTGGGTTTTTTCATCCGTTAGGTATTTTCTGATTTGTTCGACGTTTCGAATTCCATTTTGAATTCATTTTCAAGAACTGTGAGACGAATATCTGTCCATACCGTCCTGGTCAATCACTCCCCTTACGAAGCAACCAAGCAAGAGCTAGCAAAGACTTCAATTGTCTGTTCTCCACGGAAACTGGTATTTATAATGACTCTCCTCAGTCATTATCCGTCATTATAATATCGGACGCAGTCGGATAATGACTGAGGAGAGTCATTATAAATACCAGTTTCCGTGGAGAACAGACAATTGAAGTCTTTGCTAGCTCTTGCTTGGTTGCTTCGTAAGGGGAGTGATTGACCAGGACGGTATGGACAGATATTCGTCTCACAGTTCTTGAAAATGAATTCAAAATGGAATTCGAAACGTCGAACAAATCAGAAAATACCTAACGGATAAAAAAACCCAGAAAAATTCATCTTGTATATCGAAGATCCGTGAAAACATCAATTTCTACATAATACCTGGATGGGCAGGATGCAGCCTTAATATCGGACGCAGTCGGATAATGACTGAGGAGAGTCATTATAAATACCAGTTTCCGTGGAGAACAGACAATTGAAGTCTTTGCTAGCTCTTGCTTGGTTGCTTCGTAAGGGGAGTGATTGACCAGGACGGTATGGACAGATATTCGTCTCACAGTTCTTGAAAATGAATTCAAAATGGAATTCGAAACGTCGAACAAATCAGAAAATACCTAACGGATAAAAAAACCCAGAAAAATTCATCTTGTATATCGAAGATCCGTGAAAACATCAATTTCTACATAATACCTGGATGGGCAGGATGCAGCCTTAATATCGGACGCAGTCGGATAATGACTGAGGAGAGTCATTATAAATACCAGTTTCCGTGGAGAACAGACAATTGAAGTCTTTGCTAGCTCTTGCTTGGTTGCTTCGTAAGGGGAGTGATTGACCAGGACGGTATGGACAGATATTCGTCTCACAGTTCTTGAAAATGAATTCAAAATGGAATTCGAAACGTCGAACAAATCAGAAAATACCTAACGGATAAAAAAACCCAGAAAAATTCATCTTGTATATCGAAGATCCGTGAAAACATCAATTTCTACATATATATATATATATATATATATATATATATATATATATATATATATAGGTGATATTGATAAATTTTCGAAAACTCCATTGAAAACACAAACAATATTTTTAATGGCTTCCTGGAGAATTTCACCCAGATACTGGTTTGATCTATTGAATCTGTAATGATACAATTTTTTCATAATACCAAATATCAATTCCACCATAACTGTACTCCTTTAAATATCTTGATCATTGAATAGGGTTACTTTTACTATTCATTCCATCGAAAAATTTGTCGAAATTATGATGTACGTCCCACACGATGTAAACTAGCGCATTCGAAAAATTTGTGTCCAAAAAAACATGTTCTCGCGTTCCTTCAATACCGCGTTTTTTCGAAAATCTTTAACTCTTTATAAACAAAATAATCGAAATTGTTACTCCGAAATGTTGAGAATTGTACACTTTCCACCCAGGTGTAAACTCAGAGGGATGCATATCAGATGATTTTGAATGGAATTATAAGCAGACGAATCGAATGTGCGCCACATGTATCTGGACGAGTTGTTATGATATGATAATTATTGTAAAGGAGAGATTTGTAAATTAATTCAGGTCCGTGTGGACTCATAAGGAATTTTCAACGTGAGCTGAAGTATCCCAAAAATTGAACATAATTACTGTACTATTATTGTCAGGTCAAACACTTGTAAACACATGCACTGAATGATTATGATTAGCATAGCGATGCCTGAAACCTGTCACACAATAAAAATCCGGGTTCCGGGTCCCACATAGGTCATTGTCAATGCCGACTGCATATAAAAAACGAACCACTTTTTTAAAGTTTAATTTAGTTGCCCTGGTTACATGGAGGACGCGATACACCGAAATGTCGGGTTAGCTTTATAACGCGGATAAATATGCATTTTGAAATGATGAAAATTTTAAAATGTAGTTCACGTTCATACTTGGAATCTATTGGTTTTCTTCGAACGTTAAGAATATATCCCACGGTTTCGTTCGTCGATAATACTCCAGCCACACACACCATCACTTGTTCTCGCATCTTCGATATTTTCCATTATTGAACACGTTAATGAGCGCCTAAGGCTCAGTTGTATATACTCTAGTGAATTGTGATTTAGGTGAACCAAGTTCGGTTGTCAGGCAAAGAACGATTCTATTGGCTAATGCTTAGCAACTGAACTCGGTTCACTTGAACCACAGTTCATTGGAGTATGTACAGCTGGCCCTAAGAAGTAGAGCCCTGTGACCACAAGGGACGGCCTAGGGAAATACACCATTTTCTCGGTATCGAATTCACTAATTCAATTGCGGGAATAGCTGAAAAACCTACAATACTACCGAGTCAGCTTTATGGCTTGAGAACCGACATTTTGCTCTGCCTATCACGAGCAAAGACAGAAAAATATTCGACTTGACACGGGCGCAAACTAACAGTGACATTATATCAACTATAATGTATACTCTTGAAGTCCAATTGCACAAACCAGGTCAAGTAAACGTGGTTCAGTCACTAAGCATAAGCCAATTGTATATTTTGTATATCAACAACTGATTTGGTTGAACCACAGTTGACTGTAGTTCAAACAAACGGCGCTTAGCTTGCACAGCTAACCAACTGCTTCGACGATGAACACAACCACGAAGGGTTTAATTCACCAATGAAGACATATTCTGAGAATCAGATTGTTATTGAAGTAAATGTGATTCATTGTACATCTTATCCAATCCAACTTGCCACAAACTCAGATAATTTTCCAGTTACACATTGGTAGTGTGACCATAACGAAAAAAAAAAAAAAAAAACACCTACCTAGGAATAAATTTCAACACAGTGAACACATATACTTGGTGTTTTTTTTTATCTTACCATACCTCATGAGATTGCTTTGCATATAAGGTATTAGTTCTGTGCCAAGATGGATTGGATAAGCTGTAAAACTTGCGTTTGTTTCCTCACCAAAAAGTTGCATTATTCATCATTGCAACTAATAATAGAATCGGAATCGGAAAAAATTTAGAATATATATTATATTATATTGTCCAACAATTCCAATGGGGTTACCTTTTGCAACGCTACTATTATGAAACACAGCTACCAAGTTCGAAGCGCATCATTTGCGAGTTGACCCATATGTAATAAATCGGTTCAAAATCAGATGCACGAGTAAGTATGAGAAGAACGATACGAAAAAAGACTGCTCATTTCGTAAAAATGTAGAATTTTATCCCCTACTTTGATGGTACTGGGAGCAATAAAAGTGTTTTGATTTTCCAGAGAAAGTGGCTTCCGAAACCATTGCTAATTTTTTCAAGACTAGTTTTTTGGAACTAGGATCTTGATCATATTGGAAGATTTGGTAGTAAATTCTCATTTTTAGGTGCACATTTCAATTTCCCGTGTTAATAGTCCACCGGACTGCGGACTGCTGAAAACTGACGGTATAGTGACAGTGAAGTTACATTCCATATAGTAGCATCGTTTTGAACATGATTCATGCTGGCTTCCTCAACGTCCTGAAGAAGTGTTGTGGCTTTGTAGTTCATTAGTCATTGCAAGTTCCGTATATTTAATTCAATTTTGGTTGACCTTCCTCTCTGCTAAATGGTATTGGATCCGACTGATTACACAATGGAAGCTCGAACCGATGTATCGTTTTCCCTATATTCCCATTAATGATTTTATGATTCATATTTCCATTCGAACCAAAATTACATTAGGAAAAATAACTAATAAACATGTTCACGAAAATTTTTCATTCAAGGCAAGTTTTCGTTGTGCTGCATTGCCAGAAAAAATATATGCTCTGAGGTTCCATCAAGATTATGCATGATGCAAATTTTTGAAAGTCTGTTATGATGGCTACGGATGAAGACTGATTATGTAAGACTGATTTCCTTTTGCACAGTTCATATCTTTTGTCAACCAAATTAAAGTTTTTCAGTGAGATTTATCATATGTGAATAAAAAGGAGTATTTCTTGCTTCCATATATCCAGTATGCATCTCAACTTATCGATCGTTCTCTTATATATTCCACGTACCTACCTATCTGTACGTTTATTGAAACTATCTCCAACTCATCTACTCCACCGGACGTTCATCAAAATGCCATACTTTCCATAAAAACTACATCTTTCGAATTCCCAGTCACCTCTAGTAGCGAACCTTTCGTTATTCAACCTATAATTGGACAGTCTGCATTAGATTCACGTAGTGTCGAGCCACCAAAAAAATAACAATGGCCGTGGTGGGGCAGGTGGGTCGTCGACATTGTGGGGAACGCGGAACGACCCGGCAAGGTCGCCAATCTCGTAATTGCTCATTTGTTACCGTTCTAAGAGTTCGCTCTACCCCAAAGTTACTCAGAGACCGGATTATATGCAGTGATTGTATATACTGAAGGCATATATAATAAGAGACTTAATATAGAGATACGTTTAAGAAGAAATTATTTGAGAAAAAGAAATTAACGGTTTGATAATAAAGATAATAATGATGTTTACTGATGCCACCACAATCCACATCAATCTAGGGCATTGATCGAACAAAAATATGAATTGGTTGAGTTGGGCGCGTGAACTTTTTTTCGGTTTAACCGCTAATCGTTATAAATGCTATTTACATATATCTACCCATGTTACGCTATGTTCAAATATTTTTTTCATTTCGTTACTTAATGTCCTAATGTAAGTTAAGGCTGTCTAAAATCTACGATCCGTCATGCAGTTATCGATTTTCCCTCTCATTTGATACCCATTACCCATATCGAAACAAAGATGTAATTAGAAATATTAAAACAAATATAAAATATGGCATTTTGTGCAGGCGGCGATCTTAGACTTGTCATAGCGTACGAACAGTGTTATACCAGTCAAGTCCTCTCATTTTATACCAACATTGAAAGTGTTATTGAAAATTATGTGATAATAGTCATCCTGTTGGCGGCCATATAGAATTATAATTATTTTCATAGTCGTACCAATTTTATCAGTCAAACCCTTTGATTTGAAACCAGTATTGAGGTAGCTGTGAAAAAAATATGTAATCCGCTATTTTGTAGCGGCGGCTATCTTAGAATTTATATTAATTCCGAATATATAAAATTTTATTCTGTACAGAACTGAAGATGCGTACAAAATTTTAAATCAATGTGCAAAGTAAAGGGGTGGTCAAATTTAAATTAATACATTCGACCCAACTATACAGTGCTTTTCAGATAAAAGTATCCACCTTTAATAACTTTCGTAATACTGGTAGGTAGGAAAAATCCAAAAACACGTCAATTTATTGAATTTATGTTTTGAAGTAGCATAAATAGCACAGTTGAAAAGATTACTGTTGTACAACCCATTTTATAAAGGCAAATAAGGTGAAAGTAAAAAATAAGTAAAATTTGTGCTATTAAAAGAAAAATTGTTTATCTCATAAACTAACCACTTTAACCTAAGTATTATACATTTTTGAAATCAGCTCAAAGAGGAATATCCAAATTTTACATAAAAACTATGAGAAGTAAAAAAAAAAACAAAGGATGATGCTAGGGGTGAGGGGGTGGCTTTTCCAGTAAGTTTAAATAAGCCATAATGCTTGCCCCTTCCAACATAATTGACGTGTTTTTGGATTTTTCCTACATACCAGTATTACAAAAGTTATTAAAGGTGGATACTTTTATCTGAAAAGCACTACTATAGCACACTATAAACAGACAGGACAAGAAAAATAAAAAAGGACACGCGTCTCCCACCTGAACTTCTGAAGAAACACAGGGGTCGTGTTTTCAACTGTGCATCATTTTCAGGTACCAACGAGAATCTGAAGAATCTTTTGAAAGCTGTAAAATATACCAGAGTTCATTGAGGCTTCACTGAATTGTGACTTAATATTTTTTCTGGTTACTTGTTACAGAATTTTCCGAAGATTATATTAATTAATCCGATGGCAACAGCCATATCGTGAAATATTTACAACTATTTGTAGTCGCTGATTTCCATCCCTAAAAAGCGATGGATTGTTTGTATTCATTATTACTTCTGAATGACTCGATATACGAAACTTTCAATTATTTTTCAAGAGGATACTGAACATGGAAATTAATGTATGTTGTTTCAATTCATACTGATTAGTTCTTTGTGTTTCGGTATATTAAAAACTATCATTTGTAGGATCCAAAAGATACAACATACTTTCTCCACTGGAAATAGTTTATCCAGTATCCAGTATCAAGAACGGTAAGCACAATTTACCGATCAAAGACAATTGTTTGGAGAAAGAGTGTTGAGCTCTAGTTTGTTGGTATATGTTGAAAGTTACCACTTCTACAACATTCTAATGAAATCTTCGAAAAATCTGATGTGTTGTTGATCAGACAGACTTTATCTTTGCATTTCTCCATCCAGAGGAATGAACAAGAAAAAAAATCCCTCAGTAGATCACATAAATATATCTACGGTTTGCGTTTGGAATAATGTGAAAACACTCATAAGTGTTCTTTGATATATTTTTTGACATATAAGGTTTTATTCTGTGACTTTCTAATCGTAGATTTATATAGTGCACGTTTGATTCGAATTCATGAATGTACCTGAGTATCCATTTTTTTCTGCTGAAGATAATTAATCTCGTGAGCGGAAGCCGCATCGAGTACAAGTGATATATGTTTGATGTTAGGGTCATTGATCTCTATTGAGAATTTGCATCAGACTGTTATGAGATGTGAAAAAATACAGTATAGTTTTTTTATCCTGTGGAACCAATAATGTATATTACCCTGATATGGCATTACATAGAGCACATCAATCGAAAGTTGCCTGAAGTGAAAGACCAAAACGTTCATCACTCATCGTTAAAGAGAATAATCAACTCGCATATCGATTGAACGTTATGGAAATATGTATTTGCAGAAAAATCGTTCGAATACCATAGGAAGTTGTAAACTAATGATGGATAGCTACAACCTGCTATCTGCATCTTCATCTTCTTGTTACATACCGCTACTTTTCTTTCAGGCAGCAACGAGATATTCAGAAGGAGATAGGCAGCTTGCCGCGGCCTATTTTTTTATCTTCGATATATCAATTATTAGCATTTCACAGTCATATTCTATTCCATGTCGAAATCGAGGACACGACTACATTATTTATCTCAGGTATGCGCTTCTCGGTGTATTCTTTTATTCCAACACTCCGACTGGGTGCCATACCAAGAATTGTGCATTGATAGATCTTCAGCTGCATATTCACACACGCCTTATTGACCTTTTGACAAGTTTTCGAATATCTTCTCGATTATGCACAATTGATCAGGTTATGCCAACTTCTAAGGGTTGAGAGGAATTCATTTGTTCCGGTCAGTTCGAATAGTTTCAGAACGTCCGAATGGTGATCATGATCAACAACAAAATAATGAAAAATTGCGCTGATTTTCAGAAATTTAGATTTGAATAAAGATTCGATTTGTATCGAAATGGAAATAACGTACGTTCAATCAGTATGATTGAAGATAGGCTGAAAGACTTGATCACTATATGTACATATGTACTCTATAATCATTTCAGTTTCTGGGGCCCTATTCTTGAATCACTCGTCGCTGGAAAATCATTCGCAGGTGACGTTACTGCGAACGGTTTGGAAAAATCGGTATTCTTGAAACTTGAACGCTGAACATATTCGCTGGTTATGCACAAAATTTGAAAAGCAGAAACTCTGGAACATACCTTTGCAGTTTTCTTTCATCCATTCTTTGAATAAAATTTGCTTCTCATTAATTTATACCGGATTTTTAAGTAATAAAGATATTGAAATTATCAAACCTTATGACAAGTGCTGGAGTTCCGATTGAACAAGAAAAGTTATTACCTAAAAATGCTGTATGAATCCAGTGTTTAACTGTTCAAACTGAATTATGGTGATGAAAACGATTCTTTGAAATTGTTTACTGTGAAATCATTGAATTTTGCCCAAAAAATACGTATTATTCGATAGAGATGAAGAAATGGAAGCAAAAGTTACGGAATGAGGATAAAAGCGATGACATAGAATTTTCGACCAGAAGTGATCGATTTGAAAACAAAATTAATGTGAATGCTATAATTATAGGAAGTCATCAGTATCCAAATGTTTGAAGAGATTGATAAAAATACTGTTTTGAGATTCAATAAAAATGAAAATATCATTATTTGATCACTATCCCCCTTGACTTCTCAAATTACAAATTCATAAAGTTAAACTTCCCACGTTCAGAAAAAGTATTGAACTCACATGAGTATTTCCGCATAATTTTGAGTTGATACCTTTCGATATATCACCAACAAAATCGCAACAATGAAACTGATGAACATGAGGTTGGAACAAGGGCAGTGGTTCGCCTAATGAAAATTTTTTCGGAATTGAAAACATAATTAGATAATCGGCGAATAAATCAATTTTCATTGATACATTTATGAATTTTCAGTTGAATCTATATCTGCTTGAATGTAGTACCAAGAACAATCCTGCAAAACAATGAAATTCCATTCTCTATGCCTACGCAGTGTTTCGGAGAACACAGCGTCCATAGACCCCTATCGCGATCTATCGACAATGTTCGTGAAATATACCAACTGCATTTGTTTACACACGGAGAGAGCTATCACAAAGGTTCCAGAAATGTCGATATCCAGAGTAGAAACGTAACAGCTGGTATCCCCAATTGGTATCACCCGAAGACGATGGCGAATATCAGCCACCGAAACGTCGTTTTGATAGATTCAATCATATAGACCATGGAAGTCCGAAACAATACCACTCGGTTCATCTATATAAGTATGTGAAAACAACAAGTGAAACTCCATAGATCAAAATCGGCTGAGTAATTATTTCGCTCCCCGATCACTGCCCCCTTGTTCCCCCAGTTGCTCGATATTTGGAATTCGAACTCCTTTTGTGCCCAACATCAAGGGGTATCGATGACGGCAATATCACTGATGTATTATAACGAGGATCAATAAATTGAACTGTCGCCTATCACGTTTACGAACTTCCTTTGTTTTGATGAATTCTGGAATTCAGTAGTCTCGAGTTACCTGGGTTGACCCCGAATAAAACTTCAATTCGCTGTGTGCAACAGAATAGTGGTAGAACTGCCGAACGATCGTGCGCGCGGGGTGGAGAAAAGTGGAACTTCACTGAGCTACTACGGACAAATATACACGTGGAATACGTCGAAATCGCATATTATATACATTTAATATAATGGGTTATCATAGATGCTGAGTTAAAAATTGTGCGAATAATTCGAAAAATTGTGAATATAAATTTTACTGTTTTCCAACAGCTAAACATAAATTAGTTCAAAGGAGAAAGTGGATTGACGCCGTAAGAAAACACAAGTAAGTATCTGAACCTAACTTTTTCTAATATTACATGATGCAGAAAAAATAGTATAATAGATCATATTTGTATAAATAATAAATTACTTTCAGTGGTTTCGAGTCAAATTGGAATCCCAAACCCACTACTCTCATTTGCAGTGCTCATTTTTTGGAAATAAAAAGAGCGAAGAGGAAATGAGTACCAGCTTTTTTCAATAACTCAATAAGTAAGAGAACAATGTGTTGAGAAATCAAAATCACTGAAATCTACCGTTAATAAGATGAAAAAGATTTTTTGAAACAGTGATACGTACATTCAGTCTTACTATATAAGGCTCCAAAGAAACTGAAGTCTGCCTAATCACTTTTGCCTGAATCATATGGCATAGCCCGTTCTTTCTGAACTATTCGAGATGTACCACATGGCCAGCTTCAACTAAAGCTTTGCCTTTCGGTTCTGTAGCTGGTTGGAATAGGATCGAGTGCGTTATTTTTTCGAAGCCGGTTCTAATAATCATGTCCATATTGCACTTATGAAACTGAAAAATATATATAATGACTTAATTTCAGTACATCTATCAATTTTCAGATCGAAAAAATAAATCATTCTTACACTTCATTTATGCCCAAGTAATTTCAGTCAAACTACATGATTCGAATATCGAATCTGTCTATTTCATAATGCTATTATTGTCATTATGACATTCTCATGTTTACGTTTTCATAACCTACAAAATTTTAGTATTATGCTAAATACACACAAAATTGAATGTCGAACTTACTGTTTCTTCTGTAGACTCGATAAATATTCTCATATGAAAACGTCTTGTCTTCAGAACTGATTATTTTACACTAAAATTAATAACTATTCTTGAATTTTTATTCGTTCCCCATACACTTCCCGTGTCACGTAGCACAGAACTTTGCCACATTTGTACCACCAGATGTCGCGTCATGTAACGCACACAGCGAATATCATAACCATATTCCTAAAACCTCGTGAAGATTCGAGCAAACAAAACTTAGTATGAATAGGAGTGACAGCGAAATAGTCAAGTCAGTCTTGACAGTGGCAGCGTTCCGAAAGCGAACGAAAAGCGAATGGTGTTAAGGAGCGACACATAAGGGACAGTGTGGCCAAGGGAATTTGCGAGTTTCGAAAAAAACATTTTTGTTCGTGTATTTCAGCTTTGCGAAACGATATGTTGTTCGTGCGTTAGTTCGTGTGTCATAACGAGTATCATTTTTTATTACTGAGAGGAAAAATCCATCTACGATATGAATGAAATCGAGAATAAAATTGAGAAAATGTTGAAGACTATAGGTACAAGTAAGCCGATTGAAGGAGAGATTAAAAAAAAAAAGAGCAACGCTGGATAGAGGTGAATTGACCACAGGAACAAGTACCATGCGTTTTTGATAAACATAAGATGACGAGGAGGAGAAAATTATGGTGAAAAAAAAATTTGAGGTTATTCGAAAACCTGAAAAATTCCAAACCAAGTAAAAAAGGATGATGAATTCAGTAAACATAAAGATGAACTCCATGAGGAAGTTGATGAGAAAAGGTGGGAGATGAACCCACCGACCAAATTTTGGCGGGCCTAGAAGGCATCATCAAGATACGCTTGATAGATGTAACACGCATAACATCGGAATTTTAAAACTAGGTTTGGCCAATGTAAAGAGGCGTGCAATGGCTGTTCCATCCTAAACTGTCAGGTTCTTGATTTTCACGACAGGCCGCAGTAGCAACAGCTCAGTTGCCTATAAGCTTCCAATTGATTTTCGAATCTCCTTTATTGTTGATTCTAGACATACGAGGTCGGTGAAATAGTTACAACAAAGGTTCTTTGAAGAGTTCAGCAAGAGCACCAATTCTGAAAATGGCCACTGGCGATAAAATACCAGTCCGTGGAAAAGCTCAAGTGGAAATTGATCTTGGGAATGGCGAGATACAGTCTATAGTTGCAGACTCTGCCGGCAGGCGCCCAGGACTTTGATGCATTTGCTATCATCAGCGGTATCGGCCTATATCCATCGCCAAAACGCGGCTTTACAGGTGCTTTATCATTTTCTTCGCCAGTCATATGAAATAAATAAGACACCAATACTGCCTTAATTATGCTCTAGAATGCTTTGAAAATTTTCATTTAAGTGAGGAGATATTCTTTATAGAGTTTTCAGGCGCAGCCGAAACGAATATCGTCCGAAGAGAGAAGGACAAACGGACGAAGTATCAGGATCCACAATACGAACTCCGCAGTCTCCAAGCAGACTATTCTCTCAAATGAGTGGTTTTGATTTTAGCTGTCCTCGTTAGTTCCAAATCATCGCTCCTTTTGGAACTGAAGACATGCTGTAATGGGACAGAGATCTTGGACGGTCGTATGCAGATGGCCCTCATTCTTGGTTCGTTGCTTCTACTCAGAACTCACTACTCTCGAAGCCAATGGTCACTCACCTCGCAGTGCAGAAAGAAGTCATTGGTTGATGTTACTAGCGCGTTCGCCCGCTGGGTCGGAGCAGTGGGGAGTACGGATCCGACTGGGTTGGTTAAGAGGAAGATATAATAACAACGATACTTTCGGAATTCAAAACCATACCGGTCTGCCAAAGATCGGCAGAGATCTTGGCCAGCCGCTCGCAGAAGGCTGTAATTCTTGGTTTGTTACGTCTGCTCAGCACTCACGATTCTCGGAACCAGTAATCACTTACTCCCTGGAAGTGGTTATTGGTCATTATTATGGACCCGACCAGGTTGGTTCAGACGATAATGATAATAATGCTTACTATTTGAGAATAAATTTTTTGAAACCTTGCAGGAAAACTATCAGTTTCTCAACTTGAACTTGGAATTGATACCGCAGCCGCATTTTCGATTTGATTGAAGATAGTTCACGACATTGTAATAGTGAATTATTCTGGCAACAACAGAGTGATTTGATGGCAAATTAATAGGGCTCTCAGGATTCCACCTTCGACTTCGAAGGGTTGTAGTAAAAAAATCGTGAATACCAGTAAATGATTCACATTGAAGTAGTTTCATGAATGAAAATGTTAGATTCGAAAATATCCCTCAATTCAATGTAGCTATATATCACTGTAGTAGAATGACAGATGAGTGCAATGAACATTTCATTGCTCTAGTGCAATAAGGAACCAATTGTCGCACCAAATATAGTTGAAATTTTTTTTTTGCTTTCTAGATGAACGAGATAAAAATTATAACATCTAATTATACGATTCTTGCTAACGATAGTTTCACGAATTCAGGACACGTGTTTTGCAGTACATTAGCTTCCCAAAGCATAATAGGAAAAAATTTCTGCTTGAGGTAGCTATTGTATAACGGAACACATGTCGAAGTTTTGTAAACCCATTGTTAGTGAGAAATTTTATCATGTTGTTGTAGAAAATGGATTGTTATCAAGTATCGGCCAGTTCAATTCATGATATCTTGATAATCCCATATCTTTTGATGTTCAACCACTGTATTTTATCTCGAGTCAGTTTTGAGCTCTCATTTCCTTGAATATTCATTTGTTCTACTCGGGTTCACACAGGGATTCTTTTGTTTCAGACATGACGAAAATGATTCTAGTTATTATTTTTTAAATCATAACTATAGAATCCATCCATGGCAAGTAATTTCATAATTCTGAAGTCTCGCAAACATGAAGGTTATGTAGTTCATTTAAGCCTCAGGGAGTAGTTAGAAATGTTGATCAATATTCTACTCAGAACTCTGAATAGGTTCATCTGGAATGTGCATAATCAATATCATCTTTTATCAGTCATGTTATATCTTTTGAATCTTATGTACCCAATTCTTGAATAATTTATATTCAAATTCCGGAGTCGCTGCAGATATCTTGAAATATGTACTTCCATAAAATGTACCTCAATAATTTATCCTCAAGTTTCTGGAATCCTATTGCTCAGCTCCATACAAGGATTAAATCGGTATTAAGAGTGGTCTGTTAAATATAGTAGTAACACTAAATTATGGCCTAGTTCAATCTCGGAATAGGCGCATTCTCATTATCAGTGCAGATATTATCGACAATCTATGATAAGTTATCTTCTCAGTAGCAGAGTTTCGAGATTTAATAATATACAGGGACATAAAAGAGGTTTGCCTTTCTGGCAGTAAAAGTGTACCTACTAAAGATATCATCAATTCACAATTTTATACAGACACTTCAGAATCAAGTGTACCATTCATTTCGATAGTGATAAATATTCAAGTTTCCAGTTGGAAAAACTGTCAGTTTGTCCTACGACCACGATGTCGATGGGACAAATGTTGTGACTAATAAAATCCTGCAATGATGCGAGAGATACACAGAATTTAATTTTCTGTTTCATATAGGTGTTTTTCATTTTCTGACATGGAATCATTGTTTCAGTATTGTAGGATAAAATTATTTATTAAGTATTTACATCATATATTGCTTTTCAACGAAGTCATTTGAAATCTACGGTCGGTTTAGTGCGTAGATGGATTTCCATGCCAACTAAGATTGGATAAGCTGTGATATCGCAATCAAAACCATCTTTTGGAGTGATACTTTTCTGGACCTCTGACGTTAGCGAAGGAAACGAAATCTTTTTGTAATCCAGTTTGCATTTAAATGAGTATAATAATGACGTCATTCACCAACCAAGAATCTATCCTTCACAGTATCTCTTACTATAATCTATTCCGCACTGAGTTGAATGCATTTTGAGTGGGAAAGTGACAGCCATTCTACATGACCGTGAAATTAAATTTCAGTATGAAGTACAATAAAAAATGCAAAAAAAGCAATTTCTTTGAAGAATCCCCATTTTCGACAGAAACTCAGTTGGAGAGACCAGTTTGTCATAACAAAGTCCAAAAAATGGAATTTCTGTGTTGTCGAGTGATAATCAGGCCAGAAAAATGTTAAATATTACTGGGTGTTCCAAATGAAACACCACATATTTTATTGCATGTGTGGATTACGCTTGAGGAATGTTACTAAATATGCAAGCCATGCAGAGGAAATAAAGTCCCTCAGCAGAAATTTCAATCAAACTCTTCAATCGATATCGTGTCTAATTTCTAGGGGGCCCACTAAGATATAAAAATAAGAACAATGCCTTATCTTGATAATATAAGTACAAGCACAGCATTCATTTGTTACATTGTGCATGTAAAATAATGTTCACTTCATAGGTATCAGAAAATTATTAGCTTGAAGATATTCAGTACAATAAGAATATGACTTTCATTCATATCAGTCGGCAAAGCCTATTGAATTGTTGAGAAGTTTAATGAGTCATTTCAATTATTTTTGGTATAACTATCTGACCGCTTGATCTAGAACACCATATTTTCAGAAAGGTTTCTAGCCAACTCATTTTTCGAAAACAAAAAAGTTACATCTTGCGAAATTCGTTATAACAAACTGAACTCTCCAATTGAATCGCTTGGTATATACTCGTACAACTCCATACTTTTCAAAATTCTTTTCCAGAATGAAAGTCATATATGTTGTTTTACTCGAAAAAACACAACTTTGTTATGCTGGTGGTGAAAGATACAATGTAGGCTAAATTGGACATAAAATGTATTTTGTGAAAAAGAACATCTAGACTGTCGTTAGCCGTTCTTCAATTACCCAAAAAATTGAAATATTTGATATTGAATTCATGGTCCGGTACATTACATTATGCAAAATATGAAATAAGTGTGACGAGGTGTTGGATTAAACTCCATGAAGGCTACAACATGCATTAATTATTTTCAATATGACGTTTCGTTAGCTTAGGGCGACTCTCAGCTATCTTTTTTCAAGTGAAGACCTGTATTTTTCAATACCAATTCTGATGCTTTTTTCAATAATGCAATTCGTAGCACTTCAATACAATTCTACTCCTTCACCTCAAAGTTCTAATGGAACACAAGTTGGTTCATAGACCAAAATTTTACTTTCAGTTTTTTTTTTCACTCAGGGAAGTTCAATCAAAGCACTTTCACCTCAGAATTTTGTGTATATACGCCTCCACAATTGTGAGAACATTTTTGAAGTGAAAGTAAAAGTATGGTCTATGAACCAGAAAATTATGTATTTCAGTAACCAAAACAAGGAGGTAGGAAAATTGTCATTAAATGGTTGGCAAAGTACTATCCAAACCTCCTCTTCTTCTCGATGAATAAGTGCTAACTTTACAATATTACTAAAAAAAATATGTGTTTTTTGAATGATTGTGAATTAAACGTCTTTCCATTAGATGCATTCCACGGCGCACTTTATGGCTGCAACTCGAAAAACTTGCACGCAAATCTTGCAATCTTTTCGAGTTGCAGCAAGCATGAATTTATAGCGGCTCGGTATTATTTGTAGGAATCTTGTTGCGCCAGTTTCAACTTGTTGGTGAGAATGTAATAAAATGATTGGTGTGACTTCTCTTCATTTCCTGGAGCTGAAGAAAAGAAAAACTCGATATGTTTCAGGTAATTGAAAGGATATAAAACAGATGTAATTAGATCATTTATTCGTTGTTGGCAGCGAGACGAAATTCTTTAACCTGCACTGATTCACAATTTTGGTTTTATTTATCAAAATCAGAAAGATATGACGAATTTTTCATGATTTTTTATCATAAAAAACTCTACGCTGAAAGCGGTGGATATTTAACTTTGTGTTTTACTCTTTGTTGCACGATAAAATTAAAGAAAAATATCTCCTTGTCGCACGAAAAAACGAAGATCTGTTTTTCACATTTCTTATTTCAGAAACTAGTCATAGGCATGAAAAAACACTTTTGAGAACTTTTTGCAAATTTTTTTCACAAGAAAAATATGAGTTTTGATGTGGTACATCATATGTATTACCATGCAACTGAGAATAAATTTCCACGTGGTTGTCATGAAAACAGTATTTGGTTTTCGAAAGGCAAAGTGGTATTTTGCATTCTGTATGAACTTTGTTTGCCTTGGTACTACATCGACCGCATCTTCTTCTTGAGGTTATAACTGGCAAATGAGCTGATTGACTTCACAAACCTGTAAAGGTACTGTAGACTCTCTCTCCTCTATCAATTTTTATTCAGAATAGTCAACTGTAATTCAGAAAATATCAATTGTGATTCAGAATAGTCAAGTGTAATCCAGAAAATAGTCGATTTTTCAGATCACAATTTTGAGACAGATTCGATCGAATGTGAGACAGAAATGTCACTGAGATGGGTTGTTAGTACTTTACAGGTTTGAAAATTTTTTCCTGAGTGATCTGTGAATTCAGTGACTCATCTCTCGGTATACGAGTAAAACATGTTCCATATAAACGACTTTGACATATATTTTTCATCGAAAAACCCCTAACCACTGCCAAAGCAAAAATTCAGATTTTGCAAAACATCTTTTTGTTTATAAAAATCATCACATAAGAATCTTGCAGGTCGGCATGAATCCCTGCAGAGAGGGACATTGATAAAATGATAGTCGACAGTATCCATAGGTTTTTGCCAAATGAATCTACCCCAATGATAAAGGTCTTTTTGTACGATCAATAGTATTGGTCCATGTTTCGTTTGTCCCCATTCACCATATAATCTGAATTAGATTTGATATTTTCTGAATAACAATTAACAAATGCTTAATTACAATCGACAAAATCTGAATTAGAATTGATATCTTCTGAATCACAGTTGACTAATCTGAATTACAATTGATATTTTCTGAATAAGAGTTGACTATTCCCAATTACAATTGATATTTTCTGAATCACAGTTGACTAATCTGAATTACAATTGAAAAAGGAGATACAAAGGGCCAGTGTCAAAGGTTGGGTTTGATATTCGTAAGCAGAAGATTGAGCAATTTATGCATCCAAATTCTGTCAGATTTTTCTTTATTATCAATATATTGGGCATATTCATTCAAACATACATCAAATATATTACCATTCATCGAATGAAAATTGCACATTATTACATATAGTACAGACATGTTGTCATGAAACTGAGGAAACGATTGATTTAGAAGCATGTAATGAGCACACTTTTCGACAACGAAAGCCTTATCAGGTGGATTTCTGAAAGAAATTTGTTTGTACTTCGGATTTTTGATTTCAAGTTATACGATTCCATGATTATGGCCATTCCGTTAGCATCGTATCTTCCGCCGACAAAATTTCACTCGCAAACCACGTGATATATAGAATTCAAGGGAAATAAACGATGATATCAGAGTTATAGTCATGTTTATCTCTACACTGGCAATAAATTCGCAAGGTATTAATACACAGTAGTACAATAAATATATTACATTGTACCGTATAATCTCCAGATCTGCTATCATATAAAACACAAGATTTATCTCTTGAAGATTGCATTACAGTATTTTAGTAAATTTCACAGGAAATGTATTGATATAGATAAATGTCCTGGTACTTCTGAGGCGCTGCGCGTTCCGTAGAAGTACTAGGAACAATAACATCGGTTATTTATTGATATTTCATATACCCATTCATAAATCCACACTCTTCGAGCAGCAGGAAGTGAGGCAGCCTCTCATTCGTCAAACGAATATTGAATGATATATCATCAATCTGTGTGGGGATTCTTGGAGTTATGAAAATAGGGAAAGGCTGGAAAGTGGAACACGACTCCGAACTGTATATATCTTTGTCGATAATTTTTTTGTAACTGACTGATCTATTCATACCTACATACATAGGAAAGTGATTGATCAACTTTTATTCGAAATGTGGATTATATGATTCTGAAATAATCTGAAGAGTTTTGTTCGGAATGTCACAATAGTAATTTGAAATATAACCCAATATTGGTCTTTGAAAAATACCTGATTATACGAGGGAAGCCTTCCATTGATACGCTTTGGAATTATCATGTACTATTTCTATTTAAATCGAAATGAGAATTGATGTTGAGTGGAAAACAGTCTTCTTTGAGTATATCCTGCTGGAAGGAAACCAAACTGGATTTTATTTTCAAAAACCCATTTGTTCATTGTGGAGGAAACGATGATAACGTAGGCGATCTAGTAGGCTCACGCGATGGTAACATTGACCAAAGACCCTGCACCGCGAAGTGAGTGATCACTGGCTCGAGGAACCCTTGGTCGATTGCATCAGGACTAGCTCGTATAACTTTCATATTTTCCATGTACAACTGAAGTGATGGAAGTTCTTTACTTACTGTAGTAGGAGGGAAACCATGTGAATTGAATCAACTGTTATTACCGCTTCGCAACGTTTTCAAAGGATTTTTTTTTCGAGTGACAAAAACTAGACTATCAACCCAACATTCGGTCGATCGAATCGGTTTCGCAGCGTATGAGAATAAAAACCACTCCAAGCACGGAACTGGAATAACAAGGAAGCCTACGGAGCGGTGATATTTGAACGAGGAAGTTGAAGAGCGTACATTCAAACTGAGGACGAGTCAAATTTTCGATTGTGAAAAGTTTAGGGAGAATATCAATAAGCAGTCATCATTAAAGAACTCAAAGGCATGAATAGGATTTTCAGTTGAAAGTTCATACAAGGGCTTACTTCTGTAATCATAATTGTGTTGTGTGTTCTTTCCATAGATATTTAAACTTCAGAATCGAACGACGATATAAATTCCAATTTTGTATTGTTCATACTAATAATGGTTGGAATTTCAGCACATATTCAATAATATCATCCATATAAATCCGAAGCTTACCGACATTGAACGTTTCAACCATTGCAAAAGTTCCATTGAGGATGATGCAACCGAGTTGATGAGCTCATTATGAATTCCATAAAATATTATATTGATGCTTTTCACTTGAGGAACGTTATTAGAACATTAGGTTTCTCACTTCGTCACATCGAATAATTTTTGAATTTGTCCTCAGTAATGCTAAGGAACGCTAAGGAATTTCAAAGAGTTTTGATGAGTTCATGGCAACAACTCGATAAATAGGATACGCTTTTGATTTACATTTCAGAAAATAAACTTGAATAAAATAGTGAGAGGAGTTCGCAAAAAAAGTGTTTGAGCTAATACTTTCCTGGCTTATGCTACGAAGGACGTTGGATTGTCTCCGTGTTAGTGAAGGATTCTTCACAGATTAAATTCCTGTATGTGCTTCTAGCGATACAACTGCTGACAATATTATTCAATTATTGTGACGGGCACAGTTATAGACTAGTTTTGAGCCATTTGACCCCTCCTCTGTACAATTAAGTTTCCATCTAAGTCAATGATTTCCCACAACTGAAAATCACCTTCCTCCCAGTGTATTATAGCTGGAACAAGGCTGAGGCTAATAATAAAATAAGCCGTTATCATGCCATCTGCCCATAGACGGCATACCAAGCAAGAGCATATCCAAATTGCCCAATGCCTCGTATGAGGTGCTCACTGACTAATATTCATGATATATTCCAGTTGCTGGTATAGATCATGACCTTCTGACTATCGCTCAATGCAGAATTTCATTCAAAATCAAAACCACCTACATTCTCAGCCTCATTTCTGGTTTCGGAGGGAATTTCTGAAAGGTTGCCATTATCTCATTTGAATGATGAGACATAAATCGAATCTTTCGTCATTTGCAGATGGGACATTCGAAAAGTTTAGAAAAATTTACTCAGTTTTGGGTTTTTCTATGTTTCATGATCTACTGTTTATGGGAGAAATGAGATCAGGAGAAAATCTGCCAGTCTTACAGAAAACGAATACAGAAAGTTCACATTCCCAGATAATCATCGATTTAAAAAGGGTACAGTTCAACGTTATGAGTCATCAACTTACCAATTGATCACCAACTTGAAAATATTTGGAAGCTGGGAGAACTTCATCAATTTGGTAAATTTTCAGGAGGAGAAATCCAATGTGGGTAGTATTAAAACAATACCATCATAATATGGTGGCATGAAACTGGGAGATTTACTGTTAACCGACCGTTCGATCCAAATATTGAGGAGTTAGGCGAATCTTCTTCTCCAGCTTTAAAACGGTTACATGTGAAGAAAATTAGGTGGAAATCCTAATATGTCTTCTTTCCTTTCTCTTTCCACTCTCACCCCGAGCTCATTAGAAATATTGACCCTTATGTTCCACCAAGATCAACCCGTAATAGTAATGGTTTCCAGGAACTGGGAAGACTTTGTGAGTCGTCTCGTTTGTTATTGCATTGAGGAAGTCTCTCAATTTCTATTGCTTCGCGAATGATTGTGAAAAGGATATTGGAATCAGGAAACTGACAGTTAGAAATGTATTTTATGTTTTCCAGTACGACCATAGGGACATTTCATCCAGTAGGTGATCCTGACAGAAACTCTTGTTTACACCTAGTCGCCCATTTATCATTTGTGGCGTTGATTATGCCGGAACATCTAATATTGGGATGGCTTACATTAGAGGTCAGAGGTATATATTTTCTCAAAAGCAGATTCACACGGAAAGAAAACCCTGTAATGTTCAAAGAACACCTTGTTAATCGAGGGACGGAAGATACGAATTAACATCCACTTAGAATTTTTGAAGACTCAGGAACAATCTCTCTCGACAAGTAGTTCCAAAAGTGAGCTGTTCTATTGAAAAAAGATCTCTGAGCAGGAGAGGTTCGACAGGTTTCCAATCTCACAACAGAGGGGTGTGAATTCTGTACTCGTCGGGTCATCGATGTAGATACTGCCTAGGGTGGAATGTTTGATGACAATTCAGCAGAGCATCGACCGTGAAAAGATCTGTAGAAGAGAGAATTCTACGACACTTCTGCGATGCTCCAACGAGCAGAGAATCTCCAACAAGACGGATTGCCTTTTCCTGTATAGAATCAAAAAGCTTCAATGAATGTTTTCTATACATGAGGACTATATAGTCCAAGACAGGCTGTATCTGTGCCTTGTAGATCATTAGAAGCTGGCGGGAAGTGAAGTATTTCAACCTCAGTTTATTTTCGAATGCCGACATTTTGATGTACGTATATTCGAGAAAATGATTGAAAATCAAAAAAAAAGAGATGGCTACCAAATTCATATCCGCAAAGTATCCATTGGTATGGTAGTTCATATTTTTTCCAATGGAAACTATCATAATTCCTGAACTGAATATTATTCCGCGAAAGTTTATTCCTCATTTTTGTTTCTGAATTGCCTTTTCTATCATAGGGGAATTCGTTACTGAAAAAAACATCCAGATGAAGTATCATAAGACATATCAATGTATATCAAAAAAATCTTTTTACGTCACTACGTCAAAACGGGAATCGTATCCTATTAAGAATATCGGAATTCAAATATGAACGAGCACAAAATCTAAGAATTTCAGGATCAAATAACATTGTTTGCGAAAGAGCAATTGTTCCATCATAGAGGCTAAACGGGGGTACCGAAATTCAAATACAAATGCTTTCAACATAAGCATAGATAAGGAGAATATAGCGGCTCAAGGAGATATTGGATTGAAATTTTTTTACTTTTCCAGAGTTCCTTAATGAAATGAAGTTAATCTGCCTCCAGCAAAGATATCACGGAAAATAACTTTAATCACAGAAGGATGAAAAGTCGAATGATAAAACTCCACTCTGATTGAATATCGTTACTTTGTAATCGATTTTGCATTAGAAACGTGCTTCATTGAATACATAAATAAATTAGACATCATTCATAATTGCATGGTAAATCGATTAATGCATTACTAGCCAATATTTAATCGAATGCAATGACTTTCCACTCTAGTGCTTGCAATATAGAGCAAAAAATATTCTTGTCTCATATATGAGCAAAATAAAACGTAATTAGTAGATGATTAATCCGTTTTCATGACAACTCGTATTCGGATCAAAATATTAAACTTCCACTAGTTGAATAAGAATACTTCATTCACTGTGAAACAATACAACTTACATCCTTCAATACTTCAGTTGATGTTGATAACATTCGACTTTTCAGTTGAGGAATATGGTGGAAATAATTCAAACGCTTCATGGCCATATTCTTGTTTGACACCAATCGAAATGAAGGGAATGACAATACCCTAACCCATTCCAAAACAGTTGGGTCTCCCGGAACAACTCTCCATTGCGAGATATAATATCTTCCTGCATATTTTCCCCTTCTGATGTGGCCGATTGGTTCAAGGTCTTCGCTTTCACTGAGTCCATGGTGGGTTTCTGTAACAGACAGTGTCCTGTTGCTGTTGGGCGCTTTCAGTTTGAAAAATTACTGTTCTTACTCGTACCCGCCACTGGTTGCAGCTTCCATGGTGATTTTTCTGGAGGTTTTGTTGATGATTGTGCCCTTCAATTCATTTGCCGCCTATCGGAGGGCCTGGTTGGATTTTACTTCCTCGAAGAAAGTTTTTCCTGGGAAAAAATTACGCCTTCCTCCCTATTTCATCACCGTTTCGGTGTTGAAGTTCAATAACGGGAAAATGTTGATCTTTCTGTGTAGATAACAGAGATCGTATTCCTGAATAACCCTAATGCTGAACGTATACGTTGTTATTAAGCAGGAACCAATCAAATCTGTTAGTCCATTCATAACTTACATCTGGGATTGCGTTTCTCAAAGGAAGCAATTTTTTCGATGTGTAGAGGGGGTTGAGGTAGGCTTGAATTCAAGTTTTTGGGGTCATCATATTGGAAAAATGGGTGCAAATGGTTTTAGCGCTTCATCTGCCAAACTATCCATCCTACAGAAAATTCATGCCGACATTTTTTGTTGTATATCAAATTCTGTAAAACTTCATTCTCCTTACTTTTTATCGTTAAATCGAAAATAACAAAGTTATGAATGAGAATATTTTTATAACATTGAATGAATTTTCTTTTCGGCAGAATAATTTTTTTCCAGTCATTTTACACTAGAATTAAATGGAAACGTTCCTATAGGGGGGTTATGAACGAATAATTTTCACACTGGATTTTCATTATTTCGTTAATTTATTATAGTTTTACAGCGCTCCAAAATTGACCGCATTCTGAAATATTTCTTAGGATTATTCTCCATGTACAGCTCATCCAATCCATGATGGCACAAATTCAGATACATTTTTAGTTGCACACTGGTAGTGTAGACCATGACGAACGAAAGAACACCTCGTGGGAATAAATTTCAACACAGTGAACACATATAATAGGTGTTTTTTTTTATTTTAGTATACTTCACCGAGATTGCATAAATTTTATAAGTTCTGTGTCAAGATGGATTGGATAAGCTGTAATTTATATTATTTTCAACATCGCTATTTCATATTTTTGAAATAATATCAAATCCGATTAGGGATGAAAACGGCATAATTCGTGCCAATGTCACTATAACAATGGTAACATGCAGTATGTTCAGTAACCTTCGGAACAGATCGTAATAATTGTTCTTTATTCACATCGTTTTTTACGATTGCTCGGTCAAGCGAGTTTTCACTCCTTTCGCCTTTACATTTCATATCATATTGAATTTCTCTAAGAGTTTCTCACAAATGAATCAATTACTCATGATAGAATAATACACAAAACAAAATTGAAAATCTTACCCAAAAAACTCAATATCGTAGGACCTGCAGATCTCAAAATACTTCTCATAATTAAATACGTCTGCGCGTGACGAAATAAATAAGTGGAGAGCCTTTCTCACCTGCATAGGATTCTCGTAAATGTACACTCGGATTCGAAATTATTGTAAAAACTAATGAAATAAAACCTAGGTTTATGATGGGGAAAAGGGTCGATAACTAAATAATAACATAGCTAAGTCAAAATTGAAAATTATATGGATAATAAACTTTGTTATCTTCTATTTCACGATTAAGAGCGGGGTGCTCATAGTTGTTTTCACCAGTTCGTTTTTCATATCAAACACCGAAGTCGAGTTCACGTACAAATAATTTTTGCTAATTTATATTATGTAGAATGAAAGTAGATGAGTCTCCGAATGTGTATAGGTACGACAATTGAAATGATATGATATGCACCTGAATTAGGAAAGCATTGAGAATTTCGATGTCGAAGTCGAAATTAAATGACTGCGTGGTAATCAAACTTGATACATTCTGTTCGAAATGATTACTTTCAGACTGATACTCCTCGTGGGAAGGATTGAACGACATCGTGGCATTCCTCGATTTCATTTTATTCTCCAAACGTCAATAGGTATTAATTAGCCTTCGTTGAGGTATGTGTAAATTTATATTCGCTGGTGATCGCGGACAGAAAAATGTAATATACGAGAATCGTCCATCTCCACTCAAGCATGGCTAATCTTCATTTTATTTCTTTATAGTCGTCCCTAGCATAGTGGTCTGAAGTCTGTTGAACGTGTCTGGCATGTTGCTACTCCGTATTATTTCCGTCTCAGATTTCAAGAAGGCAGGAGTGACTTGTTCAGACGAATCAGTTGAATAGAAAGCTAAAAAGATGTGTGGTGTCATTTTATATTTGTATCATGTATCGCAATATGATTTTGTAAGATACACTTCTCGTAATGAAGAAATTTGGATGTCTTCTCAATGGGGCATTTCTATCTCTGCAACCCAACCCAAGAGTATAAATAACGGAGCTAGAATCATACAAATCATCACGAGTTGGGATGAAATTGTTCGATACTTCCACGTTCCTGAAAATATACAAAAATATCCCTATTCATAAAAAAAACTTTACATAAATCTATTCGAGTATTTTCATAATTTCAGCAGATGAAGTGACACTAAAAAATTGAGTGGAATGTCGAAACATTCCACTTTCCAAAATGAGTTATGAAATGATTCAAGGCGTATTCAAGTAACCCAACTCAAAGAATCACCTCTTCGAGTTCGGTCACGTATTTGAATAACACCCTGTAATAACACCCTGTAGAATAATAGCTCATTCCTCACTCTATGACAAAATGAGGACTAAAGCAAAAGAAGGAAATCCAGGCCACAGATTCAGAATAAAAAATTTAATGGTCATGGAGCACAGGTGAAGTACCGCTCTGTTTGGGAAATAATGTTGCTTTCAAGGTTTCCGGGTTTGATGAATGATCATTTTTCCTTTATCATTATCATTTTGTCTATGATGCAAAAAATAAAGAAACATTTCATCATTGATTCACGCCAAAGGGCAGATTTTAATCCAGAGGAAAGGATGCATCACAAAGAAAGTAATACATGAGCATAAAAGGATTTTTACGATAAGTTGACCATGACGTCATTCCAGTTAATTATATTGCCAACAAAGTAACTTAAAAATAACTGACAGTAGATGAGATTTACTTGTGAGAGCTAGGAAAATTAAACGTGTACAGATTGGTAACAATTCGCGCTGTTGCCACGAGCCAATTGCCACGCGTCATTATTGTATTGTACACGTTTGACATTCGATTGTGGATAATTGTTTTACTGATTTTGCGTTCAGTTCTCTTTAAAAAATAGTTTTTTCATTATCGAACAGCTACTTTCATATAATCTAATTCGTTGTGTTATTGTGCATTGTGAAGTGAAAATTGTAAAACATTGAAAATGCCCAAACCTTTAACCAGCAAATGTCAAGAAATGGTAACATCGTTGTTACTATATTTCGAACGAGAATGTGCGAATGGAGGTCCATTGCTTCCACTTACTGCTATACGAGACGTAAGTATTAATATCCAAACCCAATAATGTCAATAGAACGCTACATTATTCTGACCCTGATGAAAGAAAACTTCCCCTTGCATGACCTTTCTCAATATTTAATTTGAAATCGTGGAATACAGGTTCTTCCAGGAGATTAATTTCAAATACGGACTTTCGCAGGTAGGTTTTTCAACTGGGAAATTCTGAAAAACAGTCAGCAAATTACACAAATTCTACCCAAGTAAATATTGAGATAGGTCAGAGGGGGAGATTCATCAGCGTTTGAATAATCTCATGTTCTATCCTCACAAATGTGTGTAGAGTTGAATTCTTCAAACTAGCAGAGCATTTGTTATATAAATATCATATATTTCAGAGAGTTGCAGACGCCTTACAAGTGAGTCTTACAACGGTGAATCGTATTGCAGCTAAGCACAACAGAGGTGAAATGCCTAAAAGTCCACCAAAGAATCGACATCGTGAAAAACCTACAGTTGGAATTGGCGGATTTGATCAGGGTGCTTTTCGGAACGTTATTTATGAAATGTACAGAACCAGTAAGTATTTTATAAACATAATACCTTAGTATTATTTAATATGAATATTTTTGCAGAACAACACATAACCTTACATAATTTGAAAGAAAAACTCGAAGAGCGTGAACTCTTCAGTGGCTGTATCTCATCATTATGGAAAATTTTAAAAAACATTGGTTTCAAATACAAGAAAGATGATCCACGTCGTGGTTTGATGGAGTTACCTTATATTGCCTTGAAACGTGTACATTTTTTACACGAGTATGTTGAATTGAAAAAGGAAGGCTTGTACGAGTTTGTTTTTTTGGACGAAACATGGATTTTCAAAGATGGTACTGTTGGACGTTCCTGGCAAGATTCTGACAAGAGAAGTGTAAAAAAGACTAAAGTTGGTGGTGCAAGGTTCGTAAAAAAAATTAAATTTAGCATTCAATGTATAAAATTTCTATTTATTTTTTTACAATTATATTGCACATGAATTGTAAGTTATGGTATTTGAATTTTGCAATAGAGCTTTATTGTTTTGTTGCAGGTATTTAGTACTTCATGCAGGTACATCTTCTGGGTTTGTTTGTGGAGCAGAGTTGGTATTTTCTTCCCAAAAAAAGGATGGTGATTACCATGGCGAAATGAATAGAGAAAACTTCTTGCACTGGTTTGAATATCAGCTTTTAATGAACCTAGAGAAACCATCCACAATTGTTATGGATAATGCCAGTTATCATAGTACGATAGGAAATAAGGTGCCAATAGCAGCTGCCACAAAAGCTGATTCACAGAAGTGGTTAACTGAAAATGATATCACTTTTGAATCTACCTTCATAAAAACACAGTTATTACATTTGATACAAATGTAAGTCGTATTTGTCAAAACAAAGTATGAACTTGCGTGAAATATGTATCTTTTGTAGGAACAAACCGACTGAAATATATGAAGCTGATACGTTAGCAGAACAATATGGACATCGGGTACTTAGACTACCTCCTTACCATTGTATATTTAACCCGATAGAACACATATGGGGGATCACTAAGAACTATTACAGGGATCATGTAGGAATGGATGGTACTCCAGCAGAAAATGCATTAGCTACGTGGAAAGAAGCTTTGAAAAAAGCAACTCCTGATATTTGGTTGAAAACAGTTCAGCATACTGAAAAAATAATTCAGGATTGGTGGGATAGGGAAGTAGTATTCGATAGGGCGGATGTGCCTCCCATTATTATTAATTTGAACGAGGATGACGATAGTGCTGATTCCTTCACGTAATATGATCAATATTTGATATGATAAAGGACATTAACATATTAAATGTTGTTATTAAATTTTGTTTCAATCGGATATTGTTTTCATTAGTTATGAGTTCAAACCCCCTAGAACCCCGTTCCCACATTCCGATTTTTTTCAACAATTAATCAGAGGCCCGATTCTATTTCACGAATTCGATTATGGAATCGTTCGATGTTTTTTCCGAAATCTGATAAATCGGTGATTCATTATAGAGAGCTCGAATACTTTTTGGTTCGTTGAATTATAATATGTTGTAGAATGACTTATCATTTGAGTTATTCTTTTATTCATAAATTTTTTTATAAATATGAGATATGTTTTTTGCATTCATTCATAAATGAATTTTATTATCATTATTATTGGAAACCACAATATTCCCATTTGATAACTTAAATATTAGCACAGCACTACCAGTTAACCTAGATGAAGGAAAAACAACTCTGCGTGACAACACCGCAAAATTTTATGCTCTGACGTCATTGTCAACTTATCGTAAAAATACTATACATACATTATCATACACACATAATATCCAACAATTTTTCACTCATTAGTTTCTTGAACAGGGGGAGAAACACATTTCTAAGATCAATCGGTATCGTATTCATACGCCAACAATTCTCAGTTTAGGTGCACCTTTTCTATGTTGTGGTCCTACCGAACAGCAATACTTCCGACTAAGATGGATTCAGTTTGAAGGAGTAATTTTCAGATAGCAGATGAAGAGAGTTCAGATCTCATTCAGGAGGCCCGGCCGGTGGCATCGTTCACATCCTTTTCTTCGAAGAAAGTATACAATTGGGTGTCATCAGCGGAGCTATGTATACTTGCGTGGCGAATTGTCACTGGAAGTTGGGATATGTAAGGGACGAAAAATGAAGGGCTCAAGGTGGAGACCTGAGAAACTCCTGGAGATGTAGGCAGACAAAGATGTTTCATCATTATAAATGACAGATTGAGATCGATCACTCGAATAACTACTTCAAATTCTGATCTATTGCCATTAAATGAACAGAGTGTCCAGAGATAAAACCGACATAATTTATGGGGTTAAAGGGACTGACCATATGATTGCAAAATGCCATATAGAAATGTCCAAAACGCTTCGCTAACGACTCACAGAATGATTTGTGAATTTAGACAGAAAATTCAATCCGCCATAATAAATACAGAGACTTGCAGTTTGGTACATCGATTACACTGAAAGGCCTCAACAACTAGCCCTTCGAACGAAATCAATATCAGGACGGGAATATTATTTTTTTTATGTTAATTTCTTGTAAGAATAACTCACCCTGTATAATGATTTTCACAAATCTGAGCTCAAATTCGGAATCTACGGAAAAAATCCTACAGGAAAATGGTAAATGTCATGAATAATTACGAAACCAAGACAAAAATGTTATTATTCTCTTCGAGTAGTTCGTAGCAGAATTTCATAAAATGCTCTCATAACCCAAAAAAACTAAAGCAAAAATTGGTATCAGGGGCAGAATGAGTCTTTTTTATGTTAAGTACTCGTGAGAATAACTGACCTAGTAATAATTATCAAAAATCTGAGCGCAGATTCGAAAACTACGAAAAAAATCATGAAGGGACTTGAATAAAAAGACTGAACTGATTTTTTTTTAATTTCATTTGCTTACTAAAAATTTCAATTTATGAAAATACAACACAACGCAAAACATTTTCTGTAATGAGCAAAACTGAATAAAATCGCAAAAACGTTTATTAATATTGTAAATTTTCAAGGTGAAGCCCGCCAGCATCAATATATTTTTGAGAGCGTACCAGATCATTCACTGACTTTCGAATTATTTGAGGGTTATTTCTAACACTATTATATGCAGCAGTAATTTTTTCTAAAAAATGTTCTCTGTTTCTAATCCCTTCATTATTCACTTCTGATTTCAAATGACCCCATGAAAAGTAGTCTAGAGGAATTAAATCGGGAGAACGCGTTGGCCAATTTACTGCACCTCCACGTCAATCCATCTGTGAGGCTAGGTGGTATTGAGATGGTTCCTAACTGAAATTGAAGAGTGGAACCACATACCACAGGTAATTAGACCTTGTAATAGATCCGGTGAAGTATTTTCCAAAAAATGAAGGTAAAGATCACCAACCAAAGATTGGCTGTTGAAACATAAACATGGGAAACTGAAGAGGAGCAAATTTATTATAATAAAAAAATTATAAATTTTTCCATTCTTCCAGGAATAGAAGAAGTGAGGGTTTAGGAATTATCTTCAAGGAACCAAACAAACCAACAAACAAACAAGAAATGGAGAATATCATGAATGATCTAGACTCCAAAAAAAAAACCTGGTTTTTATAATTTGAATTGTGAACATAGTAACGTTAAATCTGAATTGTCCCCCATTTTGACATATTCAATCAACAAATCATTTGGAAGTGGAAAAATAACATAATACTTGAAAATCCCTAGTGTAACACCAGTTCTCAAGAATGGTGAAAAGACAATGTTCGCAATTATAGCCCTATATATTCTGTTCTCAACGTATTTTCTAAAATTTTCGACAAAACAATGCACAGAACGTTGATTCATTATTTGGATTTCTTCGATTTTTTGTATCAACGCCAATATGGTTTCGGCAAATTCAGTGATATGGAGTCAACAGTACTGGATGATATCTAAGATATTCAGTTGAAACTTGATGATAAAAAAAATGAATTCTATTGAAAACATTACATGGAATTGGAATTCGTGGCATTGTTTATGATGAGTTTGAAACTATTTGTATGAAAGACAATAATATGTGGCACCTGATGGTTACATAAGTGATGGAAAAAAATTATCCTATGGAGTGGTGCCCCAGAGATCCATCCTAGGACCATCCTTATTTTTAACAAGCCGACCCGTGCCCAACTTCGTTCGGCGTTAATTATTTTTGTGATGCAATCATATTGTGTAGTCTTTAGAACTTAGTTTCATTAGGTTCATCACAGCTCTGCCTGCTGGGCGCACTGGAAAGAGCGTTTGAAAGAAGTCGAAAATGTTATAAACCTTCTTTTCACCCCTTTAGACAATGAATTTCAATAAAATACGAAACACATCTTTCATTGATTCTTTCGAAGAATATTTCTTCAGAATTTGAATAAGAATGAAGTACGTTGACCATTTTTCACCCCCTTAGGGGTGGTATTTCCTAAAGCAGCGTAAAACGTGATAAAAAGTAGATTATGACCGCCTCCTGGTTCTGAGCCACCTTCCCACCAATTTTCAGTCAGATCGGTTTAACCATTCTTGACTCTATATATATATATATATATATATATATATATATATATATATATATATATATATATATATATATATATAAAGAGAAAGTGTTATTTGCTATAAAGCAAGATGAATCAGGAAACTGATAAATAGATTATCAAATTCTCTGGTCTATCACAATTTGCATTCAATTCGAAATGCCCACCACAAGATAGCTAGCTATTTCTGGCTTCGGCCTTCATCAGCTGTGGGTTGGCATGGTCCTCGTATATATATATATATATATATATATATATATATATATATATATATATATATATATATATATATATATATATAAGTATATGCACACTGATTTGAAATTATTATCTCGTTGAATAATAATAAACTCAATTCGAATATTAAAAATCTTCGTTCATGTTCATTACTAAAAACCGAATAGAAAATATTCAAAGTCACACTCTAAAATTTGATAAAGATTTAAATTATTCAGGAACCATTAGTTTTCTAGCGTCATTTTTTGAAGAAACTCTTCCTTTCGAGAAACATGTATCTTACAAGCTCATATGCTTCATCCACTTTACTAAACATTCAGCTAAATACTCGAATCTTGTTCATCAGTCTGACAGTGTACAAGATCATAATACTCGAAATCGCAAATATTTCCATAATCATCAGCATGAGAACAATTTTTGGTCGAAAATCGCTATTTTTCAAGCACTTATAACTCTCTATCCTTTTCTCGCAAAGAAATGCCACGCAAGAACAGTTCCAAAACGCACATAAAAAATATTTGATATCTAAAATCTGAAAATGAAAATAAAGGGAGCTGAAAAAAAATGAAAGAAGAGGAGAAGGGAGTGAGGAAGGGGAGAAATATTTTTCCCTCTCTTTGTCATTCCTTTTTTATTCGCATTGTGATTATGACCATTCAATAATAATAATTCATATGATTGGAGATAGTTATATTTAAATTGTATTTTTCGAATGATATAGGTATTTGTTATACCTGCTATGAACATTTGTACTGTTTCTTGGGATTATTAATAATAAACAATAAACTAGTCGTAGGATAAAATGAGCTAGGATCCAACAATAATAGAAACTTTTCTTTGGATCTTCTGGAAGAAAGTGATCATTTTACATATTCAAAATTATTATTATTTCCTATTATTTCATTATTGTTTTGTGTTTGAAAATAAATACAATCAAATATGGAGTTATCAATTATTTTTGTTGTTTATACCAGCGTTTCATCATCAATCAATCGTATGAAATTAATCAAGTAACCTCATGAATAACATGAAATTGATTCTCACTGAATAGCTGCATGATTTTTCCATTCTTTCATCTCTTACCAATATTGACAAATTAACGAATCATATTTCATTATTCATAATTTCTAGATATATCCAGATATATGATCATTCACCGAATTGTAGACGAAATTTGTGCTTCACTTATCTGCATACTTGAAATTCATAACCACGAACAATACAAAACATTTAACTAATTTGAAACAACTATCTTGTTTGTCTTGTTATCGAATAACAATGCACGATCAGTTCAGCACAATTCTCAAATCTATAATCTACAGATTATTTCACAAATTTACATATAAACTATTTAACTTTCATTGAACATTTGAATACAATTTGAAAATAGATTCATCTCAGATGCGAAATATAGATCCACCTTCCTTAACAATTGTGAACCAAAAACGTATCAGATGAAAGGCGATTGCATTTCGTGTTACATCATTTCGTATCCTACCAGGTGATCGATATTTTCATCATATTATAAATTTCACGATTCTGTTGGAACCTACAATTTTCTTCAACTGGGTGAATTCTTCAATAGGACCTCTGGAATCCGTTAATTAATTGTCGTCCTCAAACCACAAGAAACATGACATACTGAAGAAAAAATAATTGAAAAAAGAGCAACATAGAATACTGTTCAATCGATATCAAATTTTTAGATACTATACAGTTCGATTATTTCAACTCTACCCATGCGTCGTCAATTTTGAGAATATGAAATACGTCAAGAAATATCCGTCAAAACAATGTCTCAATGAAGAACGACGTGGCTAGTATCCCGATAAATATTACTACGTAAAGATAATGACTTACGAAATGAACTATTCAAATATATGGAACTGTCGAGCTCCAGACAATGAGAGTTGTTGTTTCAATTCAAATGAACTTACAGTAGATATTCCAATCTAAGGATCCAGAGACAACAGGTTTGATAAGGAAATGGAATAGAGACAAAGATATGTGCAAAAACTTTCATTTGCCCAGTGATTATACTAAAAATATTCCTACTCGAATCGCATTTCAGCCACACTCACAAAATATATGAGGAGTTTTTTTTGTCCATACCACCGCAGCCGTTTGACAAATCCTAGTAACCTCTCTCTTTTTCAAAATTCAACAGAAATTTTTGTGCTTGTGAATGGATAATACTCCCAGGCATAATCTAAAGCAACGTTAAAATATATTGTGAACGGTTTTGGCCTTTATTACAGGTTAAGTATTGTTTTTTTTTCAATAAGACTTCTACTTACAGTCCTGATGACTGTTATGTAAATATCCCGGTAATGCGGAATTATAGTCACAAATATCAATTGTGTTGGAGAATTTAAATAATATTTTTGGATTGAACACATTATATTGTAGGTACTCACTTTGGAGGAAATGCTACCAAGAGGCTTTAAGCTTTGAAAAAACACATTTTTTTTTAATATATTCGATTATAATACAAAGTTGAAGTGGCAGTGGCAACAAACTAACCTCTAATGGCAGTTATCAGTGATTTCTTCATACATGTACTGCGCTAGTCGATTCGTGCCTGCCACGTTGTGCTGAAATGTAAAAAACAGTGGCGGTTTTATAACTACCTCTTTTTTCTGTTTCGTGTATCAATTGATCATCACAATACCATACGTCTTTGCTTAGAAGACACTTGCCAACGGATGTTGATCTGCCCAAAGCGGTTGGTAGAAAGAGATAATACATATATTGTGTGTGATTTCATTGATCATAAATTTTTTATGCATAGGTAAAGTTAAAATAATCGAACTGTACATATGAAATGAATATGTTGTTATTGTCCCTAATCAGAAGAAATGCTGATTTCGGTTGAGTGATAAAAATACACGAAACAGTATTCCAATACCGGTATGGCATTCAGTTTAATGCACATCATACATGGATCTATAATCATGTTTCATGAATCCCGAAAAAACTTGCAGCTTTAAATATTTCCATAAATTTTCGAAATATCGAAAATAGAGAATACATACATGTTTCAGCTTCAGTGACTGCCTAATAGTCATCCTTCATATTGATTCGGACTTCCAGTGTTTATTTGATTGACTCTATTGATATGTGTTGCAAAAAGACGGAATATCGTCTAGAGATTCTGAATCATTCGAAAGAACCAATTCACACTGGTTATAATATTTTCAATACGAAGAAGAACATGAAATATTCGATGTGTGTCCCATACGTACCCCCATCATCCAAGCGAACACAATTAATTACATCCCAGGTACTTCGCTGAGACATCACGGTATATGACTCACCAGAACTTGTCGCAGGGAACTCACTCCGCTCAGAAGTCCCAATGTCCTACAAATGCGACATACCTTACGATGTAACTGCAATGAATTTTGGATCGGTACGACGGACATAAAAATATCCGTTGAGTCATACTGAGATGTTTTCGAATATAAATAATATGTTAATCTCAGAGCAAATATCTACCTTGAACTCAAAAATACGAGACCTTTCAGATTGAACTATTCGTGGTCTCGGTAGTGTAGTGGTTAGCATATCTGCCTATCAAGCGGAAGGCCGGGGTTCGAATCCTCGCCGGGCCACCGTGCTGGGTAATCGCACGTTAAGAGGTAAGGCCTCGTTGATCCATTGCTCGTACAAGTTTCGACTTCTGAGGGTTGACGTTCGTCAGCTGGTTAACGAAAACGAACAAAGAAGAAAGAACGAACCGAATGCAATTGAGGAACCATTTTGCACCTTGACCTCCCATTACGGATATTTTTTAATTTATACCTTCCTTCATCAAACACTCACGAGTACACGAGTACGCCTAAAAGGAAGAGCCTTGTGCAGGCAAGGGTCGGCTAATTGTCTTGGGTCTTATATGGATTGCACCACCAATCTCATCATATTCAAAATTGGGTTTGAGTTCGGTGTCGCTAGCAACGATTCTATCGAAAGCAGAAAAATTCAATTTTCTAGAAAAATCATTGTACCTGAATTTTACGAAAAATCCACATGATAGTATATAAAATTTTGTGGTTCATCAGACGTGAAGATGGCACAGCCTATAAAGATGAAACAAAGTACAATGGCTAACCTGGAACACAAAATAAATTTCAGATATTTCCCTAATGAACCCCGTCTTCTTAGGCAATGAGAACAAATGACAAGCAATGTTCTCCATTCGTGTTTTCAGGCCAATGGAAGTGATACTTACCTATTACATCAGTTTCAGAGTTGCTACTATAAAAACGTCAACAACGAAAAACGCGTAGTAATAACTATTTTCGTATACAACCAAATAATAAGCGAAAACTGTAAGAAATGATCTTGTTTCACGATAACATTTTCACTGACAATCGACAACTAGTGAAAGGGCCCCATGCGATTTGTCAAATGCCTTTATGACGATCCCGTGAACTATTATATTTCTAGGAATGAGTGTATCGCATACATTTTTGAAATATGTTGAACGAGAACTTGATTCCTAACTAATGAAATTATTTTGTTGAAGATACATATATCCAACATTGAAATAAATTTTTAAATTCAGAATAATTTCAATGGTGAAATACTTCTTTTTTGTCGCTAGGGTTATCTCAGAAAAATAAAAGCTATTTTGAATAACACATAAACCTATCTCTCCTCATAAAATAATATTTTTGAACATGACAAAATTTCTAACTCAAGAATGTACGTCTTGCCATTTCAAACTTATTCTTCACTTCACAATCCAATGCCACAGTTAATACACGTTCATGTAACCATCCATTTACATGTACTTATATCAATCAATGTACATATTCTTAGATATAACATTTTCATTTAATCATTGATGGTCGCAATATTCAGATCGAATGGGCAAAAGTAGAATTATCTCTACGCAGGATATCTCGAAATCCGTATCTACTGGATGTAACAAATATAACATCATCTTGACATCGCCACAATCACATCCCACCGTGAACATCGCATCGACAGAACAAAAATATTCACAGTGTTATTTGATAACGACGTCGCAGAGATGTCATCTTCAGATGATATACTCCTGAGTGACAAATGGAAATGAAAAATCACCAACGAGACAAATACTGTTTTTTAAAATTCTCAGTACCAACCAAAAAATCAGGTTTTTGATTTCATCATTCATATTTTGACACTTGCAGAAGATCAAAATTCGAGTATAACGCACATAAAGAAATCATAGCTAGGAAGAATTCATTTCTGAGGGCGAACCCTAGATCAACTTCTACCGGTTCAAACTGTGTGATTCAAGCTGTGGTAGGCCCTCAAAAAGGTCAAATTATGCGATCATTTCTTATACAATTATTAATAACTCTCAAATTTTATTATTAGTAAAACGGGCGATAATAAAGTTTCTGTATAGATTCAGGAATGCTGAAATCTATTTTTATGCAGTTCCATTGAAAAAATCGAAAAAACTAGTAGAGCAGGAAGTTTCAGTTGGCAAAATGATGATGTAGCGTTTCACTACCGTAAATTGATTTTTCTTCGGTATGAATCATCCAAATACCGTATTCTTGTATTTGCATGCAGCTATCTCTCAGTCTATAATATATCCTTCTGCCATTTCCAATATATTTCACAGTTAATTTTCATTAGAGCCTTCCGACTGCTAAGTATCTTCATTTAAGGATGTCATGTGAATCAAATTAAAATTCTTCGATCTGAAACCGACATTCTATGCATGTTATTATGTTACCTACATGGAAATAGGCGGAGTTAGCTCCTAGGATCCGTTGAGTTCAAATGAATCATGTAATCGAATCAGTTGACACACGTGTTGACAACACGAAATGCCACAGTTAAAATCCGAAGAATTGAATGGATTTGACTCCAAAATTCTTGAAGTACGCGAACTAAACTGAATCCGTTATCATGAAAACCCTTTTCCCACGTTGTCGGATCCACTCAATCTTCGAATTTTCACGTAGCATTCCGTGTTGTGAATATGTTCTTCAACATATTTGATGACATGATTTATTGGAACTTAACGGATACTCGGGCATATTTCCGCCCATTTCCATGTAGAATAATATAATTACATGCATAGAATGCCGATTTCAGATCGAACAACTTTAATTTGCATCACATGGCATTCGTAAATGAAGATACTCAGCAGTCGGGAGACTGAAATGAAAATTCATTCCGACTACGACTATATTGCAAATGGCAGAAAGGTATAAAGACTAAGAGTAAGAGATAGCGGCATGTAAAATCAATGAAACGGTATTTGGAACACCCATACCTAGGAAGCATCAATTAACTGTATCAAAAAACTATATTATAATTATGCAATCTGAATATCAGGTATTAACTCTCGCGTTTTTTTCTTATAAAAATACTCATTAGTCCTGATCAAATATTTTCCGGAGAAATTTTGATATCAATTACCATCTTTCGATGGACGGTGGGGATTAAAACGATATTTCCTGAAATCCTTTTATTTTTCAGCGACTTCCTTAGAACTTTTCACTGATATTTCCTTGAAATAAATATGAAGTTGAGTTATTAGAATTTTTCCTCGACCAGTCGAAACAGATGATCGAAAATTATAATAGAGAATAAACCTCGAAAAAAATATTCACTTATGAAGCAATACGCATTATCATACTTCAAAATTAAATGTTCTTCACTCGCTAGATTTAGAATTTCTCCTTTCAGGGGGCCTGTCACACGTTCAATCCCCCAGTCTGAACTGCTAGTGTGTTGACCTACGTAAGGAATTCTTTCTAGATATGACTCCATCATATACCTTATACCCGAATCATCATGCTGCTATCTCTTGCTCTTAAAGGTTCAGATGATATAATTGTGTACCTATGTAACAAAATATTTGAGGAACAAGAAATATCATTTATTCTGGATAAATCGAAAAACCCACTAATGTTTCCGATGAACACAGGTAACCAACTAAAAATTTTTTCGTGTACAATGCCTTCCGAATCTAAATTATGCATAATACGCATTGAATATACAATACCACCCTTTCCTAAAGTCGACTGAAAATGCAAGAATACCGTTCCATTTCAAATAGCAGTAGCGTCGAAAGCGATCGATGTTGTTTGTACCCAAGTTGCAATCGACAGAAAAACAATCAAAAGTAATACTGGCTACTGCCTCAGATAGTTTGGAATTTTCATTCATAGCGAATAAAGAATAAGTGGCAACAACACCGTTGTCGATAAGGACTTCTCTTGGGAGCTCGAGGAATACGAGTTACGCTCAAGCTCCACCGGCAGCACACTATGGACTGAGAAATTTCGGGCGATCATTCGAAAATGAAATGATATATAGAAGATAGTTGAAGAGTTCTGAGATGATGCAATGGTGTGTAACTCACATATGTTTATATTCTGACATTTCATGGTCTTTATTTATAAAAAACAATCAGAAACACTGACAAACTATTTTTTTTGAGTTCTACTCACAGAAAACAATACGACAGATTCTCTCAAAATAATCCATAACCCTCAAGTTTAGTGTTTGTTTCATGTACAAAACCTTTCAGGTGAATTGAACGTGCCATTTTTTAGTTTGTAGGAGAAAACACTATGTTAATTTTAATAAAACTGACATATCTTTTCAAATTCACAGAATCACTCATGCAATCAACTACATTATTAACATTCCATTCAAATTCGAGGGGATACACATAAACATCCCATCGAATTTGAATAACAAAGTCAAAAAAATGATGATGTTGTTTCTCGTAGTACGATTGATTCTATGAATTTTTGAGAGGATCCATCATGTCGACGTTTCGGCTCCCACTTTGGAGCCATTATCTAGACATCTTCGCGACTTGGTGCCGAGGTCTGAGTCTCCCTGAACCCCAACCCCCATCTTGACAAAGTGAAGACTGTGGTTTTGTAGATAGAGGAATCGTATTTATAACTGTATGAAAGTCCGACGATGTTAAACATGTGGTCGGACCCGATGTAGGTGTGGTCTGAAAAGTATTAATCAAAGGATTTGTTCGATGAGATAATGATGGTTTCCAGGAATTGGGAAGCCTTTGTGAGTTGGCTGGTTTGTTGAGCCTTAGAGGACGTTTTAAAATTTCTATTGCTTCGTGAATTATTCTGGAATGGAGTGTTCTTGCTGTGGCAATGGTCTTCGTGTTGTTGAAGTAAATTTTGTGTCCGGTTTCGTGGTGATGTTTGAAGAGAGTCGAGGTCATGTCCGAATTGCACACTGCTAGTTCGTGCTCGTAGGACCTGTAGGATACTCGTCTATTCTTTTGTACTATGTATGTTCTCGGGCAGTCGTGACAAGGTTTTTCATATATTCCTCGTGACTCGTTGGGTATTATATCTTGGAGTGAGCAGAGGAAAGAGAATATTTGATTGTTTGCTTACTTCATCAGTGACTCCCTGAATAGAAGAAAGGAAAGCTTTCGGGCGATCAACCGGATCTTCCGGTGGTTTGAGATGCGAGAAGCGGGTTTGTTGGCGTTGAATGGTTCTCTGGATCTGGGGGTAGGAATAATCGTTTTGAAGGGGGGGGCGGATGTGAGTTTTTTCAGCTCACTGGGTCTATTGTGGGCATCTGTGAGTTTCACAGGTCAGTACGGAGCTCACCTGGGCTGAATGATGGTTGGCATCAAGATATCTGTTGGTGTGCGTGGGTTTTCGGTAGACAGTACGAGAGAAGTAATTTTTGGATTTTGTGATGTGGATATCTAAGAAAGGAATAGCGTTGTTCATCTCCATTTCCATGGTGAATTTTATATCGAGGTGAAAATTGTTCAGGTGATTGAGGAAGGTGTGTGGGCTTTCAGATCCATGGGGCCAGAGAGCAAAGACATCATTCACATAACGCAGCCTTCACGTCGGCATCAATGCAGATGTGTCAATGGCTCTTGACTCAAAATCTTTCATGTAGAGGTTTGCAACAGCTGGCGAAAGAGGCGAACCCGAAGGGACGCCTTTTACTTATGTATAAAATTTGGCAGGGCAAATTGATTTATCATATGTGGAATTGCCATTTAAACAATTTTTGTTTCTTGAAATTTTCCAAAAGTGTGGAAACAAGGCAAAGCAACACTTTTCTCATGCTTAAACAATGACAAAAAAGATAATTGAAACAAAGTTATTGAAACTAGTGAATAAAACAATGCTTTCATAAGGTACTCACCCAATATGTTGGCCAGCTGATGCACTGCTTGGGTGCATATCTCCTACAGCGGATGCTCTGAGGCAGCGCACAAGACGTGTGTCATACATGACTCAAGTCTGGGGGCACTTACTCCAGCCGACACAAGTACTTCCGTCTCTTGTTGAATGGGGCTGGAAAGTTCAAGGAGATAGTTGGGTTCGAATATGACCACTACAGCTCCCATCGAAGTGGACAATGTATCAAACATTGATTGTGGATTCAAAGTGGCCTGTGTCGTCAATCGCGAGAGTAGCAAGAAAAATGTGGATTGCGTTGTTGGTTTGTGCTTTTGCATCTGCGTTAAGACCTGAGCTGAATACTTTGGTATATAATCAATTATGTTATTCTATAATGGTGTCAAGTGACGTTGACGTCTGTCTGACATGCAATGTGATTTTGATATTTCCAATACTGTGAAGCGAATTTTTTTTGTGGAATTTATGAGATGCGGACTCCTCTACAAAATAATCAAATCAAATTTTCTACGATCACGTCTATTTTTTAGATACAGGCCAATTTTGTGCTGAAACTTCACTATTTTCATATCAAATTTCTGTTTTTGTAACACACACAACATATTCTGGTCATAACACTACAAACACATCCTCATTTACTAGTTTGTAACATTTTCGATCAGGAAAAAAAACAATTGTTTCATATAATTCAGCCTTTTCCAAAAGTCAACATAAATATGTTCAGTTCTCACAATGACGGCGGCAACTCTGGCAACATCACAAATAAATCAGTATTGAGCTATGATATTTCAACGAATTTTTGACGTTTCGAAGAAAGTTGAAATTTTTTCTGTTCAAAATTTTTTGGAAACGAGTAAATGAGGGCTTGTGTGGTGTTTTGACAAAAAGAGACAAATTTTGTGTGTCATAAACTTGAAGAATGGTGAGGTTTACCCCGAAATTGGCCTGTACCTCTGAAAGTAGACCGCTGAAAATTTGATTCGGATTTTTTGTAGAGGAGCCCGAATTACGTAAGTTCCACAAAAATATTTTGGAAATTTAGATGCTCAGTGAGACCAAGTTTTTCCTTTTGAACTGCCTCATATAGAATGGGTCGTCTTAGGGTACATAAGGCCATAATATATCTCGAACGGCACTGGTTCTCGCACAGATGATATAAGCTAAGTAGCCAAATGAATTTTCATTATTAGTTGGTTCGTATCGATCGATCCAAACATGGAAAGTTTGTTGTCGTTAGTTCTGCATTTTTTTCTGTTCAGTTTTCTTCAATCCATTCAATTCTTTTATATAGACTGTGTCAGCACCCGCTACTTATAAATGTGGTGGAATAGTTTTCGGCTTATATACGTATGCATATGGAAGATTTTTTTATTAAGGAATATAACCAGAATTCGACTTTGGCCTTCTGTCGCATCCTACTCTACATCTTCGAAAAATGAGTGAGATTGATTTTGGAAAGTTCGAAAAGTGATAGGGGAAAAAGTTGCTCAAATTTTCATTTCATACATCTACTGTCACTTCGTCTTTTGTCCAATTTTTTTCCCTTTCCGAATCTTCTGCTTCAGCGATTTGAACGAAATTTCGTAATTTTGATGAATTTGTGATTTCAATGTCAACGTCTGAACTTGTTACTGTGATCTGTAGCTAATACTTCTTATAGAGGGTCATTTCATAAGTACTAGACGTGTTATTTGTTACAACCGGTACTATGAATGACATTGAAGAAAAAATGTTTTGTGAAGCCAGATCAAATATTCTGATATGAGATTATATTTTTTCGAAGACTTAACAAACATCCTATAATAATATGTTGAAGATTCATGACATAAGTTCTATTGGTGAAATATATCCATTCGAGATCAACTTTGAATCTCAGTCTATTCTGGGTAATTAAAAATCGACGATTTCCGACCAATTGCAATTCCTGACCAGGTTACTTTTATAATGGAATGTAAAATATTCGAATCTTTCGTGAAATCGTATGAGTACTTACTCATCCCTTCCACTATTTCAATATCAAGTGAGAACAAACGGAAATATTTTATATACATATCCTCCATATATTAGTTCAGATAATGTTACTGGAATGACATGAAAGCCTTACAAAAAGCGTAGGGAAACGACCCAGATGCAGCTTGGAGATAGTATTACAAACAATACCAAAAAAATCGCTTGAACGAGCATGATTTTGGAGTACTTCGTCGAATCAGTTAACAAAAATCATTGTACGGAATCGTAATGTAGTCATTAAGGGCTTACACGTGACCATTGTTCACATAAGAATCAATCTAATTACCCAGTGATTACACAATGCTGAGCATAAAATTTTAAAAGGGAATGATCGACATCTCAGGTTATATTTTCTGTTGGTAGAAAATAGCAGCATACTTGAAGCCTGTAGTACGGAAAATAATAAAGTGCTACTTTCCCTCCTGAGGATAAAGTTTACTGCCCAAAACGTGGCGGTGATTAACACCGAGAACAGATGTACCCGGCTCAACTGAAACTCGCACATAAAAATCAGGTGAGATTATGTAAGAATTCTAGTCAGATTTAGGACGCATAATTAAGCTGGACCACCCAGGAGTACCTGGAGATTTCAAAGAGCAGCTCTCAGTGCAGAAATTCATAGACAGACCAAAAGACCAGGAGATCAAAAGAAATTCAAGATTCACAAATTTCAGAACGAATATCGATACCCTGGTACGTTCGCTAAAAGTGAAAGGGGCCTTCATCACCTCGAGGCCAAGAGTTCAAACAGTTTCAATAGAAGAATAAAAACAACGATCTGGCGCAGTGACTGTCATAGAGGACATTTCGTAAAAGTGGAAGATCTGGACATATCTCTTTGAAGATTGCAAGGCAAGAATGCCACCAAGATACAATACATACCAATCAGGATTCCGCCAGATTTGCAATCACCTGCGAGGACGAGGTCATCGCGGGTCATCCGTGTTAACAGGATAAGAAGAATAACCGATAGTCTAACCATATCAGGAAAAGTCGATAAAATATACCTCATATGCACCATAACAAAGGTGCTGCAGTATCTTTGGCAATTCTCTCTAGTTGGTCTCAAATTTGGTGAACATTTTCTGTTCAGGAATCGGTTCATGACCGAAAGAAAAATCACTTCGAGGAGTGGTTCTTAACACAACCTAACCAAATTCCTACTAACCTGGTTTTGTAAACATACTTTTTGTTGGTATTTTCTTGAGACGGATGTATGAAAGGCGGTGCTATGGGACCTCTCGCTATCAATATAACTTTGGGATGGGTTATCATGGAAAAATTTCCTGAAAAGACACCGAACATTGTAAAAAGCATTTCTCTTTCCACATTAAGCAATAATAATGATTTGTGTTCTCTAGACAGAACAAAGCAATTCTGGAAAATAGGGGAATTGCCAAAAACAATTTTTTTTCTCCAGATGTAAAATGTGAACAATTTTTTTCTGATACACACTCCCGAGATCCACCTGGTTGGTTTATTGTTTTTCTGGCTTTCAGAAATTCTGTTCCAAATTTGATGTTGAATCATATTAGCTATCGTAGATTCTCATCTTTGAAGGAATGCCGTGCTCGAATTGATGAATGATAATTAAATGGAAATCATTTCTGAAAATGAAAATCCCACAACTGGCTATTACATTCCACATCGGGCTGTTGCCAAGTCGCGAAAAATTCGGATCGTCAATGATGCTTCGGCAGAACGTTCAAAAGGAGTTCCGTTAAATGATTTTCTCGTTACCGGTGTAAAATATCGTAATCAACACCTACCCGATGAATGATTACTTATCGAAGTAGGAGGCCAATGGAAACGTTATACTCAACGAGATTACCTTAATTCGGCGATAAAAATGTTCAAAATAAGAACTTTTCAATATGACTTGACTTGTTACAATAAATTATTCAACTTTATTCAACTGACAACTGTCATCACAAAAAATAACATATACAAAGTATTGAACATATTTTTTAAGTACATTTTCTACACACTCCCACCTTGAGGCACATTAACAGTGACTCAACAATATCGTGAAAATGTTAATATGTAAGTCGATTTGGAGGTCTGATCTTTCTTCCAAATCTTGTTGTCATCGAGTGTTCTCTGACATCAGGTTGCACTGGCGAAGTCGCTCTCTGGATCGGGTTTTCTTCATCATTATTAGTCCCAGGTGATGTCTCACTCTGAACTGGACTCTTCTCGGTATGATTAGGCTCATGTGCAGTCTCTCTCTGAATCTGATTCATTCTTGTGGATACCATTTCCTCTCTGATTTCTGTACCATCTGGTTGTAGTTCTATTTCCATAGGATAGATTCGCTGAATTGGTCGTATAAGTTTCCCAGAAGATGTTCTCACACGAACTAAACGAATTTGCCCGTCTTTGCCAGGAAAAACCTCCTCGATAATACCCAAAGGCCAATCAAGTCTCTTCAAATGCTCGTTTTCGATCATAACAACATCTCCAACTTTGAGTTTTCCACAACGATGTTTCTTTCCGAATATCATCAGTCCACTAAGATATTCTTTACGAAATCGTTGACGTAAATTTAGTCGAATCTTGTGAATATATCTCAGATGTCTATTCAGGGATGATGCATCTATTTCGTCCAAATCTGGTGTACCGCTTTCTCTAACTTCATGTAGGAACAGGTTCGGGGTAAGTGGCATAAGATCGTCAGAGTTCTCAGTAATATAAGTCAGTGGTCGTGAATTCATGATTGCTTCGCACTTGCATAAAACTGAATTGAGCTCTTCATGAGACAAAGAAGCTCTGCCCAATTGTTTTCTCAATAATTGTTTTATAATACGTATGAGGCGTTCCCACCAACCTCCCCACCAAGGAGCTGCAGGAGGGTTGAATTTCCATTTAATTCTTTCGGCAACACCTTCTTCTTCAATCTTCTTCCAATCAAGGGATTTCAAATTATTTTCAGTGCCAACGAAATTACCACCATTGTCCGAATAAACAACTGAAGGACGTCCTCTTCTTGCAATAAATCGACGGAAAGCTAACAAAAAGGTATACGTCGACAAAGAACAAACAATTTCCAAATGTACCGCTCGATATACAGCACACGTAAATATACAGATCCAAACTTTTCCTGTGTCCGTAGAAAGAGTGGTCCAGCTGAATCTATACCAACAATTCCAAAAATTGCGGCATCTCTAACTCTGTCGCCAGGTAATGTAACAGGAATCGTTTCTAACTTCTTAGAATTGAATCTTTGACATTTAAAACATTTGGAAATCAAACTTTTTACTGTTTTTCTCGCTCGGACAATCCAATACCTCTCTCGTAATCTGCATAACAAACTCTGGACTTCTGAATGAAATGATTGTATGTGGTAATGGAGAATGATTTTTTCAGTTACTGAGTGTTTTGATGGCAAAAGTTGGATAAACGAAATCTTCAGTGTCATTTCTTTCAGAAATCTTACTTTTTATCCTAATGATGCCTTTATCATCTTTGAAAGGATGTAGAGAAGTTAAATTTTTATCGTCTAAACCATTGAAAGATTCTTCTTGAATCATTTTCAATAATATAATTTCGGATTCTACTACCTCCTCCAACGACAATATTCCTTTTCTCTTATTATTCGGTTGGAGACAATTGAAAATGAATCTTTGTATCCATCCAATTTGATTCAAAATTTTGTGATATTTGGAAAAATAACTATAGAATCTCGTAAAATTCTTCTTAATACTAAGAAATGTCGCAACTTGTTTTCTTTTTTCTCCTAAAATTTCTTCCTCATGGGTATCGAAATTATGCGGTGGCCAATCGTCTTCATTCACCAACCAAGTCGGCCCCTCCCACCATTTTGAAGTTATCAATTGTTTGGATGAACACCCCCTCGATGGCAGATCCGCAGGATTCATATATCCAGGAACATGGTACCAGCGATCTTTTTCCGTTAGGGAACGAATCTCTTGAATGCGATTCCAAACAAAAGGCTTCCAGATATCTTCTCGTCGTATCCAAGCTAAAACTGTGGTGGAGTCGCTCCAACAAAAAATATTAATATCCTTCTTTCCAATATTCTCAATTACAGAATTCAAAAGCCTAGCACCAATACTGGCTGCCAATAACTCTAATCTTGGAATAGAAATCTTTCTCGTAGGAGAAATTCGGTTTTTAGCTTGTATCAATTGAATATGAACACCATCAGATGACTGAGTACGGAGAAAAATGACGGAGGCGTATGCGTCTCTGCTGGAGTCACAAAACATATGCAAACTCCATTTTTCCGGATGATTCTTCATCAACCACCGAGGAATACGTAATTGAGTGAGATATTGTAAATCTCTGAGCCAGATCAGAAACTCATTATTTATTTCATCTGGGACTTGTGTATCCTTAGATTAACCATCCCCTCAAGATGGATAACGGCAATACCCACAACATGGAGATTGTGTGTCCAGAGAATAAACATAATTGCGGTAGAGGGGCGCGGTGCTGTATTTGTAAACAAGAGCCATGGGCGGCGGACACTTTGAATGAAATTGGGTGCAAATGTTTTTGAATTTCAATTGCCACAAAAAAAATTTTTTAGCTAATGTGTTCGAAAGCCATTACTCTTTTTTCGACTCGCTTTTCAGGTTAGATCAGTAAAATTAAGTGAACCAATTATAGCGTTGATTAAGAACGGTAAGAATCGGTTTGTAATCGGTAACAACATGTGCTGGAACAAACCCTCAGAGGAACGACAATAAATTTTATTGAATACTAACAGCATAATTGAAATAGAAACGAAGACATTTGAAGGAAGAAATGATACAGGAAATCAAATATACATGTGGCTGAATCATAAAAATGGTAAAATATGCTCATGAAAATGATAAATGCATCAGTTCATTATGACTGATCTGCTTGATAATTTTCCAGGAATTTGTGGATACAAGTCAATTTTTTCGAATAAAAATAGACAAAAACATTTAGTACGAAAACTTCTGAATTGAATAAATAAGTAGGGAGCTACTTTTTTCTTTAGTTCATTATAGGTAAGAGGTAGACTTCGGCAAAAATTAATTAATCAATAAATACAAATGAAAATGTCTATCTCCAACTCCGAACCTGTTTATTAAATTGATCACAGTTTTTTCGTTTCATAATGAATTTTTATTGTGAGAAATGTATTCAATTCTACCCAGCAAACACCAGGCAGTAACAGTTCCTATGGAAGTAACTTTGTGACTTAGAGCTCACATGCGAATTCCTAGATTACTTGTCCTGTTCGCATTTGCTGCCAAATGTGCTCTACATTTGGTTGAAACGTAAAATAACTGAGTCGATCTCAAAGGCATTCTAAAATGTAATATTCATGTGCAATCACTGATAGATGTCTTATTGTCTTCCCCTATGGGATTGTCAGTGCAATAGATGTTTTGAAATTCTTTGCTAAAAACTTTTTTTTATCTAGGAGGGCTCACATCAACATTTCCAATGTAAATTTGAATATTGCGTAATCGGATAATCGAATTTCGTTTTCTTTGTGAAATTATTTTGGACTAGTTATTAGGAATTCACTTTGAATCCTCTATTAGACTTCTTTATTGTGATATCAAGTTTAACATTATTTTGACAGTTATCAATCACCGAAACACCAAACTGATATCACTCCCACTCGACGCACACCCAAGTTGCCATTTCTAGAAGAAAAAACTGATGCCCCTCTTCCGAAGATACTAATTTGGTAAGCTAAGGGCGGGTCGACTACGAGTGATTTCGTAGATATTGCTTTACATTTTTCTATTTATTAGTGTACAACCTCTAGAAATGAAGAAAGAATATGGTAGAATGAAATATAATTCAACATAGTATTGAGACAAAACAAAAAGTGAAAATAAACACTCCATTCATATATTAGGTGTTTAGATTCGTTTCCTCATCTTCTTTCCCTTCAATGATCTGAAATTTTTCGGCTTGGTACTTTGTCCCACAGCATCTGAAAAACAAAAGAATACCAACTTGATGATATTCATAAAAGATTATGCATTATGAAAATATTATGTAACTTGGTAATATGAAATGTAAAAGGGCAGGAACTCTTTCGAAACTCACTCCAACACCGAACAAAAAAAAAACTGACGGCTGTTTGGCCAGCCAAGTTCTCCTAATGATGTCGATTTGTTGGTAAAACATAAATCGAGTTTGAGTGAGTTCAGTTTGGTAATGTGGTGAAACTTATAGGTATGAAATGAATTATCATAAACGGAAACTTCCAACCGCACCTATGATTAGCTGCATTTTCAAGAATCCTGACATAAAAAGCTATGTTTAAATAATATCTAAATATTGAAATATTGCCACACAAACAAATTCCAGTTAAGTGTCTGCAATAGTTCGGCCTTAGAATCCTGACTAGTAAACATAGGGTACTCAAGTTCAGTAACTTTCATAATTCGTACCCGTGATTTCCTTGTGAAGTCACTGTTTGGAAATGGTTGGAACTGTTTGGAAATGGTTGGAACAGACATACCATGACCATTTTCCAGTATTCATTAGTGATGCCAAGTGCTTCGGGCCACACCTTTCTTCTTACATCGTTTGGAATTCTGAAATAATAGATAAATTAGTTCGAGGAATCATTTTTACGGCTTTTTTTTTCTCCGAAGTAGAATCAAATTCCTAATTAATTGAATTAGTTATTGGTAAAAAAATGTTCACTTTGAATTTCGGCCAATTGTTATGTAATGTGATATATTTTTTTTTCAACTGCTGTTCACATACGTCTATTTATATTTGAAAGAAAATGGTAGAACTCGCGTATTACGAGCAACTGAACACAAATCGAAAGTGAAAACTTGGCACTCTTCCTTGGTTCGGAAGTTATAACCTGTAAAGTATATGAGAAGATGCTTAATCCACCCTTTCTTGCCTGTTAATAAGACCAGAATACATAATTTTAGGCACCAGATCCACTTCACACCTCATTTCGGTAATAGTAGCTTATACCCACACCCCAGCCTTATGAAATGAGTCCAGCTCTAAATAGGTAAGTATACCGCATTTTAACTGTTAAAAAGTCTTAGAAGTGGCAATAACAGACCTTCACTCTAGTTCCACCCCCGTCAATAATATTTTCCGCCAATATACATATCCTTAACGAAAAACTCGATCAGTTTTGTGAAGTTTTCAACCTAAGCTGATAGACAGGAGGAACGCTAATTTTTATAAAATAAAATTGTCAGAAATTTCAAATTGAATTTTGTCGTCAGGAATGGGAATATTTATAAGAAAAATGATCGAAGAGGGTAAAATGAGAAGTAGAGCAGACCCAACGACTGAAAACGTGTGTTCCGAGAAAGTTTGGTTGTATTGTGTAAAAAATAAAGTAGATTATGCCTCATTTCGTACCTCTGAAAGGTTATAACTCCCCTTTGAAGGAAGAGCGTTCATGTTTTGACCCAGATTCGTGTTCAGTTGCTTGGAATATGTAGGTAGGACATAATTACATTTATTTCAAAACTCGCCATGGTCCTGATAACAAACTTTTACCCAGAAATATCATGTATGAAACGCCTATGTTTTGTGTTTACTTACCGATGTTATGATATCCCACCACTCTTCTTGTCCGATTTTTAGCAGATCAGGCATTTGTGAGTCATTTTAACGTCTTCTTGCACACGAAAATGAAAACTAACTTCGAAAATCAATTGGAACAGTAATTAAACACACAACAACACCCAATAACTGCCACCAAATACTAATGTAAACAACATGAATGCTGGACTGGCAATTAATACTCGGACCGCTTCGCAAGTTTCCGCTCCCTTTCGATGTTCGTCAATTTGAATTCAACCAATCATCTCTCGTGGTATACAAAATAAGAAATGTAAACATTCTCCATCTCATTATGCGGACATTTCCTCACTCTACGTTATATATCTTGGGAAGATGGTTAATCTAAGTGTGTATCCCATGCCAATTTCATAATCCATGTCTTTTGAAGCAAAAACCTTGGACGAATTTGAACGGGACTAGAGAAACCAATAGGATCAAAAAGACGATGAGCTATGGATAAAATGGTTCGTTTCGTAACTTTATCAACATTGATATTCTTCAACCAATCAAAATTTATTTCCAAAGTGTAAGACTTTCGATCCCAATTCAATCCCAGAAAAGGAGAGAGGCTTACGTCAAACAGGTTATTTTCTTCTCCGATCAATGAATACTCCCACCCTCGAAGTTCGAATTTGCCCATTTTCATAATTTCAGTGGATTCACCGATAAATCGTTGAAGATCGAAATCGTTATCAACACTAGCCACACAGTTATCTACATAGAAACTGGTTTTGAGTTTCTGGAGAATGGATTGACTGAATTTCTCATCAGGTTTCTCGGAAATATCTTGCAGATGATGATTTATAACAGCAGCTTGTAAAAATGGACTACTGGTCACTCCAAAAACAACCCCCAAATGTCGGAAGAATTTCAAATTGCGAAGTTCATCAAACCACAAAGACCTCAAAAAGTTTCGATCTTCTTTCTTCAAACTAATTTGAAGAAAAGCCTTCTTGATATCAGATACTACTCCTATTCTTGACAGTCGAAAACGTGTCAAAATTGAAGGAATCAATTCAATTAGATCTATCCCCTTCTCAAGGCATTGATTCAGAGACGGTTGACCCTTGACCTTCGCTGAGGCGTCAAAAACTGGTCGCAACTTTGTGGTCGAACTAGATGGTTTGAGAACATGACGATGAGGTAAATAGTAACCCCCTGTATCAATTTCTTGTGCTGAAATTTCCTCGATGATTCTCTCATCCAACCACTCATTGAAAACACCATTATAAGAATCATAAAGTCCTTCCCTATCTAGTTTTGTTACGAGAAAATCCAAACGTTTCTTGGCTGACTCGAAATTATCACCTAGTGGAGGATGGCCATCAACCCAAGTCAAATTAACCTCGTATCTACCCTCATCGTTCACAGTGACAGACTCTGAAAGCCATTTTATGATATCAACCTCATTATCTTTGACGGATTTCAACTCTTCTGGTTCAGAAATGCCCAAAATATCTGAATTCCAAAGGTTAGGTATGTCGTTTGTGCAAAACATAGATGTTATTATCATGGATGATGTGGATCTAGAAATATTCTTATTATAACTAGGAACTTTACCCATCAGAGTCCATCCCAATGAAGTTTCAACAGCAACCAATCCACATTGTAGAACATGTCGTTTACCTGTCAAAAGTTTGCCTGCTCTATCAGCCCCTATCAAAATCTCTATTGGACCATCTTTTGTATCTGTCTCTGCAACTCCCATTTTCGATAATTCTGCTTTCCAAGGACCTTCCTGTATAGAAAGAACTTGACCACATATAACCGCCTGATCAAGTGCATTGAAATTACATATATAATTATCATTCAAATTTTTCAGAGTCACCCTGTAGCAGTTATGATCGACACTATCTGTGAATGAACCTCCAAAAAGCGCATGAACAATTTTTTCAGAACCTAATGATTCAAAACCCATCTCTATTGCAGCGTGACTAGTAATATAAGATCTTTGTGACCCCGTATCGATGAGCACTCTAACTGAACGAGTTTTCTCTTTACCACAAAGCGTTGCAACTAGAGTTTGTAAAAATGTCTGGTCAAGAGTATTATTAGACAAATTTTCAACAGTTGCCATATTTGTGCCAGAATTTGCATTGCCGTCATTCTTTTTAATACACATTAATGTTGCATGTTTTCCTTTACAGTGAGAACATACAAGTTTCATCATACACTTTCTGGCTATATGTCCAAATTTCAAGCACAAATAACAACGCCCATTCTCAACTAATATTTTACGTTTTTCATCAAACGACAATTTTTTTGTTTCATCGTCATCGCATTCTGTGGAAAAATGGGGTTTCTTGCAAAAAAACGCATTTGGGTATCTTGTTTTGATTAACTAAAACGCTTGCAGTGGGAATTGATGATTTCGCTGACGAATTCATTTCAACTTTTTTCGTTTTCTGGAGTTCAAAACCTGACATAGCTAAAGCAATTTTTTCCTCGCTTTCTACTTCCTTTCTCACAAATTCCATCAAGTTATCTAAGCGAATCGTTAATGAAAGTGTCACAACTATTAAGTACTACGCTGCCAAACACGTAAAATATATTCAGGCAAACAAGATTCCACCAAGGGATATAACATGGCCGCGCACTTGTCAGATTTGATACCAAGAGTTTCGAGTGATCTTAGTTGCGATTCTAATTTATCATACAGATTTCCTAATTTCGATTTTGAATTCATATTATTCAGTATCAATTTCAATAGTTCCCTCACATATACTTCGACCAATAAATCTTCCCGACCAAAACGAGATTTGAGACCTTCGATAACCTTTGGGTAATTATCAGCCGTAAGAGGGTAGTTCTCAACAAGCTGTCGAGCTCTTGAGTTCGGAACTGTAGCTTGAATAAGGTATTGGAACTTGTCCTCATTCTCGATCAAATCGTCGTCATGGATTCTACTGAATTGACCCCAGAAGGACAACCAATCCTTTATTTCACCACTAAATTTTTTCAATTCAATTTGCGGCAACTTAACTTTACGTCTAGCATGATTTGAAGTATTGTTACTGATTTCAGAGAGACAATCTTTATTCAAGCACTTTTCCAACTTTGCCTTAAGCCTATTATACCTGCTGGAAATTTCATCTGCTCTGGCTACCTCCGAATCAACGTCGTCCTCGTCTGCATCATTTTCTAACATGAAATGTAATACCTGTTTATCAAGGTCCGCAATCATTTCCATTTTCTGGTTCATAACTCGAACGTTTCCTTGAATATCTGCCAAGTCATAATCTGGCATGTCCATCAATTTCACCGTTTCTGCATAAAGTCTTGCGAACGAAGTTCGGTGGACATCAAGGGCTCTCATTAGTTTCTCCATTTCGTCCTGTCACGGTCGCCAAATGTAAAATATCGTAATCAACACCTACCCGATGAATGATTACTTATCGAAGTAGAAGGCCAATGGAAACGTTATACTCAACGAGATTACCTTAATTCGGTGATAAAAATGTACAAAATAAGAACTTTTTAATATGACTTGACTTGTTACAATAAATTATTCAACTTTATTCAACTGACAACTGTCATCACAAAAAATAACATATACAAAGTATTGAACATATTTTCGAAGTACATTTTCTACAACCGCACAGTGGGCTCGCGAAGCAAATTTTTGGCCAAAAAGGACTAGATGTGAAGTGCTCCTATTGTGAGTAAATTTGGTATGAAATTGAAGTAAACATTCTAGTAGTCCCGCATTTGAAAGCAACAGAAAACAGAATATTGTTTGACATTAGTTAAGAATGCTTCATTTTAAAGTTGTATATTCGAGGTTTGCGAAGTGAATTTTAATCGATATTTCGATTAAGTTTCAGAGCATTTTTCACTTGTTTCATTATTAGAGTGAAATGAGTTTTACATGAAATCAAGACAGGAAGGTGAGCACATTCCAAAAATATTCATCTTAACGAAATTAAGTAAATGACTTTTGGACAGTGGCACATTTATTCTCGAAATGTAGGAACTTGAAAGATATGTATTAATTTTGATTATGTTAGAGTGAAAATTTATCTTCTCCACCAACCTCCACTTAGAGATAGACATATCTTGAAAATATGACTTCCAGCATTACTAATTGTGGAAAAACTATCTGCATTCATTTGCATTTGTAAGAGATTGTGATACTTACTCTCGAGCATGTCGTTATAGAACTGGATAAATTCCTCAGCATTGCTATCAATTGCTACAGATACATGAGACAGAGTTCACTTTGAATGCTGTTTTTTTTACTACCATTTTGAAGGGTGTTCATGACATAAATCAGATCAACTTCCTATCCGAGAACGCTTCAGATTTTGTCATGTCACAGCTCTTTCGCTTGGTTTTCGCTCAATTTTATCGTTTTTCATTGACAGCAAAAAGTATTCGAAAAAGAAATATATATTTTGGGTTATCTTTTGTAGGTTGTTTTATATCTAACAACGATAAAGATTTTCTAACCTAAAAAACGGCCTGCCACGTTCATCACGTGATTTGGGACTATCTCAATTTTATTCTAAACGAACGACCCCAATTTTAGCCGAGTCGACCTTAACCTGAAATTCAAGTGAGAATTTTGAGCTAGGGTGTGGCTTAATTTTTATTATTTTCATTTTTATTATTTTTATCTCTACTACTCCAAGAAACTAAAATATTTATTTTTGGGGATAATTATTAACTTGATGTACGCAGGTGCACTTTCAACAATGTTAATTTTGAGCAGTTGTTATATAAATTTCCGCCATATTGGATCGGCCATTTTGTTTTTCTATATTCTCACTTCGAATTCGTGATCAGCGACCCCGATATACCCCGCGTACATACTTTTACTCGAATTGAATACTTTTTGAAGGAGTTTTCCGCCATATTGGATCGGACATTTTGTTTTTTCATATTTTCATTTCGAATTCGTAATCAGCGACCCCGATATACCCCAAGTACAGACTTTCACTCGAATTGAATACTTTTTGAAAGAGTTTTCCGCCATATTGGATCTGCCATTTTGGTTTCATACATTTTGACTTCGATTTCGTAATCAGCGACCCAGAAAACTCCAGGGTATAGACTTTCACCCGAATTGAAAACGTTTTTGACTTTTGGCCAGTTTTTCGGAGTTTGGGACCACTGTGAACCGGTCCGAAAATGCAGAAGGATATTGTTTCAATTCCATTGGATTTTCGAATTCATCGAATTTTCTTTAATGTGAAATAAAAAAAAATGTTGATTCAAATTTTGGTTAGTAACACTCATCAAGATATTCAATGAATTCTGTGGAGGTTTTCGGTGCAAGAACATGAAAGCATTTGACATTCGAAAGTTTTCTTTTCCATCTGAAATGCTCTCCTCACTCAAAGAATAAAACAATCCGACAGCTGGTCTCAAACGGAAAATTATTTTATCTCGCGCTTCTGGTATTCTTGAAAATGATATTGACGACGACAAAATTCTCACAGGGTGTTCAGATTATAGGGAGCCAATGAAAGTAGGCACTGAACTTATTAATATTCTTAAACGCGGAGGTTTTGAACTAAGAAAATGGACATGTAATTCGGCCAAAGTTTTGTTCGATTTGCCAAGATCACATTTCTCATTTTCTTCCGATTCAGATGAATCTTTAGAAAATATAGGTTACCAAGGGAAACCAAGTACAGATGTGTTTCCGTATCATGTAGATTTAATGCAAATAAAATATACTGAATATAGCATCTTATCACCTTTGGGGTACCAATACCAATAGTGGTGTAAATGTCTTATGCAAAATTAATAAAGATTCCCTCGACTGGGATGATTTTCCTCCCGTCCATATAAGCGAACATTGGTTAAATTTTAAAGCCGAACTCTCATTTCTACCAGAAATCAAAATCCCGAGACTTTTATCATTAAATAATACAATGTTCAATTTACAACTTTACGGTTTTTATCACGATTCTGGAAAAACACATTTATCATTCATTTATATGAGATCCTAAAATAAGTCCGGAATCAATATATCTTTAGTTTTTGCAAAGTCGAAAGTTGCACCGCTCAAAAGAATTTCGAATCCGCGTTTGTAATTAGTTGCGAGTGCTTCACTCGCGGACTCAATGTCCTACATTATTGAACTATTTCAGAAAAATATTACATTTTCACAAACTCTCTATTGGTCAGTCTCAACCATCGCATTATCATGGATTCGTTACTCTCCCCACGAATAGAAAACATTCATTAGTTATAGAGTAAGAAAAATTCAAGAAAATTTACCTTCTTCATGTTCACGAAAAAATTCCACAGATTACGCCGCACAAGATATTTCACCTTCACAACTTCCAAATTTGGTGGGCAGCAGACAAATCATACTCTGTTCAATCAAATGAGGATTTTTTTATGGACGAAAGAACTACCTCCTTCATGTCGATTGTTGATAATAATTTCATAGACATGTAATTCTACAGATTTTCTTCTCTTTCAGAAATATTGAAAATCATACGTCAACTGCTTCTTTTACATTGCCAAAGGTAATCGTTGTCGAAAACGGAGTACTTTGACTTTTTTTGAATTCGATTACGCTTTAATTGGTCGTAAGATATTTATTCGAAATGAATGTTTTTCAGAAATAATTTCATCAATCGATGATGAGATACAAATTGCAAAATCCTTCAGATAACTCAACTGTTTCCAAAATTCAAAAACTATTTTCGCATAGCATTACGAAGGCTAGTTTCTTATCCTTCGAACAGAAGCATCGGGCGGTTCTACATTGCAAACATCGTTTTACTAATCTTCTCATTGAGTATTTTCATAAAATATACCTGCATCAGTAAATTAAACGTTACATTTGATAATGCAGCGTTTTTGAATTTTATTTCCGAAAAGAGCCGTATGTCGTGTAGTATCGTCTCGTCAAAAATGTTGTCGCCTCTCTCTCAAATCCTTTCAACCGCCTATGGAAGAATAACCCGAACAGAACATTTCTCAGATTGGATCCCTTTATCTGTTGACTATGCTGGATCATTTTCATCTGAAATGTCAAGGTGTTCAATATACGAAATCGTATACATGTTTGTTTTGCCACAAAAGAAATACATTTCGAATTAGTTTCGAATCTCTCGACTGATGCCTTTTTGACATTGAATTGAACTGACCTATACTTGATAAGAATCAATATGAATAAAAATATCATAGTTTCCTGTACGATTTCCATTGTCAGTGAATATCATACATACAATTTTTGTTGGTGCTTTTTCAGCACCATTAAGGTATTTTATTACGCGCAGAGGACGTTGTAGAAGGCTTTTTCCAGATTGTAAGCCCAACTTTGTTGAAGACAACGAAGAAATTGTCCTCCTGATGAATATTTCTACTCAATCAGAATCTATTGAAGGGTCTTCTAATACTCCTGCAGCTCCTCATATCACTGGGCTGGCAGAAGCAGGTGTGAAATCCGTGAAGGCGCATCTAAAACGAGTAATTGGTGAACAAGTTCTCACTTTCGAGAAAGTGTAGACCGTATTTGTTTAAATCGAACCATTGTTGAACTCCCGTCCATTATAAGCGTCAGGTCATTTTTTGACCCTTGAACAGCTCAAAAATTTGAATTTAAATTCGGTATAGAATTACCTTTCCAATGATATATCATAACCATACTTCCAATTCACAATCTGCTGATATAACCGAGTTATTATAAAAAAAAATACTTTTTGTAATTTTCATAAAAGTATGCTATGTAATATTGAGCAATACCATATGAGAAACAATATTTTTTATGCAGATTAGCTATTTTTAAAATAAAATTTTTCTTTACATTTCAACATCAAGTCTATCATTCATCAAATGCTAACAGTAATTTTAAAAGTTGGTTATAAACTCCAATACAAACCATGTTTTTTATTTCAGTATGTACTGGAGTTTCTGACTGAATTCGAAAATTCTTCAGCATTCAAAAAATTATTGACTTGATGTTGAGAAATGAAGAAAAATTAATATTGAAAATATAATGAATTATTCTTTGGCTTTTTTTTTCTGAATAACAAAAAATAACAAACACTCTCTGTTGATAGGTTCATGTATATCATTCAAAGGCGTTTGATTTCACAAAAAGAAAAAAAAAAGGCCATGTGAAACAGCTATTCCCATGCCTAATTAAAAAAATATCTATCCGCATGGATTAGATGGAAAAAAATATGGTTCCCGTATGAAGTATGAAATTAGGATGCGCTTCCTGTCAAATCGGAAGTGTCTCATATGGTTTGATACTTCCTGAATTGTACCTTCATGACATAAAATTGAACTACCGAATTTGGAATATAACTACAAAATAACGATGAAGATACATGGGGGTAAATTGGTTCCGGATCATCTAGTATATTTATATAAACTTCTTTCTTGATTTCCGGGAGTATGTTAATAACAAACACATACACTACTGCGCTTGCGTAAGATATTTCGCAACTTACAATATTCATATCAGGTACTCGTTGAACTTCAGCTAAATCCATGCTAGATGTCTAGAAAAATTTCTTTGCTGCAATCAATACTCCCCCAACCCGTGAGTGTTTTTTGACACATCGAATAATATATACTAATTGTTGAGCAACTCACAGTCAATAACGTGAGCCATGTTTCATCAAAACAAATTATATTGAACTCTTTCAGTGATGACTCACAGATTATATCGCTGATCTTATTGTTCAATCCCCTTACGTTTTGGTAGTAAATACTGACTATTGTGCTGTTGGGCTTTAGATGTTCAAATTATTGCTGTTCCTCAATTATTTTAGGTAGGTCGCTAACATACCTGATCCTCATATTTGATTCACCATTAGCTTCCACCAGCTGCTTTCTCAAATCGTTGAAGTATTGAACTTGTCTCGGTGCTCGATCCTGTGCTAAGGATATTCTTCCTGTAACAAAACTCATCACTTGTGCCCCATTATCCATAATAATTTTCATTGTGCGTGTTTTATTTACGTTAAAGTTTCTCAAGTGATAGATGGAATAATTTTCCATTTGAATATTGGGATTCACTTTCCTTATAACCTGCGTTACCATTCTTTCATCTGTTTCTTTATCATAACTCTCTCCTACTCTAAATAAGAGATAAGATCTAAGAGATAATTTTTCCTTCTCATCCTTTCATTTATCTTTCCGATAAAGCTCACTTCGTATGAATATTGACTGTTTTAGGTTAGTTTAATTGGACTTGATGAAATCATCTATATGTTGATGCTCGATTTCAAATCTCTACATTGGGACCTGGTAGAGACCTGATAGAGCCCAGTCTTCGCAAAAAATAAATAATACTCTCTTGAGTTGGAAGCTTTTGATTTCTGAGGCTGTGAGACCAACACATTAAGTACATAGCGCTCTATTGCAACTGTCTCAATTCCAAGTATCATCGTCGTATTTGTTGATAGTGCACTTGGAGCAAGTCGCTAATTCTCAGCTAACTATATAAGTTCACTGTTATTGAAGTTTATTGGCACGCCACTGATACACTAGAATGTTAACAAGTTTTTTTGCAACCTTGAACTCGGGATTATTATTTTTTATTCCAGGACAAAAAGTGCTGGAATTCATTTACTATGATGGAAGTATTATTAAATTCTCACCATCATTCGAGGTTACTCCATAACAAGGATCAAACTTTTTCAACACTCAATTCCCCAAATTCTTCCCTAACTCTGGATAGAATTTTGAAAATGTCCGGTTTTTTCCGATGTTTTTCAGGGAGAAGTCTAGAGAGCTGCGATAACTATCAAGACAACCACTTCAAACCATATTAATGATAAATGAAGTATACAGGGTGTTCAATAAATGTCTTACTGACCAACAATGTGCTTTTTCAAATTAAATCCTCTATTCAATTTCTGTTCTGAAAATAGAGGTTCTATGAATTTCATTTCGAGTTCTCTAGAAGATTTGTTTGAAATCATTTCATGAAAGGGAAACCCATTTTTTTATATCGAAATCCTTTTTCAGATGGCAGTCGACCCGCCACAGGCAAACGAGAACGTCTCACCTCATCAGGTGATTTATAGACACTATTCAACACTATTTACTAGAACTGGATATACGTTTTAACTTTCAATATGCTGTTCTGAAAAGGCGTAATATCCGTAATATTTCAACTACTTATTATTAATGACTGTGATGCCATCAGCCAACAAAGAAAAATGAACTTCGATAATGTGTAAATATTGCCGGCATCTGCATTATCTTACCAATCATCAGTTCCTGCTGTGTTCCATCAGTATCTGTTTGAGAAGAAATGAATACCAAGATGTGTATTCCAAAATGAGTTGAAAGCACCAGATACATTCAGAGATTTTTATGCGCAATGCCACATCGACAATATTCGTCTCAGATTCAGTATAAAACGGCGGTGAGGATGATTGCAGATACTAGCGATTGGAACGTCGTGAGTACACATACCATTGAGATTCATTTCATAATTACCTTCATTGAACATTTTGTACCAGTATTTTTACTGTTTTCAATTATTTGCCTTCTGATTATTCGTTTAGTAGTATCAACCCTTTTTCGCTCGTATTTTTTCGTCAAGATTCACCCCTCTTATATTATTATCTGATCCAACAAGTTCTTGACAGGCTTCAGAAGGGGAATAATACCGACAAGTTCGAACACCACTTCACATAAAAAGATAACATGAAGAGATGAATACACAACAAAAAACTGATTGAGAAAAAAAAGTTATAATTACCTATTGATGTAGAATAGAATAGAATATTTTATTTGACTACGTTACATAATACAATATGTTTGTAGCAAGTCATGTTTGGCTTACGTCTAAAAATCACATAAAAAAGTAGGAAAATGTAAAAGAAGTGACAAAACTAACAAGTAAATAACATGAATCGCGTATACATATACAAAAACTTTGAAAATCAAAGAGAAGTGTTACCACAAGAATGTGTTCTGAAGTCATCGACAGAATAGAAGCAGTGCCTCAACAAATAATTTTTGTTTTTGTTCTACAATGAACTCTGTTGCAATTTTAGATTGATATGATTGATTAATATGCTACTAATCATTTATAGGTAATTTTTCCCTTCCAAAGGGCCCTGGATAAAAACTATTTTTCAATAGAAATAAATACTGTTCTTCCTCGCCTGAAAAATTGTGGTGATATGTGCTTTGTAGCGTATATGCAACGGAAAGAATTTTTCTCTTTTCCTTCTAGGAAAAATGGAGCCTGTATAATGTTTTTGTCAACAAGAAAAAATTTTGAATTGGAGCGTAAATTTTATAGACAGTGGACATTTTACTTTCATTCAACAGGAAATTATGTCAACCACATTCGAATTGGGAATCTGAAGCTCAACTTATTTTTATTTGTGTCTATGAAATTTCAAAATGGAACTATTTGCGTTTGCCATTATAGTAAAGACAGATTTCTTACCATTTGGACACACTGGAAAAAGGTCACACAGAAACTGATGTAGAAAGCATTGCTTTCAGTTAAGCCTACTTCAACTTAAAATGAGTGTTTCCAGTCTCAGGAAATGTACTTAATAAAATGAGGAACCGGTTTTCTGATAAAGGTACAAATGCTTTAGTTTTTCTAATGGCGTATTTTATCGGACGAAGTAAGCCTACCTAATTGTTACGTTTGGCCAGCTTGAGATGTTTGATTGATCTTGCAGAGTTTCCATTTGATTTTTTTTCCAATTAACATGCCTAAAATAGTGCTGTTATTGTAATTGAATAAAAGGTTAGGATGATGTTAACGTTTTCAAGTTGAAATTTCCTTTTTGTTCAATAGAAGCTAATTTTGTTGAATAATTTTCAAGTTGATTTGTTTTTCTATTCAACCAGCCGAAAGTGGTGGTGTGATTGTAATTATAAGTTAGACCTAATAGTTTTTTATTTTCTTTGAGAAAAAATGAACAAATTGTGCTAAAACTGTTTTATAATTATTCTGCTACTTTTATTTGATAGGAAAATCACTGAGTTTGTTGATTAATCACATAACTGACAAGCTCAAGAAATCATGAACCCTAATCAGTATTGAATGTGGAGATCTGAAAATACAATTTTTTTTAACTTCAACCATTGAAGTCGGAGTAGAATACTCACAAGAAAATGTTCATGTTCCCTTTTGCTATGGTAAGTATAACCTGAAGATATCAACATATGTTTCAACATTGATGTCGACCGTTACGATGGAATTACGTCAAATTTAATACGTCCAGTATAAGTAGGGATCTAAAGATGATGTTCATGAATTAAAGTGAGTTGTTGATCATTTTCTTGTAGGTATGAATAAAACATGCTAATTTCATGACTGCAACTGGGAGTTATTTGAAATATTTTTGAACTCACTAATTGCAACCTGATATTTAAGTAGAGGTAGTCGAGTATAGAGATGATGTATAGTATCTAATGACTGGCATTTATTTTACATCAGACAGCAGTTACTTCCTTGATATGATATCTTTACTGCTGCCGATCGCTGGATATTATATCAGCTAATATTAGCCGGACCACATTCGAGAATGAAATAACTCAATCTTTCATGATGATAATATATATTCAAACTGTCAGAAGATCGACGTTTTCTTGGAAACCAAAACTGGTTATAGGTAACCGAGAATTTTTCAATCGGGTTCTGTTTCGTTACCACACTTTCATTATCTTTTTTTGTTAATATGTACTTACATTCATCAATTTTCTATTTGCCTGATACCATCATCCCCGTGACGAACTGGGTAAGTGGATAGCATTCTCAAATTGAACTTGCGTTACCCTATGATTATACATTCATTGAAAACATTACATGATCCTTCGGCCGAATTGAAAAATATTAATTTATTTCTGCGAAACCTTCGACTATACAAGGTCATGCGTACCCATAGTTCTTTTCTCTCTTCTTTGTTCGCTCACATTTTGTCCATTTATTTCGAAAATAGCTGATTGAAAACGAAATAAATCTACGATATTCATCATTTACCATTGATCGAAGATATCTGATTCAGTCTATATATTTCAATTTAGTATCTTGCTGAATTTTTCATACGTTGATTGCTTAACAAAGATGTCTACTGCTGATCAGAAAATTTTGCGAGCTCAGGCCCTGAGACAAGCTGTTATTAATCGTTTGATTTCCATTTCAAAAGCTGCAACCGAAGCCCAGCTTCATGAAGATAATCATAATAAATTCAAAGTAATATATCGTGACATGAAAAAAATTGTCAAAGATTTCGAAAGCATCATTGTACTGTTTCGACTCTTGTTGCTGGTCAGGAAACAGAATTAGCAGAGGGAAATGCTATCGATAATGCCTTCACTAACAAATGTCATAAGATTAATACAACTTTTTTTTGAATTATTCGAAGCCAATTTAGACGATTCGGTGAATCAAACAATAGCTACTGTTAACGATTCGGTCCCGAATAGCAACGCTGTACTGCCTAAGATAAACCTCACCATTTTTTCGGCTGATATTGAATCATTCTTTCATGCAAAATTTTGAATTTTTAATTCACAATAATCGAACTCTTTCTAATATAGGAAAATTAAATAATTTAATTTCTAGTCTCAGTGGCCAAGCTCTCGAAATGATTTCTGATATTCCTGTTCTAGGAGAACATTATCCTTCTGCTATAAAAACTTCAATAGAAAGGTCCAGCAATAAACGTTTACAAACGTATACTCATTGGAAATGCATTGAAGATTCTCCATATCTTATTCATCAAAGCGCTCTTGGTCTCCGACAGCTCATGGATACTTTTACCAAGAACTTAAGTGCGTTGAAGGCTCTTGGTCTAAATACTACAAATTGGGATTTCATTACAGCTCATATGCTACTCGAACGTCTAGATCGCTCAATTCGTTTGGTGTTTGAACAAAATAATGCTTCCACTGATATTCCCAAGTACGAGGATGTCAAAAACTTTCTTTCAAGGCAATGTACAGCATTAGAATCTGCTATCAGGGCCAATCAAGTTGATATGTCAAAATCTAAGATTTAGATCATCAAACCAGGGCAAAATCACAAATTGTCCAATGTCCACAATTCACGCAATAAATCTGCATTTTTACTGAAAGCATCTGTTTCCTGTTTTTCATGCAAAGGAGCTCATGTAATATATGTCAGATTTTCTTATCGAAAACGCCGCAACAGCGTTATGAAATTGTAAAAAATCAGAAGGCATGTATCAATTGTTTGGCCACTGCTCATGCAACTAATCAATATTCGAGTCAAAAGATATGTCGGTCGTGTTCGAAGTCTCATCACACCTTGTTACATTTCTCTACAGCCTCACCTTCCGCGATAAATGAAAACAATTTGAATGACAACGCCCATACTCCACATTCAACAGTACACGAATACGATGCTGATTCTCATGAATTGAATGATACTGCTTCTCATTCGAATGTCAACAATACTTCTACCGTAGGAATGATAAGAAACGATAGAGAAATTCTACTTTCTACAGTCTAAATAAATATCAAAGATACTTTCGAGCAATGGCACTCTGTCCGTGCAATCTTGGATAGTGGAGCACAATCCTCATTTATCAGCAAAAGTTTTGCCAACCAATTAGGATTATCAAAATTCGATATCGCTATGTCATTACAGGGTTTGGATAAAATGTGCACCTCTACTGAGTCAGGAGTTCATTCATTGCATAATACTAACCATGTTTTAGAATTGAATGCAATTATATTAGATAATATATGTGATAAAGTACCCACAACATCTTTTTCTATAGATTATTTCCCTCAATGCGAATAAACGATGGAACAGTTGAAGGCTAGACTGCCTTTACAGAGTTTTACAGCGATTAAATGCACTAGGGGATGAACAATTCTCTCAAAACAAGGATATTACAAATGCATTCGCAAAACATTTTGAAAGCGTATATGATAAGTCTGGTGCATCTTATAATTTAATATTTAATGAAAGTAAACTGTGTCATAATATCCTCAATATAACTCATATAACTGACATTGATATCCAGAATGCGACTAAAAAACTTAAGCCGAAGAAATCTGTGGGGCCTGATGGTATTCCTCCTTATGTGTTCAAGGGTTGTTTGGAATTGCTGTTGGAACCCTTGAAGATAATATTCAACCTCATAATTAAAACCTGTATTTATCCCGATACATGGAAATGTGCAAAAATCTGCCCTATTTTCAAAAGTGGAAATAAAAATAATATTACTAACTACCGACCGGTGTCGCTATTATGTGTTCCTAGTAAACTTTTTGAATCAATTCTATACGAAAAAATATATCATCACGTTTCTCCGTCCATTAGGGACGAACAACATGGTTCTATGACCGCAAAATCCACAGTAACAAACCTTTTGGTTTTTTCGCAAGCAATTACCGAGGTGGTAGATGGCAAAGGGCAGGTAGACGTTGTTTATACGGACTTTGCTAAGGCCTTCGACCGGGTAAACCATGATGTGCTACTGAGTAAAGTCAACAATTTAGGTTTCTCTTCTAATCCACTGACACTTTTTGCATCATACCTGAGGAATAGAAAACAGTATGTAGTCTATAAGGGGGAATTGTCAAATAAATTTACTTCTTTGTCGGGTGTACCGCAAGGCTCTAATTTGGGCCCACTATTGTTTTTGTGTATGATAAATGACCTCCCACTTGAAATTCAACATTCAAGTAATTTGTTATTTGCAGATGATTTTAAAATTTATAGAAATATAGGTAATGGTGATGATTGTAATATGCTTCAAGAGGACCTGAACAATGTGTTTGATTGGTCAGTGGAAAATAAATTATCGTTTAATATCTCTAAATGTTATATGGTGAGATATTCTAGGAAAAATACCATTATCAGATTCGAATATAAAATGAACGATGCGATTCTGCCATCAAAAGAACAAGTGAAGGACCTTGGTGTGATATTCCAGGCCAATGTAAGTAGTAATGCTCACATAGACAGTGTAGTGAGAAGAGCCTATAAAATGCTTGGATTTATCACTAGAAACTCATGTCATTTCAGAAATGAAAAGACACTCATTTATCTCTACAATGTTTATGTGAGAAGTATTCTGGAATACGCTTCAATTATCTGGTCTCCTTTCTATATAGAGCAAAAAAATAACATTGAAAAAGTACAAAAAAAATTTCTGAGATATCTATATTATAAGAAATATGGCATATATCGCATTGATATTACCTATAATGTATTACTTAGCGAATTCAAATTCGTAAAACTAGAAACGAGAAGAGTAATCTCGAGTCTTCTATTCATACATAAACTGGTCAATGACCAAATTCAATCTACACAACTTTTAAAAATGATTTCATTTCATGTTCCCCAACAAAATAGAAGAAATATGAATACAATGTTCTCTTTAAATACTCCGTATACAAATCTTAGTCAGAATTCTCCTCTGTACAGAATTTGTCTCACGGCTAATAACTGTTTGGAAAACGTAAACATTTTCTTTGAAAAATTTTCAAGTTTCAGAAATAAAGTGTTTAACTTATTCCCAATATGAATTGGATTGTAACAATATTAGAACTTGTATGACTCATTCTTCAATGATAAATTTAATTCTCATATTAATCACGCATAATTTTTGTCAAAGATGTATATCATAATTATATACTTAGTCGTTTCACGATTTGATACAATAAGGATCTGAACTAATTTTTGTTTTTTTTTTCTGTGGTAGATAGCTTAAAAGCGAATGCTCACTTATAATTTAAATATTATGTGAATAATTGTGACCTGTATATGGATTTTTTTCTGTTGGTTACTGAATAAAATAAAATAAAATAAAATAGACCTTTTAACCGATTAAAATGTTCGAAATGAACCGGGCGTTTGGATCACTTTTCAGGTACTATCTCTGGTACTATATTGTTCCTGTGTTCGATTTTGATGTTTCCTGAGTTTACATGTTTTCTGGAAATAATCTAAACATATATCCCTCCTTCACCAAGTTCAATCGACCAAAATGCGTGCATTTCAATGATTTTCAAAATTTTGCTTTCAAGCAAATGTTTTCGTGTATAATAATTTAAAATAAAATCAAATTATCATACACTCAAGTCATTTGCTAAGCAAAATTTCGAGAATCATGGAAGTGCAGCACACATTTTAACCGAATAAACTTGGTGCACTCGGGATATAACCCCCGATAAATTTCCATATTTGTCCAAGTTAAAACTTGCCGATCCATATTATTATGAAACTGGAACTGTTGACATTCTATTGGGTGATGAAATTTTTCCGTACATTTTGCAAGACGGTAGATTATATAATGGCCCTGATCAACCGGTTTGTATCAATACAATATTTGGTTGGGCGGTGATGGGAAAAATTCCATTATCACCCTGTGTTTCGAAGTCGATCAAATCATTTTTTACGAAATTTGCTGATGTCAATTTGGATGCAACTTTACAGAAGTTTCGGAAGGTAGAGGAAATACCCGACAAAAGTTATTTCTCCTGAAGACGAATATTGCGAAAGTCATTTTGTAGAAACAACAAAGCGTAACTCTTCCTTTCAAAATTATAGCCTCTGATTTTGGTGACACTAGTACAAATGCATTACGTCGTTTTTCAAATTCAGAGAGGAGGCTTTTACGAGATCAGGACGTCCATAACGTATATTAAGAAGTTATTCGTGAGTATTCAGAAAACAATCATATGGAGCGAGTTCCAGAACCCCCTTTATCTGAATTACAAAAATATTTTTATATTGCTTATCAGTTTCTAAACGAGATTCAACAACTACTTCACTGCGGGTAGTATTTGATGCATCTAGTCATGCAAATGATAAGGTTTCCTTGAATGAGTCTCTTTTTATTGGTCCCAAATTTCATAATGATCTTGTTAAAGTTTTATTCCACTTCAGACTATATGAATTTGTGATTCACGCCGAATGTACCGTATGATATTGATTGCATCGGAACATAAAAAATTCCAGAGGATTTTATGGCGCTTCACGCCAAGCGAACCTATACTCGATTATGAGATTAATAATAGTTCTCTTTGGAGTGACCTGCTCAGCCTTTCTAGCAATAAGATGCCTTTTGCAGTAAGCAGATGATTATAAAGACTTACCACTAGCTTCAGATATATTAAAGAATTTTGTTTATGTTGACGATATTATTTTCGGGTACAATTCCTCCGATATCATTTCACACATGAAAGTTCAGTTGATTTAATTATTATCTAGGGCAGGTTTCGAGGCAAGAAAATAGATGAGCAACGATTCCAATCTTCTGTTAGATTTACCAGAATCTCATAAGCAAAATATGAGTTCTCCTTTGAATTTGGAAAACGACTTAGCCATGAAAATTCTTGGATTACAGTGGAATCCAAATTATGATAATTTTTCTTACTCCTTTGACTGCTCCAACAAAGAGTGTACCAAAAGAACCATTTCATCAGAGATTGCACGTATATTTGATCCTTCAGGGTTTTTAACCCCAATCATAATATATGCAGAATTAATAATTCAATATTTATGGACTCTAGGTCTAGCATGGGATCAACTTCCGCCCCCAAAAATGGTAACAAAATGGGAGATATTCAAATCTGAATTAAATTATTTTCGAACTTTCAGCATTCCTAGAAAAATTGATACTATTCATACAACTTCTCAGCAGTTACATGGGTTTTGTGATAGCTCTGAGAGAGCTTATTGTGCTGTGGTTCACTTGAGAACTTGTTTCACAGATAATTCGATAAAAACTTATTTGATTTGCGGCAAATCTAAAGTGGTCCCATTAAAAAGGCTCAGTCTACCAAGGCTAGAATTATGCGCAGCCACTTTGCTTACAAAACTCATTACATATGTACTTGAAATAACTGAAAATAAGTTGAAATTGGAAAAAATATTTGCTTTCACAGACAGTACAGTCACTTTGAATTGGATTCAGAGTTCTCCACAGTGTGTGAAAACCTTTGTTAGTAATCGAGTAAGTTTCATACAAGAAATACTCTCTCCAGAATTTTGGTATCATATTCCATCAATTATAAACCCTGCTGACTGTGGCTCTAGAGGTTTGTTTCCGTCACAACTTGCAAACTTGTCGCTGTGGTGGAAAGGTTTCCCCTTTTTAGTTCAAAATGAAAATACTTGGGAATTTTCAACATATGCTAATTCTGAATCTCCTGCGGTCTCTGAAGAAAAACGAAATTTTTCCATAACCACTACCACAAATTATAATTTTATTGATTCTCTTCTAGAAAATAAGAGTTCATTATCCAAAATAAAAAGAATAATAGCATATTTTTTGCGTGCCATTGAGTGTTTCAAAACTCATAAAAGAATATTTCCTGTTTGGTTTACTCTTCCTGAATTGCATCAAATATCTTCTCTCGAAAGAGAAAAATTGCTTCCAAAGGCACTAAGGAAAGTGAAAAAGAAAGTCCTTTTTTGGATGACGATGGATTTGTAATGAATGTGATGGAAAACGATTTAATAGCAATCGTTTTCTGACGTACTGACTTTATTAAACTTCTGATGACAACTATCTTGTTTAATGAACATTTTGTATACATTGCAATATAAATAGGCAACTACAAATTACATACAACGTGTTATTCCCAACATTCTCCCCCTTTTTGGCAATGTGAGTAAAACGAATTTCAAAATTGCCCAAACAAATGAACGATATCTTCTTTCTTCCTCATCAGGCTCAGCATTTCCGGTGTCGGAGTCCTTTAAAGCTGTCTTTTTCGAATTGAACAATTCTTTGGCGTCTTCTTCTGTGGAAACCTCTAGTGGATGAAGTCTCTGCAAAGGTCGAAGGATAGTTCCCTGTTGTGTCTTTACTCGAGCTACTCTTTCTATTCCATCCTTGCCAGGAATGACTTCCAAAACTCTTCCCAGAGGCTAGTTCAAGCGTTTCTTGTTGCAGATGCACCATACACGACGTCTCCAATTTTCAACAGCTTCGTTTTCTTGTGACCAGTGTGTACTAGTTGCGCTAGGTACTCCTTTCTAAAACGAGATCGAAGATTGTCTCTAATTCTCTGCAGGTACCTTCGCCGGCTGACTAAATGTTTTCTGTCAATATCGTCAGAATCTGGAGTTTTGCTATTAGGTAGATCTTGTATGAATAATGAGGGGCTAAGTGGTATCAAGTCGTCTTCATTCTCAGAAACGTAAGTTAAAGGCCGTGAGTTGATAACAACTAAACAATCGCACAAAATAGTTACCATTTCTTCGAAATTAACAGTGGCTCTTCCTAAATTTCGTCGAAGTTCTTTGACCAACCGTACCAATCTTTCCCACCATCTTCCCCACCACGCGGCTGTGGAAGGAAAATCAAATTTTCAACAATTTCGTGTTTGGATGGAAGTAGAATGGGAAACTTGAAATCATGTGGATCCTCACTCAATATTAGACTAGTCCTTACGCTCAGAATGTCATTTTTTTCACGAAATACTTGTAAGTTCTTCAACTTTTTCATATCTTCGAAGCTTCCTCTTTGTATCATTTTCAAAATGCATATTTCAGCTTCCTTTATCTCATCATAGACTAGTTCACCTGTTATCTTCACTCCTTTTTTGGATACTCTTAGGAAGAAGCGCAACATCCAGGCAATTATTCTGATGATTTGGGTATATTCCGAAAAATAGTTGAAATTTTTTGTAAGGTATTGTTCTTTAAATGCTACAGAACAAATTATCGCTCTTCTTCTTTCTTCATCTACTTCCTGAGGTTTATCGAATGTTGACTGAGGCCAACTATATTGGGGCTCTCTCAACCACTGTGGGCCTTCCCACCATTTACTTTCCATCAAGCATTTGGCACTAAAACCTCGTGATGCAACATCTGCAGGATTTATGTTTCCTGGTTCATGTCTCCATTGATCTGTTGTTGTTCTAAAATTGCAGGCAATTATTCTGATGATTTGGGTATATTCCGAAAAATAGTTGAAATTTTTTGTAAGGTATTGTTCTTTAAATGCTACAGAACAAATTATCGCTCTTCTTCTTTCTTCATCTACTTCCTGAGGTTTATCGAATGTGCATTTGGCACTAAAACCTCGTGATGCAACATCTGCAGGATTTATGTTTCCTGGTTCATGTCTCCATTGATCTGTGGCAGTGAATTTGTTGATTTCTCTGATCCTGTTCTCCACAAAAGTTTTCCAGATACTATTTGTTCTAATCCATGTCAAAGCTACAGTTGAATCACTCCAAAAATGTAATTGTGTGTTGTTCAGTGCTAGAACTTTCCTAACTGATTTGTGTAGTCTGACACCAATGAGGCACGCCAACAACTACAGCCTGGGGATTGTAATATTCTTTGGTGCAACTCTGGATTTGGCCTGAATCAATTGTACCAGAACAATATCATCTAACTCAATGCGTAGAAACACATACAAAGCATAAGCCGTTTTGCTGGAATCACAGAACGTATGGAGTGATGTTTTGTCCCAACGAAAATGTTTTCTCGTACTTATTGATCTAGGAATTGAACAAAATTGAAGAAAACTTGTTTAAACCAACTTTCAAAATATTTCATCAATTTTTCCGGTAATTCACTATCCCACCCAATTTTTAATATACACGACTGTTGTAGTAATAGTTTTGGAATTGAAGTAAATGGGCAAGTAAAGCCTATAGGATCGAAAATCTTTTGAGATGCAGATAATAAACCACGTCTTGTTCTGGATCAAGGGCGCACCCAGAATTTTTCGGGGAAGGGTTAATTTTCCATTTTGAGTTTCGAAGTTCGAAAGTACATCTCAACATATATATATATATATATATATATATATATATATATATATATATATATATATATATATATATATATATATATATATATATATTTATATATATATAAGCATACCACTATCTACCGGGGGTTTATCTGTTGGTTTGTCGGTATTGACTTTCGACGTTTCGCCAACATCTCATTTGGCATTTTCAAGAATGTCAACAGTTGCTAGCACCAAGTAGGAGCAGTCGAAAGTCAAGACCGACAAACCAACGAATAAACTCCCAGAAAACCAATTTCGCATACTTAAGCATCCGTGAAAACCTTCGTTGTAACATATATATATATATATATATATATATATATATATATATATATATATACATATATATATATATATATATATATATATATATATATATATATATATATATATATATATATATTTATATATACCCCATCAGTCAACTTCGACTACAGTATATCTTCATACCAGTATATCTTTATACCGGTATAATTCGGTGTCTTCGGCTTCATATATTTATGAGGTATATCAACATCTGCGGGCTCAATATTAGAACGGAGGTAATTTGCTTAGAAGGGGTTTTCTGTTTACAAAAATCAAACTGATTGCAATTTTTTCTTACTTACGTGCAGTATTTTCCTGTCATTCAAAAAAATGTATGTGCCACCTCTAAAATGAAGTACAACTGAATAATGGAAAGTATTTTTCCCACAATCGGTTTCATTAGGGTGTACCTTGAAAAACTGAATATTATAGTCACATATGATGTTGGCAACTCCGACGTTTATATTCACTCTGGTGCAAAATAATATCAATTAGTTATTTTAGGAATATCAGTAAGTAATACATTAGAATGATAATTTTAGATTTGCTCTATTGTACATTATTCAAGCTACACCATAATAACACCGAATTACTGATATAAGTAGATGATGAAGATTACGATCCGTAGGAAAGATCAACAGATTCTAGAGAAATGTGTTATTTTTGTATATAACGTTCTTGACAGGTTTTCAGAAGAAGTTGAATTTACATGTTTACAAACTTTTGTTTAGCTTAGGTAATTTATTAGTATGCCTGTCTGTCATTCCGGTTCAAAATAGCACTTGCTTGATCCGATTGAGCAAGTGTTCATTATGCATTTTTTTTTTAAGAAAACAAAACACCGGTACCAAGACAGCGGATTTCTATTCAAAATTTTTATGTTACTGTTTTCGGGACAGAGATCATAAATGGCTGCCCAAAGATGGCGATTTTTCAGTTTTTGGCCCAGTTCCGTTAAAATCGGTAGGTATGTGGAAGTTTTTGCGATCGGAGATCATGATTAGTTTTCGTTAAAATTCATAAATTCAATAAGGAAGACGAGTTTTGTAATTTATGGATTGTTTCTACCCATAAATGGTACCCAGGAGTTTTTATGATCGGAAAATATGATTTTTTGTTAAAATTTCATATTTCTAGATGGCGGATTTTATACTGAAAAGAATTGAATATAACTGATGAAAAAACTTTGTAGACAAGCTTTCATTCGAATACTCTAAAGAGGAAAAAATAATGTCTTAAGAAGATGTGTGACATAGGTTATTCTGTGAGTAACAAATTCAAAAACTTATACGGCACAAAAGGGTCTGAGAATTGCAGATGAGTAAGAAATATGTATACAAGCTTGCTTATCTGATGCCTGGAGACAGAATCGTTGGTTGGGACCTCGGGGGTGGAGTTGAGAAGTTTCGAAAAAATAAAAATTCTTATGTTTCAGCTCGCATACTGGGTTGGTAGAAATAGTTGATGCAATCTTCCTCTTTCGATATTTGAGCCCAGAATCGTTTGTAGGGCCGTAGGAAAAAAGTTGAGACCCCAAAAATAGAATCACCACTAATAGAATCGGACCATAATTACAAAACTCGACCCCCATCTTGAAGCCGCCATCCTGAATTAATGAATATTGACAAAAAATGCATAGTCCTCTAAACCAAAACCCACTCCTACCAATTTTCAATAGAATCGGGCCATAATCACAAAACTTGTCGGCCATCTTGAATTTCCTTATTTTCACAAAGAAATCGTGATCTTCAAACCCAAAAACCCTCACAAACCAATTTTGAATAGAATCGGATCATAATCACAGAATTCACCCGCCATCTTAGAGCCGATATTTTAATTTTTTTGTTAAGATTTTTTTTTAATACATTGTCACCGAAATTATGAACACCTGCCAAGTTAATCAGACGACTAGAAATGGGTCAAATGAAGCAAGTTCAATGAAAGCCTGTGAACTGGACCGATATGTTTATATTTCAAAGAATATCCATACTGAACCGACGTACAGTGCATGAAATCGTTTCATTAGTAACTCTGCCTACAGCCTACAAAGACGAGAGTGCTACTACCATTACATTCATTGAGGTACTCGAATGAAATTGATAATAAAATATAGAATAAAAAGTAACGTAAGACTCTGAATTCCCCAAATTCAAAAGTCACGTCGACGGTATCGCCTTTCTTCTCTATTCGGAGTTTTCAGGAACCTTGAATCGCTGATTTGGTGTCTTGGTGTAAGTGTGAGAGGCGGCTTCGCCTAATATGCACATAAAAGTTCAGATCCGTCTTCAGTGTAAAACCATCCACTGTAATAGTGTTATGGAAATTATATGAGAATGCAATTGTATATTACCTGTAATCCTCATCACAATAGACAGAATAGTAACGTTGTATCCGTCAACACCCAAACGTAAAACAACTCAGATATTCCAAAAATCGTAGCACAAAATATGCAACATGATTGTGAAATGTAGTTCCATGATATAACTTGAATATTTTGTGCTAGTCTGAGAGGATATATAAAAAATAGGGAAATACAGAAATCACTTATTCGGGAGCAGAAAAAAGGCAACATATATCGAGTATAAGTAACTTTTATTGTAACGAGAAAAAAAGATACCCAGTATAACTTAATTGCAAAAGTATATATATCTGGTGCAGAATAATCATAAAATAGAGTATTATGGCCAATAATACATGGAATTGGTCGATACCTGATGAAAATTCATGATAGCGTAGTTGAAAAAACACTTGATCGTTTGCAAACTGAACTATAAACAAAATAAATACAATGTTCACAGGTGCTTTGGCCAGTTAGTATTCCTCCTTTGTTTTTGACATGAATTGTATTTGAGGAAATATGCAATAGATCTATTTTCAATTTCTACAACCATTTTTTATAGAGGATATTCATGATATTGATATTGGCCGGGTCCAATCAAGGGAAAAAGAGATACGAGAACCGCGTAACCGAAACGATATACGTTCGGAACATATTGATTGTTTCAATCAATCAATCAATCAATCAAATATACTTTATTGTCAGAAGAAACAGTTCTTATCGACAAAGTCATTGTATATAGGTATTTCAAGTTAAAACAGTTAAAACAATAAAATGGTAATGATACAGAGTTAATAATGGTAAAATATGTATAGATAAAATGTACAAGCTAGTAAAGTTAATACAAATTCAAACATTCAACACAATAAAATGGCACTGAAACAGAGTTAATAATAATAAAATGCGTATAGATAAAATGTATAAGCCGAGTGCTAGTAATATAAATAAGTAGGTACAGCCACATAATGAAAACATATTAAAATAAATTCTAATAAGGAAACAAGCTTATTTCAATGGCAACAAAAGGGTTCACTACTAAAAAATTCCTCCAAATTGTAGAAAGGATGAGTGACTAACAGTTCTTTAACATGTTTTTTGAACACTCCTAATGAATCAATTTCCCTTAAGCTCAGTGGTAAGCAATTATAAATTTTTAGTCCATTATATATGTGGGATTCCTTCACAAGATTGTTTTTTGGTAGAGGTAGAGGTAATCTCAACTTTTGCGATGATCGCGTGTTATGGTAAGAGGGCGCTGTAATATATTTGTCACGATTCTTATGTATTAAGCAAGTGGTTTCCAAGATGAAGATTGAAATTACTGTGAGGATTCTATTCTTTTTGAAAAGGTCTCTGCAAGAATCACGCGTTTTTACTTTACAGAGAGCCCTCATAGCTCTTTTTTGTACAACTTGCACCATATGTAAGAGTTGTTTGTTGCACACTCCCCAGAAGGCTATGCCATAAACTAGGTGGGTTTCAATGAGAGCAAAATAAGCTGTTTTAGCAGCTGTAAAACCCAATTTATTTGATATTATCCTAATGGCGTAGCATCCAGATGACAATTTTTTGCACAATTTGGTGACATGGTCGTTAAATTTCAATTTATTATCAATAATGAATCCTAGAAATCTAGTGCAGGAAACATTTTCAATGTTATTTGGGCCTAAATTCAGGGCAGACAGCTCACAGCGGAATGTTAACAGATTAGACTTGGAAGCATTGAACACAAGCAAGTTATCGTCACACCAGGTTTTAATTATTTCGATGTCTGTTTATTTAATTTGAAGCATTTTTAATGCGCCATCTACAACATAATGACGATATTTTCTTTCTCTTGAAGGTTTCCTTCTGAATGGAAAAATGGATAAAGAGGTGTGTCTGTCAGTTTGACTGAAATGTTGAGAGGAAGTTTATGAATTAAATGAAAGTTTAGCATTACCATCCCCATGCACGGAACAAGGAATCTGATTGGCGAATCCATAACAACGAAACCTAACTCAGTTAAACTATCAAGTAGGAGCGGTGCATTTGGCCCTAAATTATTTGTCAGACAGGCCTCTCGCCACATCATGCTCTCTCCTATACAAATGAAACGGTGCACTGTGCCGTGATATCAAAGATATGCATCCCTGGCGACCATTAACACTTGCTTCCGACTATATTTTTGAATAAGGTATTCAACGTCAGAATACAGAAATATGTCTCAGACTAATATTCAGTGGATCCACGAAATGATACTGTCAGTGTACTTGAATTCAATAAAAAAAATATAGTATAAGTATATAGTATAAATTATATAGTCGTAACATCATTGTTCATCTGGTGACGCACTTATATTGAACATTCATTACTCGCTTCTTGTTATTCTGGGGGCGGTATTGATTGGTAGTTGTATTATATTTGTAGAAAAAATGGTTTCAAACTGTATTATTTTCAGGAGAAGAAAAATAATACTGTGTCGGTATCAGTTTTCTTCTCCTGAATATGCTAATCTTGTTAGCAAAATTCGCGTCAAGTGCAAATATGATCAGTGAATCGTTCTCGATTCATGCAGGTATCTCTCAATTAGTATATTGCTTTCTCTGTTTTACTCATACCAGAAAGATATACTGCTGTCGCTGTCAAAAATATGGTCATTTTTATGTCAACCGTTTATGAACCAAAGCTCAATCGAGAACGACTTTGAATCCGAAGGAAAACAAAAAAAAATAGTTATTTATTTTTATAATAATAATCTTAACAGTTCGTATACAGCACATATACATCCACCACGCATTTTCTCCTTTGGCAAAAAGTTAACCACCGCAGCTTTTTTTCTTGATTCCAGTTCAATTTGCACAACATCACAACATCGACACTAGCAGCCGGCTAGCTCAATACCATCGACAACATTTCAATTTGATCCCCGTGAATACCGGCGCCAACTGATGCGCGAATTTCAACTGATTCTTTCTGACTGTTGAGTGTTCTGTGCTTATATGAACACCTATTACGAATACAACCGAAGAATCATTTCGGCTTTGTTTACGAACGTTGAATGTTCTCCACCTCGACACAAATAACAACTTATAGATTGGAAAGATCGTGATACCTGGGCTTTTCTATTTCTATAAGCTTCGGGGACACAGCCGCAAGAGCGCCTCTATAACATTCGGGTGTCGTATTGCGTCACAGATGGCAGTGCAATGTCAGCTTGTCTATCGGCCGCCACTTGATTTTAAGCTTTAAGGGTCGGATTTACCAGAAGAAATATATGACGAAACAATGATTTTGTGCTTTCTTCTAGGAGGTAAACGGCAAAAGACATAAAGCTGATTGTTTTGGTGGTTATTAACAGAAGATGATACTACAGAATGCGTATGGGAATTTCTTCAAAATACATTATACTTTAACGAAATGATACCAATAATATTATACTTCTACTTGATTAGTTATGATCAAAGTTTAAAATAGTAATTGCAAAACTTGATGCGCATGTCATAGATCAACATGTTAACAGATGAACTATTCGAAAAAAATCGATTTGAACTTAGTTATAATCCGCAATTTGTAAGCACATTAATGTATACTTCGCGAAATTTTCAACTGTTCGGATGGTACCTGAGTCGGAATAATTCTAGCACCGCCTTCATACAGTCCGGAGAAAAATGTCAGCCCCTCGCGTTTGCATCGCACCGACAAATGAATTTTATGCGTAAATGCAATTTTATGAGTTTTTTTTATCTTTACCGGCTAACTATGGTAGGGAGTAGAATAATTTTATTTCATGTAGGCATTCGGTTGATTTGTCTTTCGTCTACAATTGTGGTAGCGGGAATTTCGAAGTTGTATGTGTTTTGAATTCAATTGTTTTGTTGTGAATACTTTTATAATTGACAGAGTTATTTTACAAAAGTGTGTAAAGTGTGTTTGATTGTTGTGGAGTAGACATTTATTTCTATCATTTCACCATGGGCAGACGAAATATTTGCAGACAGAAAGTGACGTATAAGAGAAAAAATCGATCGGGAAAAAAAATCTAGAGTGTACCATAGAAGAAAGCGTCTTGGCTACATAAAAGGTGAGTGAGGTAGGTATACAGTTGAGTTACAAATGAAATTGTTCGAGGGTGGATTTTCTTCTGATGAACTCAGTTGAGATTATTGCCATATAATCATCACTTAGAGATTATAATGATAGCCTAAGAGACGACCATTGTTTTGTTTTTTTTTCTACTGAGTAAGTATAAAACCACCGACTCGCCGAAAAAGAACTGTTATATTTGTTTTTTATAATATATAATTATTATTATGGAAGGTAGGTTCTTCTAATCAATTACTTGGCAGGCTATAAAGAGTAATGTAGTAGGTACCTATGTGAATTCTGGAGAGAAGTTACACTGTCGCCTTATGCTCGGCCTTATCAGGCCCATTGTGGTGTTTCCAATAATCTACTTTTGTTTGGCTATAACTCATTCAAATCATATATCAATCAACTTAATAACTAGCTGATATAAAGGTGTTTCAACTGCAGTATCATTTAACGGGCGTGTAATGAAGACTATTATTCAAGAGAGAATGATAGCCGAGTGGTACTGCTTAGGACTTCCATTGTCTATTTCATTACCTCTATTGAAACCTGTTGCTGAGAACTGAAGGATAAAATATTATAGAAATACCGAGGGGGAAACATCTTTAAATCTTGTACACCTAAAAATTTTAAGTCATTTAAGTCATCGTTTTAAGTCTTTAAGTCATACTTTTAAGCCTAAGTCATGCTTTTAAGTCTTTAAGTCATGCGTTTAAGTCTTTGAAAGATTTTAAATCTTGTACAGATTTCAGCTAGTTGTTTCCCCCTCGAGAAATACAAATCGAATAAGGTATTCAAATCCAAACAATAATTGAATTAGATTTTTGTTTTTTGGTCACGATATTAAATTGAAGGTTTGATTGATTGAGTAAATTATGTGACATAAATGAAATACTATTATTTCATTCATTTCTTCATTAACATTTTCATTCTACCATTTCATTTTCAATATTTCAATTTTTGTCACATCATTTACTTACCCGACCATTCTAACCTTTAATTTAATTTTTGACAAAAAAAATCTATTTCGATTTTTGTTTGGATTTGAATATTTTATTCGATTTGTATTTCTATAATTTTTTATCCTTCAGTTCTCAGCAACAGATTTCAATAGAGTTGATAAAAATAGACAATAGAAGTCCGAAACAGTATCACTCGGCTATTATTCTCTCTTGAATAATAGTCTTGATTACACGCCCGTTAAATAATTCACCATTCTGCAGTTGAAACACCCTTTAGGCTTTCATTATAATCTCTAAGTGATGATTATATGGCAATAATCTCAACTGAGTTCATCAGAAGAACTGTATACCTAACTCACTCACCTTTTATGTAGCCAAAACGCTTTCTTCTATGGTACTCTAGAAGATTTTTTTCCCGATCGATTTGTTCTCTTATACGTCACTTTTTGTCTGCAAATATTTCGTCTGCCCATGGTGAAATGATACAAATAAATGTCTACTCCACAACAATCAAACACACTTTTGTAAAATAACTCTGTCAATTATACCTATAAGTATTCACAACAAAACAATTGAATTCAAAACACATACAACTTCCAAATTCCCGCTACCATAATTCTAGATGAAAGACAAATCAACCGAATGCCTACATGAAATAAAATTATTCTACTCCCTTCCATAGTTAGCCGGCAAAGATCAAAAAAACTCATAAAATTGCATTTACACATAAAATTCATTTGTCGGTGCGATGCAAAAGCGAGGGGCTGAAATGTTCTCCTAAGGACCGACTCAGTACAGCAAATTAATTCATTCGTAAAATGCAGTACACCCTTTTATTACCATTTATAATATGACCCCGTAGCATTGATACAAATTTTGTTACCGTTTTAAGACGACATATATTTGTCACTCACGGCAGCTCGCCGAAAAATCATATTGGTATTGCATGCATCAAATCAAAGGGTGGCGATTATCAAAAAACGAAAGCTATTGCAAGATTTTCAATTGTCAGCCGCCACTGTATGAGAGTGCGGCGTTCCAATAAAAGATAAAGTCGAGTACCCTTTAGCCTGAATTTAAACGCTAGATGACCATGACCATGAGCCTTCACAGAATTTTCGTGTTGAGTGTACTCCTTGCGATGGGAACTGATATTGAAGAGAGAAGGAAGTAACGAAGCCGTTCCCACCGTGTTACCTCGTCCTTTTACCCGCAAAAACTCGAGATGGTAGGTGATTGGTGAATCCGGCCGTTAAGCTTAATACTCACTCAGGCGAAATTCGCGGATTTTTGACATAATGTGTCAAATCCAGATTGTTACCGCACATTCGCGTATTTCATCCATACTCACAAATGCGAAACTTTCCTATGCGAAAGTGCGGATAAATCGCAAAAAAGTTTAAATTGTTCGTTCCGTTAACCAGCTGACGAACGTCAACCCTCAAAAGTCGAAACTTGTGCGAGCAATGGATCAACGAGGCCTTACCTTTTAACGTGCGATTACCCAGCACGTTGATTTTAACTATTTTGCGAATTTCTGTCATCTGTCATTATTATAGATATGAATACAAAGCATTAAATAATAATATCTTTGTAAATAATTGTTGTAATGACGAGCATCCATAATTATTTTTTTTCCATAAAAATTGCACAAACACCAACAATTCCAACAACTAATAATAAAAATTGTAGGTTATATTATTTCCCTTCAATTATGACAAACGATACTTGTAAAAATCGCAGAAAAGTTAAAATTTCCCGCCGCGAATATTTTCAAATATGGATTTGACACATTATGTCAAAAAAACGCGAATTTCGCCTGAGTGAGTATTAAGCTTTAAGCTGCCGTTATTGTAGGTCGCAATTGCTGCTCGAGCTTAAAAATTTTCGTTTCCACCGCAAAATTTATGAAGTTCAAACGTACGAACTTTACGGCAGGGGTACGTTTAGATACCCAGAGCGAAAGCCCGGGCGACAGCGTCGATTCCCATGACGTCACACCCAAAGTACACTCTGACTTTATGAACGATACGGAGTGTGATGTATCACGTCAAACACGTCATGTTTTATTTTAATAATGATTTCGCGTCAATAATTTCCATTTTAGTGTTATTTGTTTCCTGATCCTTCTCTTTCATCGTTATTATAATCATATATCATTTTGAAAAATATATTTGGCCTCCTACTTATGTCTGAATTCAAATTCAGAAGAATATACATGCTTAGTGCGCATGACACGCCCAAACGCCCCGCTTTCAAGAAGGATGAAAAGTTGTCTCCTGGACGATATTTCGTCGTTATGAAATATAACGTTTACGGGTTTTCATGAAATTGAGTTGAAGTCGCTACCATACATATAACATTACTGTTAGCCGTTAACCAGTGCTGCCATTTTGTGAGTTATTACCACTAATTAGTCCATTTGTGAACATTTTCATCGCTGCGAAATTACCGTGGATTAATAGGAAATAATCGACAACTGTTATGGAAGAATATGAATATGCAACATAAATATTTCTGAAATATCTTCGAGAAATAATGTCTATTGAAAAAATTTTGAATTGTACCATAATTGCATTATTGGTCTTAGTCTTATTCTTGAATATTTTTCAATAATCTAATAATTTTCAAGAAACAATAGGTCACCAGTCACCACAGAATAGACCTAATTGAGAATATAATTGGCTCTTAGCCAAACAATGTAATAATTGGGTTTTTGCATAGTTTCCGGCATTCCGGAAATCGTAATCAAATACCAATAAATATTTTACTATTCATTCCTAATCACTAATTATTCAGCCTAAGCTGAATGTTTCTTCACCAAATTTTAAATCATCTCCTTTGAGAATTCTAATCCTGACACTTTTTCTCGTAATTTGGATCATGTTGATCTGAATATAATTTATGTACAGCTTATCCAATCCATTTTGGCACAGAACTAATAACGTTATAACGTATAAGATTGATGAATAAGCTGTACTTCAGTTACCGAAGTTAATAACGTTACCCAGTGCTGCCGTACCGATATATATCAAGAAATCACAGTAACAAATATAAATATCAGTGTGATTCAAAAATCACGATATAGCTCATCTCTAGATAACTGATCACGTGATCAGTGCGGTGGGTGGAGACTAGAGCACAGAACACCCTGGGTGTTCTGTGACTAGAGATATTCGAGAGAGTGTATCCAATCGCATACCATGTCTATAATTATTATGTACAGCTTATCCGATATTGATATAATATATAATACGCAACGGGAACGGATAAGAAAATCACGTTCACGTAAATCACGTATCACTCTTTATTTGCAAAAAGAGGAACGATCGTTATATGTGACTTTTAGATATCAGTGAAAAAATCACAGTTCGTGAAATATCGCTCATCTCTACACACCAGTATATAGCCACCTTAACGCAACCCATCAGTGAAGCAGTTGTCATTTGGAAAATTTTTATTTAATTTTTAATTGTTTTTAATTTCCCAGTTTTCATTATTAAATGTTTTTTGAGTGCTATCCTGATTGTAAAATATTGATTTTTGTCGGTTATTGTTAGTTATTTGAAAAATATCAAAATTAAGTTATGTTGAATAATGGTGGCTATACTTGTTACACAAGGTGAAACCCGTAAATAAAATGTCTTGAAAATTTATTTTCAAAATGAAATTCTGATATGAGTTTGCATATTGCTTGTCCATGATTTTCTACTCTTCAGTCTGGACTTCTCATAAAAGTACCAGTGAATATGAGTCTTTGCTAAAGGCCCTACTTGTAAATCATCCTCATTCTATAGATTTATTTCAATTGATCAATTTACAAGCAAAGACATGTTTTTTGTACAAAATCGTACAACGCATTGAAAATCAATGCTGTTGTCCTCCATCATGTTTACAAAGTTACTCTGTACTTATGATTATAAAGACTTTGTTTTCAGGCGAATCGTAACGGCTCTTTTGTTATGGAATATAACTTGACTGAATTAAAAATCATGGCAGTACAAATACATCAACACAAAAAGGTGAAAATAACAAGTCTTTGGAAATGAACAATAAAATTCTGCAAAGTTGACATATTTTAACAAAAATACAAAGTTTTACTCAAACATTAGTACCTATCATGGATGAACTATCTCTTCATTCCTTACAAGAACTATATGAATTCAAAATTTAAGAGGCTTTGTTACAAGTTGATCTTCACTTTCGGTTATTGTGCACTAATGAATAGAAATGTCTCATAGAATAAAAAAATGACGCCAGCATCGAAATCTCGGCACTCTGATTCCTATCCTAGAAACACTTCGATACGAAAATATTCATCCACCTACTCTGATGAATAGACCTATTCATATTTTCGTGTCGAAGCATTTCTAGAATAGGAATCACAGTAGCAAAATTTCGATTTTGACGTCATTTTTCGATTCTATGATACATTTCTATTCATCAGAGTCCCACCACAGCATTTGTTTATAGAAATATAGAGTTAGAGTTAGTCAATGGCTGTGTAAAAAGGATTTGAAGCATTTTTGTTGCGTCATCTACAATATAATAGCGATGTTTCCGCTTACTTGACAATGCACGAGAAAGTTTCCAATTCTGAAGGGAAAAGTAGGTACATAGTTCTATCTGTCAGTTTGACTGAAATGTTGAAAGGAATATAATGAAGCTTCAAAATAGAGTTGACGATAAAAGTTTCTGAAGGAAATGAAAGTTCAGGCATTAAAATAATCTCCAGAACATAAGTGGTCCACGACATTGACAAAAAAATGCCCCTTCCGTTATTGAACTGATTGCCATCTTCTGGCATTATGTATAAGTTTTCAAGAAAATATGGAATTCAGGCTACGACGTACGGAAGCGCAGAAGAGCCAAACCTTTTCCAAATATTTTTTAAAATTATCTCGAAACTTCGACTTTTAAGTCGATATGTCGGCTTTTGAGATTGCAGCTATATGTGCAAGAGACTGGGAACGATTCTCGATGGCAACATTGGCAACGGGCCAACGGCCAACTGTAATAGCATGGCTGTTCGATAGGCCCGACAATTGAGATTTTCGTATTTCTTTTGATTCATAATATTGTTGAATACTGTAGCACCGTATAAGTAATACTTCTATACGGTGACTGTAGATATAAACAGAAATAAACATCCCATAACCTGAAACTCTCAAATGACATGTCACTACCATTAACCTAATAGTATGGACTGGGCATCAGAGTGAGAGGATTGATCCCCACGCCTAAAACGGCATGAACATATTAAACTAAGGGCAACTGCGTCACCACTTACGAGTGACGTCACAATGTATCACATGTTGCATATTTGCATAGCCAAAAATCCGTTTTACAGTGAGGGAGTTGTTGATCTGTTGATTTGTGTTTGAGATTTTTTGAAGCCCTTTTCACCCATTTATTCTCAATGTGAGATATAATACTTCTTGAAGGAATGTCAAATCTTATACCTAAGACAACAATGATGTCCAAATTTTTTCAATGCCAATTTTTGAATAATCTATTGCTTCAGTTGAAGTGAATGGAAAATTGCTATGGTCATTGAATGAAAACATAGGATTTTTTTAGAGTCGAAATCATAAGAGTGGATTTTTCAATGCATGATATATTTATAATTAAAAAAAAAACATTTTCAAATCACATGCTGAAAACTATATGAATTGAACATTTCATTACAGTGAAGGTCGTGAAAAAATGACCAATATCGATAAAAATCTATATATGAGGAACAAGGAATACTTATACGAATCATATCTATTCTAGTGAATCTTGAATAACACTAAATATTTGTTATTGAAAATAACTGTTATAGAAGAAAATAATGAGGCACCACTGATATTTCTGAAATTTCTTGTAGGTACCTAGTGGTTTATTGAAATATATTATTCAATACCCGGAAATATTGACTATTGAAAATTTTCAATATGCACCATAATTTCATTTGGTCCCATTCTTGAATATTTTTCAATAATCTAGTAAATATTTAAGAATCAATAGGATACCAGAAAAGAACTGATTACCTACGGAATCTAAGAATGCAACACATATTACTGATGACGTAACACATTATGACGATGACGAGACGCAGATGCCCTTAGTTGGTTCGGGCCGCAAGAACTTGTATTTGAGGGTTAAGCGACACCCAGTCCATGTTATATTACGTCAATGGTCACTACACATGCTGATTTTCTGTTTCCTAAGCAACTTAATGTAGGTAAATGTAATGCTCTGTGTTGCATGAACATTTCCACTCTGAAGTGGGTGTACAGCTTCTGCCAATGATAGGTAATTTAATGTTAATGTAATTTTAACGAACGTTGCATGAACCGGCCTTCATATTAAAAATCGTACTTCATAAATTAACTTCAACTTGTCATAATCGAATTGAACAGACAAAAAACAGAGGGAAGGTTATGTTATTTTTTCATAATTTACTTCGCCAAAAATAATTTCATTCAGATTTGGAAGTTCTAAACCGTTAAACCCTACAATTACGACACAGATAATAGACAACACGATTACCGAATGCCTCGTCAAAGAATTTGCGCGCGAGAAATTCAAATATTGAAGATTAATTTGTGCAAAAATGAAAGGGTTTGTTCAGATTTTGTTTTTGTAGTGCGAAAAGTGGTACATTTTGTAGTACTAAAATAAAAATTTTGTGTCTGAATGGTCAAACTTGTTCACTGATAAATTTCATTTTATTACTTCAAAATTTAGTGTTGGGCGATCGAATTGTAAAATTGTACATTGTGCGACCAATTTTTATGGTACAAACAGAATCTGAACAAATCCCTTCATTTATACACAAGGTATTCTTCAATGTTTGAATTTACCGCGCGCAAATCAGATTCTATGACGTGACATTCGGCGATCGCGTGTAGCCTATTATCCGTGCGATTACGACGCCGTTCTGAGGCGTCATACACATAAAGATAAAAAGCTAAAAAGCGATGTTGCCGATGATAAATGTTTCTGTAAATGGAGGAATTCATATAATTCCTCACAGTGTATCGGCGTAGTGAAGAAAAGAAATTTCGGATTTGAGGCAATATATATCATTCATATGTGTTTTTGAATTCATCTCTCACACATGACTCAAAATATAAGAATACAAGAGTGAATTTTCGTGATTTGGGGATTGTTTCTATTCAAAAGTGGTTTATATCTACTATTTTTTGGGGCCAGTGATGATAAATTTTTGTTTAGTCATTGGAGGTCCATTAGTCATCGGACCCCACAGACCATTGTTCCGATTTGCCTCAACACGGGTTTGGAACCTCCAGTTCGAATGTCACTCCTCTCAGTCGTAAGGGGCTGGGAGGGAGCTGGCGTCCAAGCATAAGTTGAAACAAATGAAAATTTATGGAAATATAAGAATCTAAGAGACATGCGATTTTTCACTGGTTTCTGCTAAAAGAAATTAATGGGTGTGATTTGGGGAATTATTATATTCAAATTTGTATCTAGCAGTTTTCAGGCCGACAAGTGCTGATATTCATCGTATATTTATCACAAAATTGGTGTCAGAGTTTTTGCGGTAGTAAAAATATATATGTGTTTTATTATTGAACATTATGAGTTATAGGCAGTCATACGAAGATGTAAGCCAACACATCTGTGATATTACATCCCTGCGATGTCACTCTCAAGTAACACTGAGACATTACTTTTGTTAGGTCGCGGCGATGTACCCATTTGGGATGTGACAACTGCGATATCGGCATGGTGTGATATTTATGATGTCCAGTAGATATCGCTCTCATGATGTCCGGCAGAGGTTATTCTCGTAATATTCGTCAAATATTAATAATACGATAATCAGTTGATGGAGAGTATGTGGAGAGATGGATATACAGTGAGGACGTAAAAAGTCCTTCCCACCCTTAACATCTGAACGGAAGAAGCTATCGAGGTTGGGCAGTATTCTTTTGGTATACTTTTTGGCATGAAAATGATTGTGGACAAGTGTCAAGAGGGCACCATCAAACCGCTGTGTTTGTAAAAATCGGCTTCGAACTGACAAGCGTGTGAAATTTGCTCCAAATATTCAACAAATTATAATACAAACATTGTTCGTCGGAAATACCTCACGAAATAAGTCGCAGTGGCATCGCACATCTTGTCGCAATTACATCGCAATTTTGTCACAAAACTTGTCACAGTTGTGTCACAGCCGATGTTGCCCGAGTGTGATATCGCAGGGACCTATTTGCGATGTAACTGTGCTGGCTGGGAATAGTCAACCATATTTTTGGTTATCAAATGTCAGAAAAATCCTCTGAAAATAAACCATGACACCTGGAATCCCCCAAAATAACAGAATATTCATTAGAAACTTATGACTATGCTTATGAACGAATCTAAGTGATAAACCTACTTTGATCATCCTTATATATGTGGGTTTTCAAGTTAGCAACTTGTGAGGAATTTCTCTATTATATCTTGGAGCACCGGTAGGAAAAAGGTAGTGTGTAAATCAGAAACGGACGAAGAGTCTCTTCCAAGGGAAAGGGGATACAGAACAAGAAAACAGACATTCAAGCATAAAGATGCAAATGATTCGGACGATTCAGAAGAAATTATTGGTGATTATTTTTATTTGTTTTCGAGACTCAATTGATCAATGATGATGATTTCAGATATAATAAGAATCTCTACATTTTTGAAAATACAAGAAAAATGGAGGTGAATGAATCTGGTACGTTTTCATTGTCCATATTTTCTTATGGGCGGGCAATATATTGTGTCCATAAATGTGTTGTTTTCTCCACTGAAAATGAAACAAAGCAAACTGATATTATATGTATATTTGCCCTGATATGTACGTGACTGCAAAATGATTGAATAGTAATAATTAATGGAATTAAGTTCTGTCAGTAATGTAATTTTTTTTGGAACATTTCCAAACATACTTTGTTCCTTCTTTTGAGTATTTTTCGTGAAAATTGAAAATTGAAGGCTTCAAATTCCTCTCAAAGTTTGTGTCAAAAAACCTGACATCAGCACAACATACTAAGTGCTGATCTTGACATAATGGACACAACAATATATTGACCTCCCCAAAGGAAATATGGACAATGAAAACATATTCATTCAAACCATTCCTCTAGTACTTCCGAAAAATATTGGCATTTTATTTATACTTATATTCGAGATCATTCAAGATACATCATTTGAGTCCCAAAAACAAACAAAAATCATTACCATTAATTGCTTCTTCTGAATCGTTCGAAATTATTGCATCTTTGTGTTCAAACCTCTGTTTTTCTGCTCTGCGTCCCCTTCTCTCGGAAAAGACTGTTCATCTGTTTATGACATAAACACGCTTTTTTCCTAGCGGTGCTCCAAACTTCTTGAGGGCAATATATCGATCGATTAAATTCCTGAAAGGAACTGTACTTATATATTCGAAAACTAGAAATATTTTCTAGTGTCCAATAAGCAGCCTCAAAATTAGGTCAATGAATTATTTGTCAAAAAATCAAACCAATTCAGTTTGCTTACTGATTGAAAACAATTTTAACTCATATCCCGACCTATTCAATATGAAAGTAACTTTCAACACAACATTTTATAGTATAGGAGGTAGCAACGTTTTCGAGAGAGAATTTTAGTACGGTTGATATTTTGTTATGTCGTTCTTCTAGCTCCGTTAGTTTGGAGTCTGAGCCATATCTGGGTGGCGGTAGAGGTTGCGTTCATTAGTGCGCATCTTATTTACTACAGGTGAATATTTTTTATGTCTGTTATTTTAATATTAGGTTGCCTTGCAATTGGTGGTTCAGTGGTACTAGTGGTAGGATACTCGTCTTCCACGCCGACGGCCCGGGATCGAATCCTGGCCAATGCATCTATTTTCTTCGCATGAAATTATATCTGACGGATTTTTTTTCTACAATTTATTTCGTCAAAATTGGGTCCCGAACAGATTTTCTTTAAGAGCAAGTTATTATTGCTGCTCAGGCATCAATTTTGAAGATCAATTGTAAAAAATAATACCATGCGAGGAAAATAAATACATCAGCCAGGAATCGAACCCCGGCCGCCGGCCTGGAAGACTAGTATTTCATCCCCAATTCTATCACTTGTACCACTGAACCACACCAATCATTGGGAAACCTAATATTGAAATAACAGACATATAAAAATATTCACCTGCGTAGTACATAAGAAGGGCAATAATGAACGCAATTTCTACCGCCAGCCAGATGTCTCAGACTCTAAGAGCCTTAGAAACTGTACTGAAGGTTATCACAATGAAATACAATTTTGGAGAGTTTGCTCAACATGGACACCTAGTTATGATTTTCTTTTACAGAAAGTAACATATGTTGACAGGCTGAGCTCGAATCTGAAGACAAACCGATGCAGTCTCCATTTGATAGAAAATTTCTGGCCCTGATGAGGTCAAAAAATAAATATATTCTTTCAGTGAATAGCGGTTGAATTTGAAAGGGTTATTCTGGAAATCAAGAGAAGAACACCGTGAAACAGTAACATGTGCATATAAAATAGTTATTTATGTGCCAAGTGCGTTATATAGATCCTAACGCCCCGAGGGTAATATTCTCAACCTGAGGGATGAATGTTGCCTGATAGGCGTTAGGATCTAGTAACGCTCGTGGTGCATACAAGATTTTATTGTTGGTCACTTCATAAATTTTTACTCATAATATTTACTGCGTTCTGTCGGCAACTGAGCACAAGTGAGCTTCTATGTAGTTGCCATGGATAATTGAAGAGGTTTCTAAGGGTTGTTTATTCAATAAAACCACATACCCATCAGTACCGAAACTGCAAAGTACATTAAATTTGATAAAATTATAAATTTCTTCCACTTGTAAATTCAAAATTGATATAAAATAGAAGAATATATTATATTACGCTTTAGGTTGCCATTTTCATGCAACTACAATGAATAAAAATTCCAGAATTATCGCAAGCTTGTAACCGATACCTAGAGAATGATATCGAAACTTCGACGCAATGTAAATTTGTAATTATTTGGTGTGGAATCTTCTCGCTCATGAAATTTTTTATAAAATTTTCAAAATATTCATGAGCTCGAAAAAATTTCCGGAAATAATTTGACCACTAGAGGTTACTCTCGCTTGAAATGAAAATTGATGAATTTTCAGTGCACTACTTCAAGGAAAAAAATACTGTCATATAAATTTGAAGAAAAATCAAACAAGTAAATGAAGTAACCTATTTATTAGAAATAGAAAATACAACAATAGGTAAATAATAAATAAAATTAACATCAATTCTAAAACAAAACATTCTCATGTGAGAGGAATCAGAACAAGTTCTTTACGGTGAAATAATTTGTGCATCACAAACTACTAATCACTATTTTACTAACAAATCTAAGTATATTCAAATGGAATATTTCCAGAAGTATACAATAATCAGTGCCATATGCAACAACTATTTTTTCAACTCTTAATGTGGAACTGATACATAATAATGATAAGTTGCCATCGAAAAAAACCCCGTCGAAAATGTTTGTGCACAGCACTGTAGAAAAGTTTGACTACCGATTATATATAAATTTTATAATACATTGTAGCCAAACTTTTGTAGTCAAAGTTATTGATCCGTATCATAAACAGGTCATGTAACTTCGACTACGTAGCTGAACTTGACATCATGACGCCGAACTTTCGACTTCGCATAGTGAAATGATGCCAAACTCAACTGGCGATATATATATATATATATATATCGGTGCGGATATACCGGGACAAAATTTGGTGAGAAGCGGTTATACCTGGACGATTTGTGTCATACCTGGACGTCCAGCTAATGGGTGTCCAGGTAATTCCTGTTTATTGAAATTCATTTTCAGCATCGTGCAATACCTGGACACATTTTTCAGCTGAATTCCGAAATGAATTTTTTGCAGTGTTGTCAGCTCTCATGATTTTTGATGTACTGATTATGTAAGGGATTCTGGGATATGACTAATATTCACCTACTCATAAATGTTTAACGTTGATAATGAGTATTGATTGATCAACGTATAAATAAATGAAAATTTAAATATGTTTACGATCTTAAAGAAACTGATACATACTACCCTTGCTTTGAAGGATGTAAAAAACGGATATAAAAAGCGTACACTTCGTGTTGCTGTTCCGATTTTTGAAAAAGTACTATGACAATTTACATTTTCACGGGAGTATATCTATAAGTGTTGTAAAGCATTTGTTCGGAATGAGTACCGATTCTAGAATAAGCCATTGAACGGGTAATATGGACGTTGAATAGAGTCCGAACAGAATAGCTTCAAAAGAAAACAATAATTCGTTCGTGTTTAGTATAGACTGGTGTAGGGAATCGTTATGGTTTTTGTGTGAACACAGCATATTGTTGTTACCTATGCTGTCCAGTGTAGTTGACACTAGTGATATTTTGGTGACGAACTACTTCCAATGGTTGTTGGAACATCTTGCATTGGCGACGAACTCATGACGTCACATTTGGAACACGGTTCGTAGGAAGCGATGGAATCTCTTCCGAAGGAACGTTCAAAGTTGTAGGTAGTAGTTCGGAAGATGCTAGTGGGATTCGACTGGCATCAACAAATATCGTCTGAGCAGCATGGTTGACGGAGGGGGCAGGGAAATCGAAGGAATGTTTTAGTTTCTAGTGTGTTTAGTGCTTACATATTGAAGCCAAACACGACAAAAAGCCACAGATAAGAAATCTGTATCTAAGTAATTTGTCAACCAACCCTCAAAATAGGTGTCTGGCCTAATGCGACTATCTCGAAGTAAACTTAGTACGTACTTAATGTATTGAAACTATTCTGCCATTTAATTATAGCTTGATCGGTATGTTGAAGTCCATTGAGTATAATGCCATCATCAAACATTATTTCATTAATTAAAGAAGTCATATTTATAGTTCTCACCATGATTTTAGACATTAGGGTTATGTTTATGTTTTGTTAATAATGGGATTAACCGAGTTCGTCACCATAAATTCACTAATAGCAATGCTTACGTAAACTCATAAGTTTTTATGAAAATCTTCTGACATTTCAAAAAATCCTAAAGATACACCATAGCCGTTGTTCTTTTTTTACAAGCGAATTTTGGCTGATTCCTGGTGGTCCGATCAACCTAACATTTGGTTTCGGTGACAATGCATTATGATTGAGATGTCTATATACTGGTGTTTCTAATGTTGCGATATTGTTTCAGACAAACCTGTGGACAAGGCGTTCTAGTTCATCAGTGGCCATGAGGGGCGCTGGTAATCAAAAATTTTTATTAATTTTCGTGATCACTCGATCCATGAAACACGCTGGTGCCAATTCTGATGTTTGTGTTTAAGGATAGAGAATTTATCGGGACTGGATATGCGAGGTTATTGAAAACACCAAAACGCGGCAAATTTGTGTTTAACTTTATGCGTTATTTATTCCATGTAGTTTGAAAATAATTTTTCAGTTGGAATAAATTGCATTGTGTTTCTACTGATCTGGACCAGAATTCGCAACGACATGGCCACTTGGCAACACAGGACTGTCATCTCCACTGCAAGAGTGCCGGTACCTGGCGGATTTTTTGCAGTACTAATACGCCTACATCATCAAATTTTTCATCAAGTTGGCCATATCGGTCGTCTGATTTGCTGACAATCTTTTATATGGAGTGAAAACACCAGTATATAGCCACCTTAATTATGATTTTGTACAAAAAAAATGGCGGCACCAAAACCTACTGCGATCCGATTCTATTCCAAACTGTTATTTGGGGGGTTTCGAGGTCGAAGATCAAATGTTTGTTCCAACAAAAGTCCAGAACCGTCTAGAACCGTTATATTGAGCTTGCGCAAAGGCATTTCATTGACTTTTTGGAACGGTGAAATGCCTTTGCGCAAACTCAATAGCTCTGCGAACGCTTCTGGACTCTTGTTGGAACAAAACATATGATTTCCACGTCAAAATTCGAAATAGCGACTCATATATGGTGGATGAGTTTTATTGAAAACTGGTTAATGGGGGTTTTGGAGATCGAGGAATACGATTTATTAGTCGAAATTCAAGATTTAAAGATGGCTCACGAATTTTGTGTGAATATATGGCAGGTCCGATTCTATTCGGAATTGGTATGTGCTGTGGTGGTTTTCGACTTCGGAGATAATGGATTAATGATCAGAAGTGAAAATATCAAGAAGACGGCTTTAAAATGGTGGACGAGTTCTATGATTGTGGTCCGATTCTACTAGATTTGGCGAAACAGCCCATCCGATTGAGCCGGAATTTTAAATACACTTCAATTTGGGTGACAATTTGTGTTTAGCTGAGTGATGTCATTCTAATTCCAATACAGCGGATTCCCAAACGTTCTCAACGAAAAATAAAAAATAAATTGATAGTGAAAAACATTTTTCAATTCAAGCTTTCATTCATTTATTAAGTACACACATAAAATAAACTTCGAAGTAAATTAAACCCCATAATTTTGTTACATTATAGATACAAGTTTATATGATATAAAAAGCTTGTCGCGAGATTTACCTGAATGAATATCTTTTATAAAAAAATCATACATTTCTACTCAGAATTACTCGTTTCTAGATTCATTCTCGCTTCCATATCATATAAAGTTGTATAATGTATCAAAATATAATGGGATTGATTCATTTAAATTCGTTTCCTTTTGTTTTTGATGCATTTAAATGGAAGCTTGTTTTAAAAAATGTTTTATTTACTACCAATTTTGTAATAATGGACCTATTATAATATTAGGTGTAAGCGATAATGTTCTAGAAGATACATGGACCTGATCCAAGCACTACATGAGCAGATATTGTGCACATTCGCAATGAATATTGTAATAAATATACACCTTTGAAATTAAAGCTGTTTTTTTAAATACCTATTTTTTTAGTTAATTCGATTCTTTTTTCTTTAGTTCATGTATATCAAAAATAATAGCGGCCCAAGGATACTGCCTTGTGGAACACCGTTTGTGATTAAGGTTGACCTGCTTTGAATGTCATTGTGGTAGACACATTACATTGCCTGCGTCAGAATAACAGAATACAGTTGTGAAGCCGCTTTAAACAATTTGACATTTCACCATGGAAAACTGTCAAATTTTGTGCAGCGGTTTTAAGCGCTGTAAGCTGTTAGACACGGCCAATCTGTCTGATAAATACGATGACAATAGGTTTGCTATATTTCCTCTGAGTCCATATTGTTGAATATGGGAATATTTCTTAAAATATGAAGACGGACGCTTTGCAAGATGTTGAAATGTAACAAATTTCATCAGACCAGCGGCAATACATCAAACCTCTCTGACCATATGAAGTACCTGCTTCAGTTCATTTAGGCAAGTTCTGAAATCCAACAGTAGATTCCATCAGTTCTATCACTGATGCCTGTCTCTCTCTCTGTTTGTGACGAGCCACAAACAGAAAAAAAGGCATCAGTTATAGAACTGATGGAAGTTACTGTTGAATTTCAGGCTTTTTTGAGAATGTTTTTATTTTGAGGCTGACTGATTCGATTGTTTTTAAGGTAATTTGTGCGATATTTGTAATTTTTCAAAGTGAAAGCGCTTCAACTTGGAAATAGATTTGGTTGAACGATAAATGAATACATTTTCTTCTTGATACCAATTTCCAAATTCCTTCCGAGAACCAAGTCAATTGAAAATATTTTTATCTACACCCGTACTCTAATAATACACTTATATGCCCACAACCCGTTTTATAATGAAATCCATTACGATACAGATTTTCATTACGATACAGATTTTCAACCAATAGGAACCCATTATTTTTCAATCGAGCATGATGTGCAAGCTTTGCATTTTGACGTTTGTCACGTCAAAATCAGTAGGTATTGAATTTTTGAAGAATTCGGTCAATTTTCGATAATCGTATGAAAATGTCTCATAGCAGTGATATAGAAGAATTATCAGCGACCCTCCACAGATGTCTTAGACAAGAAAAACATTCAATTGAAAGGATCATATTTTTCATTTGACAAATGGAACACATATGTTTTTATTTTCATATTCTAAAATGTCATATTCCCGACGTCATTGAATGTAATGTAATGTTCACTTCAGTGCTCATTGCTGAAACATCTGCAGCAGAAGCTATACTTATGGTGAATCTATCAGTCCCAATACGATTAAAGGGTGTAGTTCAATGAGATAGAATAGGGAAGGAGAAGCTAGGTATAAGGATATTTCCCGTGAGCATAAAACGGCACCACTAGGCGGGGCCAAGTGTAGTACCAATATGGCTGAGACGCCAGGGGCAAACTACTATATTTTGCCTTGATTGCTGAATCCTTGGGAAATCTGCAGATGAAATAATCCTTATTCACAATTCAAACAATCCATGACTGGAATTCTCAATGAATTTGCTAAATTTGCTATGCAGATTTATTTTAGTACAGACCTGCATCATGTTTACTAACATACCTATGAGAAGTTATTCCTAAGATGTCTAGAACTAGAGGGATGGTGCTGGGACTGATGCGATATTGTTTAGAATTTTATGGCGACACTTATCTGTCATTAGTGTCATTTTTACGTATCGTGGTGTGTTTCTCAAATTCATCGCTAGTTGACGCTAATTGGAAGTGCATAGTCAACCGATCGATCGACAAACTATATTCTTCGATTCGAGCAGTCAACAAAATGATATAATGTCATACTCATAAAAAACAAAATCGAATGAAAGGAACACAATTATAGGGAATTTGGCAAGTATTCTGAACAAATAATATAGGTTGTTGATCAGTCAGCGTCCAAAAGTAAAAGTATAGCCAGCCGTCAGGTCGGCCGTTTATACATTTCCTAGGAAATTTGTAACTCTTTTCGTTGCAAACGCCATCTGAACTGATTTGATGTCAAGGGGTCATGATGCTTATTATCATAGTAGGCATGTGTCGCCAAGTTTACCCCAAACATGCCCAGGTATAACTCGGTACACCATCCTTCTAGACATCTTAGTTATTCCTGTTGATTCATTCTTATCAACGTCATATTTTTTACTGCAGTTTCGTAGAGCACAGGAAACCATAATGTCCTGTGATAAAATAATAAAAATCTGCCAAATACACGAATACAAAACAGCCGCCAGATTCTATTTCACGGATTCGATTGTCGAGTAGCTCAGACTGTGACTGTAGAATGCGCTGTACCAAAAATATACGCATATTCTAAACAATTCTATAATCGAATTCGTGAAATAGAATCTGAGCTCAGATCACTGAAATTAAGTTGATTGAACCAAACAGCATTTGAATTTGACAACTAATTGACAAATGTGTAGTAACACACCCTGTTTATGTTTTATGTTGTTTCACAATTTCCATTTATCTCGTCAAAGCTTCATGAAAATGATTGTATTTCTTGAAATTTACTGATACCAGCCAAGTGCTATAGGATTTTGATTGCAAAATTATTCTCATGTACGTTTGGAACAATTACAACCAAACCGACATCTGTGGGAATGAGTAAGAAGTAGAATGGGATGAACTGTCAAATTGGTGAAAATTCACATTTCATGTCGTTTTTATATGTTAGAAAGAGATAGGCACTACCGCTTTCTGGAGATATCATGATATCAAAATCGGAGTCGCAATCATAGAGATCCCGAAGGAACTTTTGTTACAGACGATAACTTATTGTGAAGATTTGCTACATTTTAAAGATATTTGTCGCTATTAGTGACAAAAGTTGGTCACAAATTTCCTCTACGCGTATATTTCTGAAGCTGAATTGGTACTAAGTGAAAATGTGCAGTCGGGTTTTTCCACTCTTATTTGATTGACTAGTGAGAAGAGATCGCAGTCTGAAGGAAAATGTGTGGGTAATCAAATACCAGTAAAAACGTTTTTGTACAACTGACATTAAAAATGACGTTTTTAATTCATTGACACATGAACTAAAAACTGACGTTTTCACAAAATCACTTTTAACACTAGTGTTAAAAGTACTTTTAACACTAGTGTTAAAAGTAAAATGACAGATGAGATGATGGATACTAAAAGCGTCTAGCGACAGATGTACACAGCTCGGGAGCCAAAATGTCCATCTTTCGCTAGACGCTAGTATGGATACTCAGTAATATAGATCTCTCTAATAGAAACACTTTAATCAGATATTAATACTATTATAACAATCAGAATCAAAATTACTTATAAATATGTATTTGGCAATTTGTACAATTTGTGATATTAACTGACGAAGTAACTGCAGAAGCTTCATCGCCAATCAATGATGGTGCTATTATTGAACTTATACCAGGAAACATTTTTTCAGCTATTTTATTTTTATTTTCAATGGAATCCTCGATATAACCCTCAGCTACAGTTGAGGACTTCCACCCGCCATGTCGTTTTATTGTAGTCAAATTTGCTCCTGAATTCGCTAGCAGAGATGCTGAAGATCTTCGAAAGCAATGGCCGGTAAACTGCTGCGGATCTGGTAATTTCAGAAATTCAGCAATAGTGGAAGGCATCTTCCCAAAAGTATTTATTCCAACTGGTTGAATACCCAAATAGCACAAGTACGTCCAGTGGACGTACTGCATATGTACGGTGAGGATGCATTGTACGTATTTAGGACGTACTTTTGTCTCCGACAGACGTACATAAGACCTCCCTGCGACTTACCGTTTCCGCATAGTCGGTAATCCCAGGTACGTACTTTTCTAGTCCACACAGGACCTGAAATGTACAGAAAGGGGAACTGTTTGGGACATTCCGAAAACGTACATTTTCCATTCTATATGCGCTATCCCAAGTAGAACAAACATATTTGACCAATATTGGTTCAATATTACGGGAATATTAACCTTATATTGTAGATGATATCAATAGTGGCCACAAAAAAAATGTGAACATTCGGCGATATTAGATCAATATTCGAAAACAACGTAATGATATATCATTTGATATCACTTAATGAATCTAAGTTTTCATATTCGGGATTATTCATTTCTTTTTTACCAAATAGTCAAGTTGGAAATTTTACTCATTCAAGTGTACTAACCATCTAACCGAATACTTACTTGGAAAAAGACCTGGCTGCTGCGGGGCTTGAACTCTCGACCTTTTCTATGGAGATATTATTGTCGACCACTGTTACGCTCTACGGCACGGAGATACTTGTTTTTAAGAAGGAGTTGGGTGCTATAGATGTGATGACTTCAAGTTAGTTTTGTTCGAGATAATATTAAAATTTTAGAAAGTTCAGTAACAATGAAAATATATTCGAAAAAACACTAAAGGATCACTGTCTCATGTGATGGCGGTTTTGGAATATCAAACTTGCTGTGCAAAAAATTCTGTATGTAATTTTCTGGTATTTAAATTCACCACATGTCGATGTTTCAATTTTTCCAAATTTTTTTAGAAATAATTCATTATGAATATTGCATTACCAATATTGATATATGTTTGAATACACTAAGTGATCACTCTCAAAATCCCAATACCCCTTGAACCGAAAGGGACCCAATACGTACGTACTCGGGAGGTCCAAACAGTATGTACATACTAACAGAAATGTAGAAAATGAAAGGAACCCAATCCGTACGTACTTGGGAGGTCCAAACAGTATGTACAAAAAAGTACGTCAACGAGACGTCCAGATAGTATGTACATACGATTTCCAAAAATGTACGTCATTACTATGTCCCGCAAACGTTTCGAAAGATACGTATCTGAAAGGGACTCAATATGTACGCACCTGGAAGGTCCAAATAGTACGAACATAGTTCTTCCAAACATGTACGTAAATGATACGTCTGAGCAGTACGTACATGGGATTCACAAAAAAACACGTCATTGGTATGTCCCTAATTCATTCCGAAAAGTACGTACCTGAAGAGGAGTTAATGTAAACGTATCAGGGACACTCAATAAAGTACGTACATAGTACTTCCAAGCATGTACGTTTTTATTACATTCCGATTGGAACGGGACCAAGTATGTACCTACATGGGACGTCTAACCAGTACATACATGGTACATCCGGTAATGTACGTTCTTCGAATGTCTCCTATACGTCCCGGGACGTATCGACGTAACTGGGACATAAATGGTTCGTCTTCAGGACGTCGTGTGCTATTTGGGTAGTGCATTTGTAGTTAGAGTAATTCAGGAAAAATCGACGGTGAGTAACAGAAGTTGGGCGTAATACAGCATATTCACGGTAATAATTCACGTAGTGTCCAACGATGCAAAAACTTCTTTGAATGTTGGTTTTGGTATCCGAAATATGAATTAGTAATGACTGTATAGTTTCTTCAATGTCATCTACGCTCAATTTGCAGAGTTCTTCACGACGGCACGCTCCAAATAAACCAAAAATGGTTGCCACTTTAATCATAAGATATTTAATATCGGGAGCTTCATTTAAAAATCTGTCAATCTGTTCCCTTGTCAGAATTTTCGATTTTTTCGGACGGTATCCGACACTTTTTCGTTTCAAAAATGCGACTAATTTATGGTATTTACTTATATCCACGTTTTCCTTGATTTTCAGTTCAGCTTTTATCATAGAGAATTTAGACCACAGTGTTGATGATTTCCATAACTTCGATTTTTCTTCGAAATAAACTAAAAGTACGCTTTCGCTGAACTTGCCTTCAACTTTCTTCAGTTGACTCCATTCGATGAATCCATTATAAGCAATATCATATTGTTGCCGTGATTTTTCAGGCAACAGATCTAAAGTTGCTCTGTTTGCAGCTTCTTGAATTTCTGGTGGAAGAAAATCATCTAAATCATCCATTCCAACTTCCATTATATTTATATTTGCAACAGTAATAGCTACGAACACAAAGAAGCTAGGATCGTTTATTAATTTGTGGTAACTAATAAACAACAATTATTAGGCAATTGTTTTTTACCTGCCTGTCATGCTTGCAATTTAGATTTGAAATACAAAATATGGTTGTCAATTATAAAGTCCATGTAGCTAGATGCGTAGAGCATCTGACTTGTAATCCAAAGATCGTGTGTTCGAATCCTTACGGATCTTATATTTTTTTTGTTTTTTTCTTACTAGCAGTAACTGTTGAACAAAAAATTTTGTATGATACATTTGTTAAAAGTGATTTTATTTTGCTCGTGGGGTTGCTCCACTCGCTAACGCTCGTTTCGCAATATTCCCCACTCACAAAATAAAATGCCACTTTTAACACTTGTATCATAAATAACTATTTAATCTTCAAAAGCAACAAAATCAATGAATAAACACGATAAGAGCATCGTACACATCAAAATTTCAAAGTGACATGACAATGTGATAGTCAGCTTGACTGTTGACATCAAATTTGAATGATGATGTCTCCATCTGTTTTTGACGAACCACAAACAGGGAGAGACATCAGTGTTGGAACTCATGGAAGTTACTCATGAATATCAGAACTCGTCTTGTGATTCAGATTCAACATTCCATCAACTTCTACCACAGAATACTTACAATCAGAAGAACTTGACGGCATCGCCTTCGTTCTAGTGATGGGCATATACGAATCTTATCATAATCGAGTGATCGCTTCTCGAGTTATTAGAATAATCGAATGATGATTCGAGTGATCCATACTCGGATACTACCGACATCTAGTGATAACTTTCTGAACTCGAAAATCACGATTCCGCCCTGTCGCTGCGGTCACGGTCAGTCCAAAGTCCAAGTCCAAATAGTGTTCGGGAATTTCAAAGCATTTATCCATGAACATTTTTGTCTTTCCTTCATTTTTATTGTGTTATTTCGCTTTTTGCAATAATTATACTGTTGTTGGTAATTTTGTTACTTGCTGTTTTCACCGTTATTAGTTATTATTACACACATTAATCATTTGCTGAAAAATGAGACCGATTGCGAAAAAATCATTTGCATGAGCAGATCACTTCAATAAAATTGAAGACTCCAATGGGATTTCCAAAAAAATGTTGAATTTTTTTGGTGATACCACCAATCTTAATCAACATTTGAAAAGCATCCATCCAACAATTTCAGCAGATAGAATCCTATATTCTAAATTCAAATTTAGACCAATCAGAAAGCTGTCGGATCGTCGTATCATCGGATTTCGGGTCTGTCTGAATCTAAATTCAAATTTAGACCAATCAGAAAGCTGTCGGATCGTCGTACCATCGGATTTCGGATCTGTCTGGATCCAGCTCAGCTCTGAGGGTCGGCTTCGCCTAAGTATACACATAAAAGTTCAGATCCGTCTTCAAGTCATTAGTGTGGAACCATCCACTGAATTAGTAACTAAGCATGAATTTGTATATTACCTGTTCTCCATCACAAGTGACAGATAAGTCACGTTGTATTCGTCAATCGCACGTATAACTAAACTGTATTAGATTAGGACAAAATATGCTAGAATTAATTTCTAGGATTGCAAAAGTTATTTCATGATATCACTTGATTATTTTGTGCAACTGTAGATAAATATTGAGGAGTACAGAAATCTGTTTGTAGGGAGCAAAAAAAGATAACACTTTTCAAGTAATAGCAACTTTTATCGAAACGAGAAACAGATATGGCCAATATATCTTCGAAACGTTATTGAAAACTTCACCTTGAACGACTTTTTTTGATTTTTACTTGGCTAGTTATCATATTTGTGTGATTTGCTGATTTTTTCAAAATATCCCAGTTGAAAAACATACATGAAAGAGCACATTGAACGAACTGCGCCTGAGAGGACTCTTACTCCATGATTTCAAATTCTGTTCTTCGGAAGTGAAGGGACTAAGTCCATTTTCTTCCTTCTTAGAAGTAATCAGTTCTCATAGTCCACATGGATTCCTCTGAGTAAAAATGGATTTGGTGCCTATTTAATAGGCTGTAATTTGTCAGAAAATTGGCTGAGAACACAGTTATCTATGCTTCTGTGTAAATCAAAAAATGTTTTATACGAATGTGAAATAATCTCATAATTGCCAAAACTAGACATAGTGCCCTTTACCTCCGAGGTACAGAATGAGACATTGAGGAACATCATTGAAGGTAGAGTTTTTTTCATCAGCGTCAGAATAATCTTGCGTGATATTGTCAGAACTGATGAAAATATCAAAAATATTCGAAACTCCTAATCGAAATGCTGGGGAACATAGTGTCACATCTGATAATTCTCGCATTATTTGCCGTACTCCACGGCTGTCACTTCCGAGCTACACACCCCTGTACAAACTTGAGTCCACTAACACACGTTGTGAATTGTTTAGTAAAAAATCACACAAAGCATTTTTTATCATTGAATATTGTACATAGCACCATATCATTCCAAAGTAGATGTAGCGCCGCTTATATAGGAATGTGCACCATTGTTCAGAAGGGACAATGTACGGAAACCAATGAGCAGAACCTTCGGGAATGATAGAATAGTTTCATTGGTGTCGCCATATAACTAATTTCGGCTTACAAGCACAGAAGTCTCAAAGCCTATCAACTTCATGAAAGCTGTGGTTTTTATGTTTCTATTTTTGAATATTCCGATTTTTCATCTGAGATTTTGTTCGTTGAACATTTTCTAGACTGAAATAGATTCAAAATTATATGATCAAATGAATTTATTTATTAGGCTAGTCCTAATTATCGAAAGATGTAGTACAGTCGTTCTGTACTGAAAGACAGCAGTTTGAAGAACAAAACACAAAGACCAAGTAACACAGACTTCTCTGCGATATCTACTAGAGGTGAAAGTCAGGATCTTTATGTGAACTTCTATTGTGAGATCTTGGCGATTGCCATGTTCTGTTACCATTCGACATTCTCACTGTTGTCCCTATAATCTTGGAGTGCTCACATTACAACATCTGATTGCGAGTTCCCTAAGTTATCCTGAATACATCCATAATAAGAAATTCGCATAGATGTCCTCATGAGAAATCTTGGAGACTTCACTTCACAACTGCTATGTTTCATCTTATTGCGATTTCTCGAAGACATCCCGAATTCATCCAAAACAAGAAATTTGCACTGATTACCCCGTCAGAAATCTTCGAGACCTCACATTGAAACTGCTATGTTTCATCTTAATGCGAGTTCTCTCAGTTAGCCCAAAAACAACCAATTGGACGGTAGAAGTTTGAGTCTTTGGTTGCCATCCAGCAGATGGCGTTGCACCCCAGAGGTTTACACCATTTGCGCCAGATTCAGACTTTTGTTACGCAAGAAACAGTCCGTTCGAAATGTGTTGTGTCCATCCTAGTGTCTGCTGTCTGGAATTGGATTTGTGAATGTAATAATTTCGAACATGGAAATTCTGATTGAATACTTGCGATGATCACATAGTTAGCCTTCTCGTGAGCTCGCAGGAAACTCGCCACAAGATATCACAGAAAACTCGCCACAGAATATCGCAGAGAACTCGTCATATGATATCGTAGAGAACTCGCCACAAGATATAGCAGAGAACTCGCCAGTTGGTACTGTTCGAGAATTTCCACACAGTACAACGCAGAGATCTCGCAGAGAATATCGCGGTTGCGGACATATGGAGCATGTATAGTGGTCTCGAGATCCTCGCTGAGATCTCGCAAAATTCGTCACAATTTCATACTGAGAGATTACCGAGAACTCTTTAAAACTTCTTCGTGTTGCCTGGGTGAGAATATGTTTGCGTTCCTATACCGGAGGCATAGGCACTCCTTCGGAAGCACAGCCTCCGTCCAAGGAGCCTGATTTTGAAATCGGGTGAACGCTCCCATCAAGAGAAAATTCTTATGTCTCTTTCTATCTTGTGAGTAGATGTTACAGCTTTTAGTGTTTTTTTCACTTTTTACGTGAATGTTAACCACGATTTGTGCTTGATTAACATTAGTAATAATTTTAATCACATTGCAAAATTTCGAAATGATTACGCACGGGCACTTTGACCAATACTACAACTAATGATCACCAATTTTACAATACTTTGACATTTGTTAAAACTTATCACCGTATCGCTTATCTTGAAATCCCAATAATTATATTTCAGCGGCTCGTCCTCTATATCACTAGGTGTAGGCCGTGTTCCGTTTCCCTGTCCAGTTAACAAGACTGGTCACTGAAGAAAGCGGTCACTGTGGTAACCAGTACAATTGAACGGCTAATGGTAACAAATATTTGGAAACGGAACACGGCCGTAGACGTTTGAAGATAATGTTTCAAATAACTTCCGTCTCAGATGGCAGAACATTACCTATAGCATAGCTAACATCAATGCCAAATATCAAGCTACTTACGACATGGCTTGAAATATTCACTGCCTGTATGATGATGATGATGTGGTATGTATCCACTCTCATAGAAAAATATTGCATAACCTACGAATTTCAGTAGTTCATTTTTTGTAAGTTTCCACTCTTATCCCCTAACAACTTGTCTTTTTGTTCCCGGTCGTCATGTTCATATTATCTCCAACAGGTTATAGGTGTCTTAAACATACTCCCTATTCTATATACCCACTCCATTCCTGGTTTCTAATCTACTATTTCTTCGGAAAGCTTCATGTAGGACTTATGATTTTGAAAGTTCAAACAAGACCAAAAGGTCTAGAACCTCATTTGATACTGGAGAAGCTGGCACTATGTGCCAATGACTTCTGGTA